>WBNO01017880.1:0-21832 GCA_013400575.1 Peucedramus taeniatus
TTTAATTTTAAATTCCATGCACTTTTGCAAAAAGTGTGAAGCTTAAATGCCCATCAATATATTTTAGTACTCTGTAAGTTATTATTAATATAAATGTGTTTAAAATCAAAATATTTTCAAATCTTTCCTCAAATTTTATATGCCTAGATTTATTGTTTCTGACGTATCTTAGATAAAAGGAAGAATTTTTTTACTATGGGGGTGGTGGAACACTGCAACAGGTTGCCCCAGAGAAGTTGTGGATGTCCCATCCCTGAAAGTGTTCAAGGTCAGGTTGGATGGGGCATTGAGCAGCCATAAATGAGACTTGATGGTAGAGAAACAATGTTTGAATATAGAAGAAACTCAGATTTAGGTATAGGAGCAACTTTTCTCTCAGCTCTTGGTGTAAATTTAAAGTTGTACAAAATTGCATTTATCTGTGATTTTCACTACTGCAACAGGAAAGTTAATGAAAACTATGCAGAAGATATCAAATTTTAAACTAGGTAAGAATTACAACATAAAATACATGGGATGAGTTTCAACATGGGATACTATCAAAGAGAAAATCTCTGTATTTCAACAGTTTATCATGTTAAGATTTCATGAAGTGACAAAGAAGAATGCAAAATATCATTCAGGGCATTATTTACTGTAGTTCAGCCTGGCCATTAGTAGTAATTGGTGTTTTAACTAATGTAGATATAGCACACATATTTTCCATTCACTGAAAAATTACTTTTTACAATGAATAAGCAATGAGGACCAAAATTTATTGAAACTATCTTTAAAATGAGAAGTATTTAATTGTAAATGATCTGTGACTAAAATATTTATTCTACCTTAGTGAGGGACAAATAAATTCTCCCCTATCATTATGGTTTAAAATTGTATAAACCAATGTTTTACCCTGAAAATTTTTTTTTATTCTGTTTTTAGAAGAAAATATTCATAGAAATACAGTATGTGAGAATGAAGTAATTTTAAATAAACAAATTAAATAAAAATATTCTGTAAATAAAATTAAATAAATGCTGTGTTTTAAATATGATGCAGATATTAAACAGAATTTTTGTACAAGATATTTGAATGATTGTGCCAGATATTTTGCACAGGAAGAGAATTATTTAACATTTCAGTCTTTTCCAAGGTGTTAATGATCTGCTATACTCATCTCTGTGTGTGCCTGGGTGTGTGTGGAAGGGGATGCATGTGAAGGGAAGTGCATATGTTTGCTTAACTATTGAATTATTTGAAAGTTACTGTATTCGGAAACTTGAGAATAATAAATGACTGCTTTTATTATTGTTTTACACAGATAGCTTATTGCACCAAGGAATTCAGTCAACTTAAATACAAGTTGGTCAGCTCAATATTCCCAAATCAATTTGCCTTAGTGGGAAATTAGGAGAATCAGTCCTAGAGTGAATGGAATCACTCCTGTTCAGGTTAATAGGCATTACTTCCCCTCACAGGTTATTTTGGAGTAATTTGGCATATTGATATATTTCATTAAGCAATTATAAAAACCCCATATTTTTACTTCCAGAAATCCAAGACCCACTGAAGTGAGAGTGGAGTTTATCCAATTAAAGGGAGAAGTCTGCATCATAGCTACTTCTCAGTTTTTTTATAGTTAATGAAAAAAACAAGACTGTTGCAATGTATGATTCTTCTGAATTAAGATATCTACTTAAGATGAGACAAACCACAGCCTAAAAATTCCTGCTACTCTGTATTGATTATAAATAAATCCCTGTCAATACATCAAAGAGATAGGCAGACTGCCTGTGTCTGAAGTTAGATGAGAAGTTGAAGGCTTTTTACTAATTACTATGCTTTGGAATAAGCTATTTGCTTTCTCTGAGCAGAAATCCCTTTGGATTGTTTATAATCTCTGTTTTTCTATTGTTTTGGTGTTAGTTTGGATTGAAAAACCCCAAACAACAAAAATCCCATCTTGCTCACCTATTTCAGACTCAAAGGCAGTTTAGATTAAAGTAGTCTGAATTTTAAAAATTCCTTCTTTTCTTTCCCCTTCTTTGTCCACCAAATATGCAATTTTACTCTTTTAACTATAACTTTTTAAATTATCTGCTCTTTGAAAGAACTTACATATACATATTTGAAAATCCATTTCACTGTTATTCACTGAGTACTTTGTATCATATATGAAATGCTGGGGATCATGCAGACTGTTCTTATATGATTGAAATATCTTAAAAATAATGAATCAAGTACTGCATTTGTATTTCCTTTTAAAGATATATTTTAATAGTAATTCTACAAATTCATTCAGATATAAAAATATGCAATACACCACACACGTATAAATCCAATTCTTTTGTTGACTAACATATCATATATTTTTTGAATTAAGACCAGCATTAGTTTCAAATACAGTGCATCATAAAAATCATTTGCCTAATGTTCTATAAATTCTTTATTAATACTGCTTAATTTGATCTTTTAAAATAATATTTTAAAGCTGTGACTGTTCACCCTGGAAAAGAGAAGTCTGGGGGGAAAGAGATCAATGTATATAAATATCTGAAGGGGGGGTGGTGTAAGCAGGATGGAGACGGGGTCTTTTTGTCAGTGCCCAGTGACAGGAGCAGAGGCAGAAACTGAAACACAGGAGGTTCCCTCTGAACCATCAGGAAACCCTTCTATACAGCAAAATTTTTATCTTCTTGATTTCTATTCATATTCTGCAACAATTCTTTGAAAAGAGCATTTATTAATATCAGTGGGAGCCCTAAATACAGGGCAGCTGGAGAATATGCCATTAAGAACTGCAGTGCAGGTTGGAGGAAGGAATTTTATCCCTTGTTAAGGTCTACACTGCAGCATTTCTCATCATTTAAAGGAAACTCTCATGTGAAATTATTTTACTATTGTCCTGATTTTCGTCATTGTCTAATTTTTATCAGTGCATTCAATTTAGCCCTTTCTCTCCACAGTTTAATTTTTCTTCCACTCTTCTAATGATCAGCTTTTTTCTGTTCTCAATCACACCCAAAACTGCAGACCAATAAATAGTGGTCAATCATCTGATCAATTTCAAGTGATCACTTTGTTCACTTGAAAAAAAAACTTAAAGGTCTACTATTTCACTGCTTCTCATAAATCTCGTTTAATTTTTTTTTTACATATATTACTGCACTTACTTGTCATATTTTTGTATTATGGTACAGCCTTAAAGAGATGCTATTATAAAAAATGCATATTATCTATTCTGATGGAAAGTTTAAAAACGTTGTAGAGCAGAAAAATATTAAAATAACCTGTACATAATAGACTCTTAAGACAAGAAAAACAACCTCTGCAGCATCCTAGTCTATTTAAAGCTAATTTCATATGGTTAACGGAGGAAAGGAGAAAATAATACTCATTTTGTCATCATCTTAAAGATTTAATATAATTATAATTTGTAAATTAGAGCAAAATTTGTCAGTACAGTGTATTAGCAGCAGAGAGAGAGTGAGAAGTGAACCTATAAGAAAAAAATACAAGGTTTAAATAATGGACTCATAGGTAAAAACTCCAACTTATGCAATTACTTTACATTCATATCTGTTAAGAGTGTAAAAGAAAATAAAACATACTTAAGGCAATTTAAGCATTTAAATAAAATGGCATCTGTATTTCATTAGTCTTCTGTAAGAAACTCAATAAACAGAAATAAGTCTTGAGACTAGTGAGACATCTTTGGAAGGTGTTTAAAATCTCAGTAAACAGTGTTATAGTAGTAATCTGAGACCCCAAACTGGGGTAAAGACTGTTGAGAACAGTCTCTCTTGGTTTAAAGTATTTTGTTTTTTCTAAGATCAAGAATGATATCAAATCTTCATCATACATCCAAAAGAAAAAGAAAATTAAAAAATAAAGAGATCTCACAGCAAAAAACACACCTAAACAGCCACAATTAATATATCTAAGAAAAAATTTGTTTTGCAAGAACCCACAAAGAAAGAGTGGAAATATCAAATAAGAAATAAAATATAAACATATCTTTTATAGTGAAGCTCTTTCATGGGTAAACACTGAATCTGTAGCTTAATCTAATGAGATTGTTTTAAACACAAGAGGAATTAATAGTATTCATAAAATGGACCCTAGCAAAATAGATAAGAAAATGTCAAAAACTATGCTAAAGTTTTAGAAGAAAAAAAGGATTATTTGAGCATAAGTAGAGTTCAGATGATACAGTGAGGAAATTATTCTGTCTCAAAACACTAAAAAATTGTGGAATAAATGTGCCAAAACACAATTAAGAAGTTTATGCCTCCCAGACAACTTTTCAGTAGGAATTAGTAAAGAAATGATTGATCATGGTGAAGTGCTCGGAATATAAAGTTTTACTGCAGTACCTAAAACATATGTATATTATTATTGCAAATATTTATAAAAGTTGCTGAAAAGAACATTTTATATTTGAATGGAGCTTCTGAGGAGAATAAACCATTGCCTTTTCTCTGCATTTTTTTGTCTATCTATATCTTTGAAAGCAGAAGCAAAATTTAAGCACTTTGAATATAAAATCTTTTTTAAAAGGACTTGGTTTTGGTTTTGTTGTTTATGAGCTGATTAAGTATTAATTTTTCTTAATTAAAGAAAAAGAAGCGCTGTTTAAAATACCAAACCAGATGAATTCCAGTTAGGTAAAATCTCTTCAGAAGCTTATACTGTCTAACATTAATTAAACTGCTTAATATGAAATATATTATACTTTTAATGCAACAACAAAACTATAAACTGGAGACTTGAAAAAACATTTTAAAAAAGGATTCCCTTCAATCTGGAAGACTAGTGAATGATTAAAGCTTGGACAGATGAGTACGGACAGTTCTGGATAGATGCATGTAGTTATACAGTGTTTTTCAGTCCTCTAAACCAACTTGGCTTAAATCAGCTTGATTCCAGTAGTCAAATAAACATTAGCATGAGCAGGTCAATATATCTGAGGTCACAGGCTCTACCTGCTGCAGATCATCAGATGCTCATCCTGCTGGCACAACAAAGCAGCCAAACATAGGAAGCCATGTCCAGAATACAATATTTTAACAAATCTAAGCCTAAGTTAACATTCCTTGCCTCTTAGCAAAGCCTGTCAGCCTGAATACAATTACAGTGTCATTATTTTTAGTATATTCATAGCACCACTTCTAGCAATTCATAAAGACATTTTTGTCAAATGCAGTTTATGTCATTCATTCTTGCTTATAGGCAACATTAACGAGCAGCAGGCTGATGCAAAGCATCTAAACAGGATAATATGCATTCATGTAACATTTTTCTTTTCATATCATGAACAATACTCTACTAAGTCTTCAGAAGAATCACACTGTATTAGATATCAATCCAAAGTAAACTGAGCTAATTAAATCACAGAAAAGTGGAAGGTTATAGAGCAAGTCAATGGCAGAGAAAATTAGGAGCTTTGAATTTGAATAAACCATCCCTCAGCTACAGTGGAAGTAGTTCTGTTAGAATGATTTTCTGAAATTTCTTTACTCTGAAGGTTGTGAGACACTGTAACAGGTTGCCCAGAAAAGCTGGGGATGCCCCATTTCTAGGAGTCTTCCAGGCCACACTGGATGGGGCTTTTAGCAACCTGGTCTAGTGGAAAGTTTTCCAGACATGGCAGAAGGGTTGGAATTAGGTGACCATTAAGGTGCCCCTTCCAACCCAAACCTTTATATGATTCTACAGACCATTTTGCAAGAGAGGGTGATGTTTTACAAATATTGAAATAAGAGAAAGGTCTGCTAGGTAGAATTACTTCCCTTTAAAGGTCAAACACAAGGACAGCAGGCAATCTCTCAACAGAAAAGAAAGGTTATTGAATAATAATGTTGTGAATACAAAGTACAAGCTCTGTTATAATGGCAGCTATATCAGAGCAGTAGATGAGGCATGGAAAAGGATGCTGTAGAGTCTGAACAGAAAAATATTTAGTAGTTTCCAACAACATAGAAAAACATACGCTTTTCCAAGGTGACCCAGGATCCATGGCAACATGGGCAGTTCAGTTTCTATGTGATGTGTTTCTATATGGATAGAAAATGACATATCTGCCACATTCAGACCCTTGAAAGGACAGGGTTTAGTTTTAAACCATTATCCCTTGGCCTATCACTACAAGCCCTGCTAAAATGTCTGTCCCAGGTACCATTTAAATATTTAAAGATTGCAATGAGGTCTCCCTGAAACCTTCTCTTCTCCAGGCTGAACAACTCCAACTGTCTCAGTCTTTTCTCATTGGAGAGATGTTCCAGTCCTCTGACCATTCTTGTGGTTCTCTCCTCTTGACATACTCCAAGAGGTCCAAGAGGCCCTTCCTGTAGTGACGACTCATGGGCTGGATATAACACTCAAGGTAAAATCTCAAAGGAGGAGAGTTCCATCACTGTTGTTATGCCTTTGCTACAAAAATAGAGAAATCTTTTGACTTAGTTGTTAATAAGATTTGTGTTACAATCTATCTCTATTTTCTTTAAAATTCTATTTTAAATGCTCATTTAAAAATGAGTCACTGAGTTTGTATTTGAAATTCTTACTAAGCTGCATAGAATTGTTAATTCATTAGATTTTTTTTCATTAAAGAAGAGCAAAAATCTGGATGCAGAGGATGAATTCACCCATCACAATGGTACAAGACAAAATAAATCCCCAATAGATTCTTCAGGACTCAAGTGTTCAAGCAAAATTAATTAAGGTTGAGTTGCATAAGCTGAAAATAAAATCACAAACACTTGGAAAATTATTTTTCAACACATATTATATTACCCATTAAATTATGCATCTTATATTTAAACAGTAAATACTTTTATTCTTAAAGTAGGCCAGAAGTCAGATTTTATAAGTGACTGACAGACAAACACCTGTACATCTGAAATAAATATATATTCACTTGTTAATTATTTTGCATTTGCTACTGGTGAAAATTTGTTTATTATTTTCTTTATTAGACTTTTTGATTATGTTTATAAAATATATTTATAGACTTTATTTAATGAAATGTTCTCCTTTTCATAGCTTCTTTGGTACACAAACCAAACTCAATTCATCCTCAGCTCAGCCACAACCCAAATATATTTTAATTTGGATTTAATAAAAACAAGGAGTTGACTTTTGAATATGTCAAAAAAGAAAGAGATTTTTCCCCCTTTGGATCAGTTCTAAAATACAGTCATTCATTATGCATACTATAAAAATAAAAGTGGAACCCAGCAGTAGTAGGGACAGAATTAAATTGCAGGGTGCCATGTGGGGTTCTGTTTATAGCTGCATTCATATTGATTACATATAATTTTTATAGGAATCCTCTTTTAACTATATAGGTGAAGAATGGCAATTAGGTGTCTGCCGGTTTTGTTGCTATGAGATATCCAGGGTATTTAGGTTTTCACAGAATTCTTTCTATTCTCTTACCCTTTTATCCTTCAGATTAAATGCTAAACATTTCTGATTCATTCCACAGCACTTGAAAAGTGCATGTGAGCTTTTGTGGGTTTTTCCCTTGTAGTTCGCAATATATCTAAATATGTGCTCAAGTGAATAATAATTTTAAAAATAAATTTTTCAGAATGGTTGCTAAATTACTTTTTTTGCCTCTGGATAATGTGGAACCAGCAGTACAGTATCACAGTTCTTAGATAAACTGACTAGTAAACTTAATACCTTACTCATCATGAGGACAGAGCCAGAGAATCATGTCTACTTCCATGTACTCTATTTGAAGTTGAATTTCTATTACTTGTGTCCTTAGTGAAATTAACCAGTACAAGTATTTTTCATTGTCGCTTGTGTTTTATCAAGTCCACTTTTATTGTCAGCTCAGGTGTCAGCCCCATCTTAAAGATTTTCAAGACCCTGTGTGTCAAATCTGCACGTATAACTTGCACTGTTTGTTTATAGCAGTGTAACTGATTTATTAAAAAAATATGGATATTGATCTAGTACCGATATCCAACTGTGACGGACAAAAACTCTCTAGCAGTTTAATGTTAGAAAGTGGCAGTGTGAGGGATAACTCCCAAAAACACGTGCAATTTACAGGTGATTACAGAGTCCTTTTATCTACACAAGCATTGAATACCCAAAATACAAACACATATTCATAACTTTGGTACATCCCATTCCCCACTTCGTATGATAATTAGCGCAAAAGTTATTAAGCATGTGTAGTTTGTCCTTTGAAATGGGTCGGTGGTCCCTTTCAGGGGGAGGGGTCCCAAAATGAGGAAGTAAATGAAGTCTTCCTTGTTCTGACCTTTTTACCTTTTCAATGCAAATGTGACAAATGAACCCTTGGTAGAACTCCGACTCCTGTCTTCAATGGGTTTCAGAATGGAAGAGGCCTATAATTGTCTTATGTTCTTAAAAGCTATTTATCAGTTTATATATTCTTCATTATAAACCCAGCTAACCAAACATTGTGTTGACAAGCAATCAGTTATTAGTTAACTACTAACTCTTAACTTCATCAAGGCCTGTCTATTTTAATTAACTCCAATGAAGCTTATCTCTAACTAAAATCTTTAACTTCTCTAAAATCTCCAAATTCTTTAAAGTTCATGTCTCATTACTTATAAAATAAACCCACAAAAAGATAAAATCCAGAGGGAAAGACAGCTAAGGCAATTCAAGAGATTCAGATAATAGTAGCATTTGCAGTTCAGCTGGAAAATATTGTGTGTTTGTTTGTGTGCATGTGTTTTTGTGTGCATGCACTCTGCAAAACATTTAATGACAATTATTTATTTCTACACCACCTATACCACAAAAATATAAATTCTAAGTAGAGCTGAAGCAAATAAGTATTTAATAGAAATATGGATTGGGGAATGTTGCAACGCGTCCATCTAGGGGTCATCCGGGCCACTCCCAGCCAGCTCCGGCCGCTTGCGAGCAGCAGGGGACACTCCCCAGCGCACACGTGTGCCGGAGGGCGGCTAGGGCTCTCGCCCTCGGAGGAGCTAGAGGATGTGGACAACAGTGGAGGAGAAGAGAGGAGGAGGACTTGCAGGGGTTGGAATCCAGATTTATTATGGAGCTCAACGGAGCTACTAACTCCACAGAACACCTGCCGCAAAGAGCACTAACACAGGGAGTGCACTGGCTTTTAAGGGGAGGAGGTAACAGGGGAGGAGATCGCCAACCAACCAATAGGGAGAGTAGGGGGTGTGGAACACGGGGTAGCAGACACAGGGGGTAACAAATTGTGGTACATCGGGGGGGAGGGACCTGGCCCCTGCCCAATCACTCGACATCCCCTAAGGAAGGTTCTGGAAAAAGGGGATGGGAGGCAGAGTGACTGACAAAGGGCCAGGGGGGAGACTGGGGGATGATTCAGCAAAACTGGTGAAGATTGACATGGGGTAAGGCGGGAAACAACTGGGATAAACAAGTCGGAGCAAGCAATTAGGGAAATAGGGGTACATAGAACATACCAATACAAATGAAACAGGGGAGGCATAAAACACACAATGCAACAGGGAAAAAAAAAAAGGCTTAGGTCTGCGAAGCCCACTAGGAGAATTATTTTCTCTGTCTAATTTATCTGGGAAACACCCAAATATTAATTAATATGTGTTATAGAGAATTTTAGAGCATGTGAAAGTGTGCTTTGTTTCCTGCTAGCACAGATCTCTTGGAATGGTCTGCAGCTTTTATTAAGAAGATTTTTGCAAATATGTCAAGAAATATTTCTTTCAATGCCTCAGTCAAAACTGTGACTCTAAGTATGCATATATATTGCTCCTAGCTTGGTTCCTCTGGGTGTTTTAATCATTTGCCTCAGCAAATAAAAGAGACACTGTTAGGGATATTCTGAGCCCAAGATCTCTCCTTTTTCATAGGTTAATATAATTTATGGACAGATATTCTCTAGATATAGGTTTTGGATTTTGGATCTTTTCACATTGCTGGCAGTGAATTTCTAATCTACTGGAAATACTGTACTTTAAGGCCCAGCATCTGTTTCTTCTGATATATTTTTATGTTTTGTCATTGATATCAAGACTGGATGCCTAACATGCATGTTTTCTTCATGGAAAAGGTGAAAGTCCCGAATGCTTTCTTTCCTACAGTCTTTATTAGTGAGACCAGTCTTTGGGAATCCCAGGTCACAAAAACCAAGGGGAAGTGCTGGAGCAAAGAAAGTGTACTTTTACGGGAAGATGATTTTCCCTGATATCCCATCTAAATCTTTCCTGGCATAATTTGAGGGTATTTCTCCTCTGAGCCTCTTTTTTTCCAGGCTGAATGGCAACAGCTTCTTCAGCTGCTCTTAAGGCTTACGCTCCACACCCTCCATCACCGTTGTTACCATTCTCTGGACATGCTGCACCATCAGCACCTCCAATGTGCTCTGCTAACTCCTGCTGGCCACACTACTACTGATGCAGGCCAGGATTCCATTTGCCTTCTTGTCCACCTGGGCACATGCTGGCTCATGTTCAGCAGTTCTCCACCAACCCCCCCAGGCCCTTTTCTGCTGGGCAGCTTTCCAGTCACTCTTCCCCAGGTCCTGCAGAGGGTTGTTGTGACCAAATTGAAGGACACATCACTTTGCCTTATTTAATGTCGTGTAATTGGCCTCAGCCAATTGATCCAGCCTGTCTAGATCCCCCTGTAGTGTCTTCCTACCCTCTGGCAGATCAACATTCATGCCCAACTCTGTGTCATTTGCAAATTGACAGAGAGTGCACCTGATCCTCTCTTCCAGGTCATTGATAAATGTATTAAACAGGACTGGCCACAGTGATGTCAGCTTTTCTCATTAAAATGGAAGTCAAGAAAGAAGGATTCCCTGAAGATGAAATCAAGGCCTAACATTCAGCACTCTAAATTACAAGCGTACCTGTAGTTTTGTAAGAAGTTCCTCTGTAGAAAGCTGCCTTTTTTTTTTATTTGATACTATGCCTTTGCACATTGTGTTTCACAGAGTCTGATGTAAAGTACTGAGAAACTGTTTTTGTAACTGTAGGCAGCTGGAAGCAGACAAGGAAAACAGTGGGCTACTGTCAGCACTGCAGAACATTAATTTATCCTGGTTAGTCACACCTTAACAAGACAGCAATTAAACAGAAAAAAATATTCACACATACAAACTGGTCAAATAAAAGCATTACCAAAGCACTGTGAACCATAACAGATGTGCTAACGTCTTTTGTGTATTTGTCTCCTAGCTAGTTTGTGCTAATGATGCATCTATTCTGAACTGTGTATTTTCTGTTTTACAGCACTTCAATAGAAGCTTGTACAAGGCTCATGATTAGAAATGGGCAGTAAACAAGTACAGCCAACAGGTTAACAGACAGAGAACCAAAAACAGGAACCAATTTTTTAATGTGAACAGTAGGAACTTGAAAAAATATGTAAATAAATTTAAAAAACTCAAAAGAGGAAGCAAAAAGGTCTAAGGCAGTATCAAGACATGACTACATACACACAACAAGAGATTACATAAATTAAAAAATAGTGAACTCACCAGAGACAAAACTAATTGTAAACTAAGTACAACCCTCAAAAAGTCTGCATATAAATTTCATATATCATTTCTATGGGGATAAATTTTGGGCCAGGTTCTAAGATCATATTTAAAAGGTCAGAGGCAGCATAAATAACTATTATCTCTTCCTCTGACTTCATCCTTATATTCTTGTTTTATTAGTTCCCTCATGGCTCTTCTAGCCTTGAGGTGAACCATGATATAAGGCAAAATAAATGTTTTTGTCTTTGTATCTCCTACTATTGTTTCTTTCCCTGAAGGTAAAGGCAATATAAAGTAACTTTTTCAGGAGGTATTGGAAGAGTAAAGACTTCAAAAAAGTCACTCACCATTTTTACTGATGTAGAATGTAAGGAACATGCACAAAATCTCTAAAATCAGTGTAACTGCTGTTGGCAAGTCAGCTAAATCTGAGTAAGGTCTTATAACTATCCTCTGACTAGCCTTAGCATGTGGATCAAAGAATGAGTAGGCTTATGTAAAAATCTGCCTACTAGTCCTGAAGGTAGCTGCTTTGGGATTCCCTGTTGCAGGATCATATTCCATTGCATTAAAATCTTTTTCTCATAGAATTATAGTTAACATCCTTGTACTGTAGAAACTCTTTCGTATATTAACTCCATTGTCGATTTTGCTGATGGTCTGGGTTCTATTCCTCCACAACTTTTGGAATTTTTTACCCAGTCAGGCAGTGTTAAGGTTTCCAGATCTGATGCACAAATATCTTAACAGTGAAGGACATGAAATGAGTTCACATTCTACCAAATTACTGCTGCAGTGCAAGGGCACTCTAAATTTCTCCTCATATTTTGGAATAACAGATCATGCTCAATTAACTGTAAAAAGCAATAAAAGAGGAATTTTTTTTCCCAAAGGATGTACATTAGGTTAATTTTCTGCATTAAATCATTGCTTGTGAAATGCAAACTAATAAAAACACCTGATGCTGAGAATTATGCAGTAGATCCTCTTCTGCTTTGTGGCCAAAAACAATTTTCAAAGACAGGAAAAAATCCCTGATATGACTTACCCACATCTGTTATAAACAGATGTTGAAATTTAAATTCTCCTGAATTCTCAGATTCTGGCCTTTCATCAAGAAGTTTTTCTGGTTATTTCCTGGAACAATAATAAATGTGTTTTTAGCACCTAGCACACCTTTGACTATGGGGCTGTTCCTCACTCTTGGAAAATTTTCATGGCCTGAACTTGATCTCATTAGTTGGATCTGGCAGGTCAAAAGAAATTGATTAAAAGCATTTTTGGCAAAAATCAGAACACAATGAGGATGTGTATTCAGATTGCTTTGGGTCCAGTAATACAGATTCAGATATCATTTCAGTGGGAAAAAAAAAATGAAAAAGCTTTGTAAATTGTGTGTTTTAGAAAATATATGCTGAACTCTCTTTGTCTGCTTGAAGATGATGATGTCTTCCACACCATTCTGATTAGGCCATCATATTGGCCTTGCTGGGGCAGCAGTGAATGTTTCTTTCAACACCCAACTATCACTCCAATATTTTCAGAATTATTCCCTTTATGCTGAGTTGAAGTTTTCTTTGTTATGCTTAACATCATTCTGGAATCATGCAGTATCTCTGGAAAGTAGGGCTGTTAGTGTACATGACTGTTTTAAGCTAGTGTTGAAATGGTGAAAATCTACATAATTATTAATTTAAATGTTACTAAGCATTCCTTAGCCAAATTAAGGACTCTCTCTGCTTGTTGAATGAGGTAAACAATGGATGGCAAATCATAGAATCATAGAATTACTTATGTTGGAAAACAACTGTAAGATCATTGACTCCAACCATTGGCCTGACACTGCCAAGTCCATCACTAAATCATACAATTGGCCTCATCCTATAGATCCAGCCTGTCCATATCCCTCTGTAGAGCCTTCCTTTCCTAGAGTAGATTGACACTCTTGCCTAGCTTTGTGTCATCTATAAAATAATTGACTGAGTGTGCATTCTATCCCCTCACCCAGATAATTGCTTAAGTCATTTAATAGGGCTGGTCTCAGTACTGAGCCCTGGGGAACACCACTTGTGACCAGCCACCAGCTGGACGTGTCTCCATTCACCATCACTCTCTCAGCCCAGCTGTCCATCCAGTTTTTTTACCCAGCAATGAGCACACCTGACCAAGCTATCAGCAGACAGTTTCTCCAGAAGAATGCCATGAGAAATGATCTTAAGAGCTTTACTGATGTCCAGGTAAAAATCCACTAATCCCGCTAATGATCTCAGGACAGGAAAAAAAATAGGAGATCATAAAGAATATTTTTTTACTTATTGAATACATACATAGCTCTGTAGTTTCTTGACTACCAGGACAATTCCAGATACTGCAAAATACCAGAAAACCACGGCTTCTGAAATTTCATGGACTCTTCGTCATCTGACTAGGCTTTCTAGCTGGCACAAAATTAACTTGGGAGTTCTAAAACCTCCAATGTAACCAGTCTTCTTTTTCTGAGACAGCAATAGAAAAAAGAAAATCTTGAGTTTTGGGGGTCTCAAAACCCCAGAGATATCATATCTGTTTTGAAAGTGAAACTGGGGTTTTCATTAAAACTGCTTTTCAGTGTAATTAGATTCTTGGCTCCTTACCGTGAATGACTGGATTATCACACCTTTGCCTGTTTAGATTTCTGTCACGGGACTTAACTGCCTGAAACAGCTTTTGCTGGGATTCCCCCAGTCTGACAAACCCCGAAATCTCTGTAACATGGAACCTGCTTGCAGCAATATCCTGTATGTAGCAGACAATATTTTAATTAACATAAGAAAGCTGAAAGTGCTGCCCCTTACCATTGTAGAGAGGAAAAAAATTCTTCCAAACTCTGTATTAGGTTGCTTAATTAAAATTAGTAATGTTTAATCATTTTATATTGGTATTGAAAGAGACATGTATAAAGAGATAATTCACATTACTTTTATCGACAGATTAATTATTCTTGATTTTCCAATGAAAGCCGAATGAATCTTCACAAAAGGTTTTAAAGTTTTTTCCCTGTTAATTTTAATAATCTTACACATCGCTTTAACAAAAGTTGTTATTTTGAACAAAAATTATACAACACAATTTCATATCATTTAATACAATGTCCACAGTAATGACAAGTTAGTGACAGGAAAATGTGATATCTCTGTACCAGGAGCACTTATAGAAAATTTAGTTTGGCATATCATCTCTTTATGCCTAAGGTAACACCCATTTTACCTTGCAATTACTATATAAACAAAATTACATAATGTTCTGGAAAGGCTTAATATTCCAGTCACAAAATAGTTCTGAACCTTAGAACAGATTTGTGAAACCTTCAAGTGCTCTACAGCATTAGATGGACTGTGATGACAGCCTTGGAGTTGGGACCATGTGTCCTTCTGTCCCATAGATATCAGTTTTTCATGAGGCTGCGAAAAACAAAATAAATCCTGCCTTTAATCTTGCATAAGAAGTTCCTGTCAAATGAGCTCCCTTTATCAATACACCCCAAGGTAGAATGCTGTGCTTAAAAAAGGGATAGATCTGTAGGATGCCACACTAAAAGTAGGTAAGAAGCACATACACATGCTAGAAAGAATTTCAGGCAGACAATATAATGGTTGTCACATTTTTTTTCTTACCCTTTCAGTGTAAGACCACTGCAGAACACAGCTGCTGATTTGACACAAGCAGTTCATCCTAAGTTGTTCAAAGGACTTTTTCTATCTTCTCTTGGAAAAGCAACTTCAAAGCAACTCTTCTGGTTTAGCAGTCTTCTCAAAGTTACTCTTCACCACTCTGTTACTGGATGCAAAGAGCACTTTATTGAATTGAATATATGCTATTTTTTTTTCTTTTCACATTAAAAAACTTCTTTTAAAAAACCCAACAAAACCATTTAAGGGCAAGATTTCAGAAGACCAGGCTTGCCTGCTTATCATTTTGAGTGGATGTTTAAGTTTTGTAAGGTAAAGGGAAAGCATGGAGTCTTGGTTCTGCCATTACTTTAATTCATATTTAACAGCTTCTGCTTGTCATTCTTGAAATTTTGCTGGGTTTTACTTCTGTTATCACTTTCTTCCTTGTTAATTTATGCAATTTCCATGTCTATATCTATGATGTCTTCTTAATATTTAGACTTTTCATTTCCTCTTTCTCTTTTTACCCAATATCATCTCCAGAATTCTTTTTTTCAATGTTTCTCTTTTTTTTTGTGAAATAATGCCATTACTTTGAAATTTTTCCCAAATGTAGCCACAGTTGTTTCACACATAGCAACACAGTTGCAAAATGCTTTTTGACCTGAACTTTGACTTTTGCCACACTCCAGAACAAAAGTAAATCAATTATTTTTGTTAATATATGATATATATTTTATATATGTATTAGGTCAGAAGTTAACTTGTTGATCTCTGTATAGGTATATTGCCCCTGCTAAGGATTTCTATTTTTTCCACCGTCCAGTGTGATAATTGGAAGACCAATCCTGTGTATATTGAAATGGGTGAATTTCTTAACTTTTTACTCCTGTCATGGTCTGACAAATATATATGTATCTTAGCTTATAAACATTCTTGCTACGTTTTGTCTGCCAGTCTGACTCTCATGGAGAACAGCTGAGCAATATTTTTCTATTATATTTATTAATTTACCAATAGCATAGCCTTTTATAAAACAGTTAACATATTTTTTGCAGGAATATTGTTTATTTATTTATTTATTAAATAATTTATTTTTTCACACTAAAATAGCAGATGTTATAGCAGGTTCATAACTTTCCGCACATATTCCTGTTTTTATAAATTCTCTTTTGTAAGTGGAAATGAGCTGATATTTCTTTCATACTTTTTTGTTTGTTTGTTTGTTTGGATTGCATTTATTTGGTTTTTTTTTTGTTTGTTTGTTTCTTTTAAGTCATATCCATACATTTTAAAAAGTATTTTGTTGATATCTAGCAAGTATTTAATGGGCCCCAGTGATTTTAAGCAACAGTTGTGGACTTAGGGGAAAAATAATATGCTTGTGACTTCTGCTATTCTACCTGCTATCTGTCAGAGGTATAGAAGAGTTGTGAATAGAGTTTTGAGATTGAGAATGGGAGATAGAAGAGGGAGATGAAATTAGAGGAATCACCTGCAAGAACCTACTAGCAATAGGATTGCCAAAGTAACCCAGCAGGATGTTAACCTGCTATGAGAGCTCCTTTAACTCCTCTGAAAACAACTCTTGGATGAAGATGAAAACTGGGAAGTGTATATTCAGTTCTGCCTCTCCTAGATATCTGACCTATATTAATATTAATGAGACATGAATTGCAATGCATAAAGTAACTTAAAATTCTCCTGATTTCAGTGTTCTGACTGTTCATCACTTTCAACTGAGCCCTTTGCACCTTCACTGTTTAATATGTTAATTTTATTAAAATATCTTTATTGTATTAGTCTTTATTCAACATTTCACTAACATGTTAATTTTAATAATTTTGTGACTATATAGCATATTTCTTCCTACAAATATTAACTCACAAGCTTTGATATTTTGTTGACATTAGCAAATAGCAACTCTGAATTGCTAATCTCACTCTAACAAAAGGTGAATTTGACCAGAATTTTGAGCTACTTTGGGATAAGATTTAAATTAGTTAAATTTCATAGAGGAGGAAATTTTCATCTGTTGCATTAGCATCTACCTTCTACTTTCATTTATGATGAAACATGCTGTTGCATATAAGTCTTAAAGGTATTCCAATAGGCATTTTTTCTCCTAGTTGCTTGGTTTATGACAAATTTTAAGAGATGGTCACACCAAAATGAGTAATCTCCTCTTTGTTTTAACCAATCCCTTTCCACATATAATAAATTATGTCCAGTAATGTGCTCTTGTGGCCAAGCAGGTCGAAAGCCTGCTTGGTTACTTTGGCAATATTATTGCTAGTAGGAGGGGATTTTTTCCTGGGAAGACACATCTTGACTGCCTGGCCTAGTTCTGAACTCTCAAATACAACAGAGATATGAATATTCCTGTGCAAGGCCACAAAGTTGAATAGGGGCTAAAACATCTATTGGTAAAAAGAGATGCTGAAGGTGCTGGGACTACTCAAACTGGAGAAGAGAAGGAAAACAGAAAGAAACTTATTAGTATTATTACTGATAATGAAGATGGAGACATACTCCTCTCAGATGTATTCAGTAAATGTAGGAGAGACAATGGGTAGAAACTGAAATATAAGAAATTCCACTGAACATAATAAAAAAATGCATTTTGTTTCTGAGACTGCCCAACAAGTTGCACAGAAAGTCTTTGCAGTGTCTGTCTGTGGAGGCATTAAAGACCCTACTGCATACAGTCATGGGCAATCTGCTCTAGCTGGTGCAATTTTAGCAGGGCATTTGGACTAGGCAGTCTCAAGAGACCCTTCTAATCTCAGTTTTTCTGTGATTCTGCATTTATATCTATTTTATTCAGAACACTATGAATTTCACACCATACAGTAGCAAGATTTCTAGTGTTAATATCCACAGCAGTGGCTTTTGGGAACCAATTTCACTGTGATTGTTGGTTTATGGGGTTTTTCTTCCCTTTACTTCATAAACAGTTCTTGTCCATCCCCTTCAGCTAATAGTGGCAGTTCATTTTAAATTTCAGTGGAGCCTTCATGTTCATGTTCATGCTGTTTAAAAGCCTCCACAATGAAATAGTTGTAAAAAAGTGCCCTCAAACAAATCTGTCGTATAGTACAAAGACTATTTTGTCTGATATCCTTTAAGGAAAAATAAGTGAATAGTAAGCCAGGATAATATGTTTAATTCATTAACTTTTTGGAAACTAGCTAGTCTTCAAATATATAACATGTCCAAATGCCTTTTTATTGTTTTTCAAAGGATTTGGTGAGTTTGTACGCTGTCAGATGGAAAAGAGATTCTGCAGGCAGCAAGCCCTGTCTCATGTGGAATCTGTCAGACACTGAATTATAGTTATAAATAGCTTGCTATGCTTTTGTGTACTCTAGATTGCCAAAGTTTTGAATTTGCTCAGTGACATAGAGAAGGAGCACAGATTATAGATTAAAAGCCATGAAGGAAGAGACAGTTTTTGAGAGGAGGTACACACGATGCATAGGAAACTGGTAAAGACATATAAAAAAAAATGAATACAAAATTTAAAGCTTATGCAAGAGCAGTGAAAAATTTGTACTGTTTTCTTCCAGTGATGAAGCAACAACTTTACTACCAAATTAACGTTTTTCAGTCATTGTTCAGTTTTCTTAATTTATAAATTACTTTGACAAATGATTTGGTAAATATATTTGAGCAGCAGCCTTCACAGTGGCTGATTTGTGTAGCTTCATGTTTTCCATACTGACATTCATTATTTATTTTTTTAATANACTATTTAATTAATTAATGACTGCTGTTAAAATGCAGGCCATAGTTTGTAATTTAACCACTTTTTCCCCTTCATTTTTTTTCATGTATAAAAGATCTCAAACTTTCAAACAATGTTACTTCTTTCATTAATTTCCTCATCACTTTTGTAATGTCTACTTTCACTGCTTACAGATGCAATATTCATGATTAGATATTAAAAATCTATTAGTGCTGCTATTACTATTACTAAGTAGTAATTCCTTACCATTAATTTTATCTCTATATAACATAATACCTTTTGACCTCATGTGTGCTTACATTTTTAATTTATGTGTCCAGTACAGAGTAGGATTTTGGCTGATTGGTTGGTTGTAACAGTTGGGACTTGAAGTGGTGCTGAAGTGATGCTCCAAGTCCATTATCAGACTGTACTATCTTGGCGTAGCTGATGTTACCATTTGGAACAGGCCAGCAATCTGGTAATGTTTTCCCTATGTGGTTCATTACTGAACCTGAAAGTCTGAATTAATATCAAAAAGTTTGCTTTAAAACTGGAACACTTCAACATTTTTGATATTTTTTTTCAACATCCATTACTATCATAGTTTGAGCTCACAGAGATTGCATCCTGACATGGGACTCATTGGGAGCCAGTGGAAAGGCTCCATTGATTTTAGCTGACCCATTGTGAAAGAACTATGATAACTATTCAAAATTTATTTTGATCTGGTTTGTCCTTGAAAATCAGAACTGAATGGAGTTAGTAAATGTGTATTACTCAAGCTGAATACCTTTACACATGTACATAAACAGAGAACACAAATAGACTAACACACACACACACATATGTAAATATTTCTATACACCCACGCATGTTATGTCTCTGAGATTTAGGAATCACTGACAATTGTCTGATTCACTTGGCTTCTTTTAAATATTTGACTGAATTTTTTAGGAGCACAGTTTGAAAGTTACTGCTATTACTAGGCAGTTCATACACACAGCTCTAAGTCTTTGAAACTCATATCCCAAATTAACTGTATACACAATGCCTTATAAATAGCACTGAAGCCTGTGGTCCTTGGTTATTCTTAATTACTAAGACTGAAGTTACCATTATTGAGAAGAAAATCAGAATGAAGCAGAAGTATTTTTTTTACCTGGATAACCTCATTCAAGACTATGTTTTCATGCTGCTTGTCCCTCTTTAAAGATGGGGAATCTCATCTGTGCCTACTGCTGATTATCCTGGTTTTCATTTTTCTTTCATGCTTCTCACACATTTATTAGGATGTCATGCTTATTTGCAACCCCTTATGCTAATCTTTTTTTTTTTTTTACTTTGCAGCCCCTTATGCCAATCTTATTTTTATGTTCTCTCTCTGCCATATCTGCTACTTGTGTCACTGTTTGCAAGTTTTACTATGTCTCCCAGAGAAAAATGCACACTTCTTTGTCCCTTTTTTGGTCAAACCATTCACATCCTGAATTAAAATGTGTGTGTGTATATCTATATGTGTTTGTCAAGGGCACCTTCTGCTGTACTCAGGACATTAGGAAAAGTTTGAAATTTCTGGTCAATGTCCTTCTGGAAAGTTCAGTCCTTCATCAGAGCATTGATTTTTAACAGCAGTTCACTTAAGAACTTTTTTTACATTCAACTTGTGGTGATCAATTTTGTATTATTTGGCTATCCAATGATGTTTATTTTATTAAACAAGAAGAATTCCAAAGCTCAATTTCATCCATTTGCTGCACTGTCTTATTTGCAAAGCTTTTTGGTTTGTGTATTTATAATTATTTGTAATCAGTGCTAAAAAAATATTGCTAGCATCAAGCAGCTACTAAACACTTGTTCTCACTGTATTCATATTTTGAGCTCACTGATGCTTCATACACCATATGCTATGTAAGTTCATTTCCTAAGTAACTTGTAAAGACTGAACTGAACTGAATAATCACTGCAGAAAAGGTAAAGCAGGGTGTGGCAAATATATAGTCCAAATTGAAGCAGAGAAAGAAACCAGACATGAGTTGCTATACTACGTGATGCTAAATATAGCACATGGACAGGACACTTTGAAAGGACATGGAGAAACACAAAGCCAGAAGTTAGAATGTCACAAGTAACCCAAATGGTTACTTTTACATTCGTAAATAAATTCAGTGCCTACAGACAGAATCTGTAACTTGCCTTTATTTCAAAGTGTCACTGGCCCAATTTAGTCCAATCACACAGTTACTGCAGAAGACCTAAGCCCTGACACTTTTCACAGTTGCTGACAAAACAGCTGAACTGGTTTGTTGTTTTGTTTTGTCTCAATAACATTCCACTGTCAGTAAATAAAAATGCTATCATCTCCTCAGAGAAATTTAGTAGCCTTCATAATGTCAATGGAAATTAATCTCTAGTGATTTATATTCAGACCTATAGCCAGATGTTACACAAAGTCAGCATCTAAACTGATTCTGTTTGGTCCTCCATTTCTTTCTTACATGAGTAGTGTTCCCACACCACTGTACAGCACTGCTCCCTTGGCATGAGGCATTTCAAGGTTGAATATGAAGAAGTGTATACCTATTTTAGTTTTACACTGCAAGTTCATTCTGCTATTGACAGGTAATGTGGAGAAAGCAAATGCCCAGTAAGGCTGATGAGTGATTTCTGTAGTCTTCATGAAACTTGACGCTCTCAGCAATTTAAATCACTGTCTTATTTCTTATTATCTATATGTAAGTAATTGCAAATCAAGACTATAGATTTTTTATTCACTAAGACTCTACAAAATTGTATGTAATGTAAGTTTCTTAATCAGATTTGTTGCCTCATTATTTGTTTTCGTTATATTCTTTCCTAAATATCTGTTGTTGACTATTGTCAGGCTTTTGTGCCAGATAATTCTTTGGTCTCTTCCCATATGGACATTTTTATGTTCCTTAAATACTCAGAATTTTCTTGCATGGATTT
>WBNO01017881.1:0-24139 GCA_013400575.1 Peucedramus taeniatus
TGTCCATGACTGATACTGGCACTTGGGGATTTTCTTCAAGCAACACTCAAATTGATATTACCTACTTGTGGAAATCCTACCTATTCTTCACAGCCATCTCTGCTAATGAAAAATGGCCACAATTGCTGCACAAATTGACAAGTTTGATTGAAGAGGTGAACATTATTACATCACAGACCCTCCATCAATTCCTTTAACTGAAAAATCATTTTTTAAATCAAAATTATGAAAAAATACAGCACAAGAATGTTATTTTAAATTTTACTAAGTATTTACCTAATTTCTTTCAGTAACATTCAGAATGAAACCAAACTGCAAAGGAAGGAACCATGGCAAATACTGGAATTGATGTAACAGGTGAACTTACTCGAGCTCTGAGGTATCCCAGGTTAGACATAAACAAGGGAAACACATGGTTCTGTAACATCAGCTCCATTTGATCCTTGAAGACACTCTTCTGTTGAAGCAAGGAAAAATTCATTTTGGAGACCATTCATTTCACATACTTCTTTCTAGCCCATAATGCATTTCAGATATCAAACATGGGAAATACAATTATTTGTCTATATAATAAAGGTATCCTACCACAAAGAGAAATGGATCCCTTACCTTGAATAGAACCAACTCAAAAACACAGCAGGTTCAAAACCAGGTAAGTGAAAGAGCTGTACATATAATATTCTACCTGGCAGTATTCATTACAACACATAAAATGGAATTTTCATGTTATTTAAGGCAATTAATACCTTCAAATGAACTACTGTTCAAATAGCTTCAAATAGTTTCAAATTAACTACTGTTACTCTAAGTATCAAAACTTACTATTTTGAACAATACAGTAACAAATCTCATCTTTTTCTGTATTTATTAATGGATGAAGATAATTCCTTTGTGACAGAAATTTTCTTAGCTGGAGAAGGATATTGGATGAGAGGTATTCTTCATTATGCCAACCTCAGCAAATCCCAAGATACTCACAGGAAACTAGAACCAGCATGGAGATTTGAGACTTTCCTTATAGTCCCAGAATAATAGAAAAGACACATGCTAGGGATGCTGTTACAAAGGAATGATTTGGTGGCTAAGACAGAATAGAGTGAAATGGGACACTCAATACAACATGTATCTTATCTGATCACACTTTATTTCACCAATGCACACAACATTTTTTCCACACTCATTCCCCAGCCTTCACAAAGCTGGATGAAGGATTGAGCAGAGAAAAGCCAAAGAGAAAGGAAAATACTGTTATTTTGTGCACACTGGCCAGAAGTTTGTAGGCACTGAACTGGAGCTCCTGAGGTGAGCCAAGTGGCTCAGGCAGGGCATTGTGTCTATGAGCTCCTTAGACTCAGTATCTCAGTCAGTTCAAGAGCCAGAAAGCACTTACAAATCCAGGATTTGGTATGGAAACAGCTGATGGAATGTTTCAATGTGCCAAATTCCAAACACAAGAAATTCAAATTTTAAAGGGTCTGTGGTGTTTGGGGCTATTACTCTTTCACAAAGTACAATATAACCTCAGGTTTCAGGATTGAAAATTTCAAATAGGAGCAAAATACTGGAATAAATCCCCTTTTTTCCCCTGCAGGACAGAGAAAAATATGTTAATATGAAAGTCTCCTCACAACACAAACAATGTTGTCCTTGTTCACTGTTATACTCCCGCATGAGGAAGGACATTTATAATCCAAAATAATCTACAAAAATTCTGCAAAAGTTACTGATGTTTCAGGATTTAAGATCAGAAAATAGACTGGTAAAAAAAAACAGATGGTAAATGTTGGTAAGATGTTGCTGGTAATATGAAGAGACATCCTGCACAGCGAGACAATTCAAATAAAATATAATAAATCACATTTTAAAAGAAGCCTCCGGCACAAGATCACCATTCTCATGCTAAAAGTGAAAATGTTTTGGCAATTACTTTTGACATGGAGCAAAGGCATATTTTGGACTCCACCATCCACAAAAGCACCAGGCAAATTGCAATCAATGTCAATTAGAGAGCAACAGCGTGCATTACATTTGCAGTCAGATTGCAGAAATACACCCAAAATTCTGAGGATGCTGTCTATAAAGAAATGGAGGAAGGTTCTTTGTTCTTTCCAGCTTTTTTCAAAACTCCCAACTGGCAGATGAAATAAGACTTAAAGCCACTTACTGAAGAGTGAAATAGTTGGAAAGCTAGACAGAACATTCCTGTAACACATTAAGTAAACCTTTTCCTGAGAACCAGAAGAAGCCCATAACAGTGCTGGCTGTTGGGGAATTTCATAAGAATCGTAGGTAATGTTGTTGATGGAATGCATGTTTGCTTTCTTAATGCTTCCATTTTACTAGTAAAGCAGGAGGGGACCAAGGGACTGCTGTGTAACAAACAAACAGAGCTTTGGGAAAACGTGAAAAGGAAAATCTGTGTATAAAATTGTGATATAAAAACCAGGAAAGAATGTTAATGTTTTTTAATAAACAGACTTTCATATTCTGATTGCAATCAGAGTGCAAGCTCTCTGCAGATGTTATAAATATGGCTAAGGGCTAGTCATACTTTATAAAGTAAGACTATTTTATTTTAAATCACAGTTGATAGCAAGAATTGCAAACTTTTTTTCATTTCTTTACCCACTTACCTTCAGTAAAATATCTGCTAGGGATCCTATAACATGCAAAGCTCCATCTTTTTTCCTTGGATCAATGTTTGCCTCTGTCAGAATCTGGTAGCAATATGCCATCATTTTTGGTAACACCTGTGCAGGCCAGAAAACACACAAGGCCCTTTAGTCAAGTTATTTTAATAGCATTGTTTAAAAAATTCATATGACATTTTCAAGAATAAATTTTGTCTTGGCCAAAGCAATTTGACATACTAAATGTAGTATCTTTCAATAGGTAAAGTGTAAAACTTTGGAAATTTCAACTTTTCAGCCAAACAGGTCAAAATTAGATTAATCTCCTTGAAATTTCTCATTACTAATAGCAAGATATTTTTGTCACTGTCTTGAAGCAAATCAAAAAATGTGATGAAAAGGCAAGAGGCGCAAACAGCACTTCGCCCACTTTTTCCCTTCTTTTCTGGCTTGTCTCACACATAAATATAAATACATATGTGTGTGCGCATATATCTGTGAAAATGCATACATATACTTTCAAGGAGAGCTTGGACTAAAATCTCATAAACTTAATTAGATCTATTGATTTTGGCAGTAGTTTCTAAAGTTGACTAGACTTAGAAAAGTTTGTTGCCAAAACCAACGGCTGAATGTGATTTCCACACCCATTATGTCCTTTTCCAACATGCCATGGGGATGGTCTAAAAGCAAATTATGAAAATGAGAAGGAAGATCAGTGGACAAGAACTGTTTTGACAATAAAAAAGTAGAAAGGTCATATTCCACCTATTCCACCTAATGTAAAGACTGAAAATACACCTGGAAATGGAGCTCCACGATTACTGGATGTTAAAATGGAACCTAGAAAAACATTTGCCATGTTAGCCAACTGTGCTTTCCAGGGCATGCCTGGATATTTTTGTACAGGTCACTGTAAATACAGAAAGATCTACAGAAAAGTTATGTCCTCATTTAAAGAGTAACTATATGGAATGGTTTTTGTCCTTGCTAATTTCATTGCTGTTAAGGAGGATTTTAAATAGCATCAGTGAACATTAATAAGGATCAGGTCCACATTCCCTCCTGCTACAGTTTGTGATGCTGAGAACAGCTGTGACAGAAGCTGTTTGTAAACCTGGGAAAATCTATTTCAATATATCTATTCCAACCCATTTTGTATCTGGCAGATGCATTTTAAATCTGCAAGAAGAATCCACTTAGTATTTATACACACCATATTTTAACTCTCCCCAAAATTATAGCATTCAGCCAGGAAACATTTGACTGTGTAGCAGCAAGTATATTTTTCAAGACGAGCTTCCTGGAGCATCTTCAAATACAAGGGGAAAAAAACATTATTAAGGTAAATTCAAATAATTAAAAGCCACTGGTTTCATACCTCTTTTCTCTTCTTCGCAGCAGTGTAAAGGAGATTCTGTGCTGCTGTTGTTGTGGATGCATAGTCCTCAAATACATCTAAAAGAATGGGGAGAAAAAAGCACTAAAATTCTTTTCTGAATAACAATTTTTTTAATAAATAATTTTGGTTTTGGGATATCACAAAATCTGGATGAATATATAACCTCAAAATTATTGACATGATTGTCTTCACTTCATGGTTAGAGTCAGACCCCAGCTTATGCCATACACCTTAATTCTTCCTTTCCAAATCCACTGCCACTCTTCATTCCTTTAATTAAAAATATGCTACTTATTCATTAACTCTTCTGAGACCATATACAAGGGATGAAAATTCCTGTCCCTTTTTTTAATTAAAACCCCTATAGGAAGAACAATACACTACAGTACCATCTGTATACCACATGTACATATTTTTCACTTGATTTTATTAAAACCTCATGGGAAACTTTTTGTACATAAAATCTGAGTAGATCTGGAGTAGTTTTATGTCTGCTGAAAGGTCAAGTTTTTTAATTTCATTCATCGCAACTAAACCTCCGCTGTTCATATTGAAAGTATAATTTATATCTTGAAAAAAAAATCTGTGCTGCAAACATGTTCTAATCCAAACATCCCCACACAAATTGAATTAAATGAAAAGATCTTAAAATGCTATCTTAAAATGTGATTAAGCTGCGCCACCAACTTCTCCTGAAAACTTTAAGATAAAGCATCATTTGGAAATACTACCAGACCACTGGAATTCTTGTTCCAAATGAAAAAGTGCCACAAAAAAAAATCCATTTAATGTACATTGATACATGAGTGTAATGTACTTTGAGTGGTTTTTTACCTTCCATGATACAATCTGAATCTGTATTTAACTGCCTCAGCTACACATAAAAATAAGATTCACTATTTACAGAGAAAGAACTGAATTCACACACCAAAAATCAAGGATGTATTTATACCCTAGTGATCAAGACTATACTGTAATTAATTTGTTGCATAACAACTCTCCAAGCTTTTATGTTATTCTATGAATATTTAAATTCTGTTATCACATTCAGTAATCCCAAATCAACTAATTAAAATTTCCCAAATGCCACATATCTATCTCTGTGGTGCCTGGCTTGCAGGAGTTTTCCAGCTAAAATTGCTGTACTTTTAAAGTACCCTTCTCCTTTTCAATGACATGACTCTTTCAATAAATGTAATTATTCATAATATGGCCCTATGTGTTATTCCCAAGATTTTCCACTGTGCCTTTTGAAAGAAGATATAGATCTAATTATCTTACAATTGAGTAGTAGCAAGTGGCAGAAGAATGCTGAAGGCATTGGCAATTTTCGACAGGGAAAGAGTAAGTCAGGCCTCTTCTGGTCAAAGTGAGAGCTGCAGGAACCTGCAGACAGCTGGCACATCTGCAACGCAGGATTCTGAAACAGGCACTAACAAGGGAGCGAGCCTGTCTGTCTGGGCTGCTCTGAGCACATGTGAAGTAGGAAAAAGCTCTGAGAGAATCACTTAGATCGAAGCTACCAGCCAAATGGCCCAAACTCACCTGCCACCTGCTTTTAACTACAGATTGGTGAGATTTAAGAAAAAAGTTTTCTCCTTCCAATTGTTCAGGAGAAGAAAGTCATTACAGCGGCCATGCTGATCACTGGAACTAGAGGCACAGTTATGATGAAAGCAAAAAATAAAGCCAAATTACCAAATTTCATGCGGATATATTCATATGGATCCTCTTGCCAAAGCTCCTCATCCTCATCTTTGTAGCACATTAGAGAGAATATCACCTCTTCTGTTATAGTCTAATTTTAGAAAAGCCAAATACATGTAAGTACACATAAAATCAAATTCCAGTACAGCTACCCTCCATCATGCACTAATTGACTAGATCTATTTTTCAAGATTTACATTCCTTTAAGCAGCACACTTTTATTTTGTCTACCAGAAACAAATTCACAGGTACTTTCCTTTTGAAACAGCCCCAGACAGCAGCAGTAGTTAAACAATCTATCTTTATAATATTACATTATCATGCACAAAATACACTTCCGGACATAGTCTGTACACAGCAGAACATTACACTCTGCAGAAGGATCTCACCAACACAATACTTAACATGAGAATGGATTTCAGTGTCCTTCCCCTTAAAAGTCATGGAATTAACTAACTACAAAGGGGATCTTATGATATGAAAAAATAAAAGAGCAGGAAAACTACTTTTCACTTTTTCTTTAGTTCACTTATAAAACATGTCCTTAAAAGAGGGTTTAGCTCCTCTCAGATGAATGTTCTCTTTGTGCACTATCTCTGCACTAAAACCAAAAATCTACGACAATTCTGAACACCAGTAACTAATAAAAGCCATAACACTATGATTTTCTAGCAGACTGTAAAAATTCAAATAAAGAACTTATGGAACAGAATCTTCGATTGAGTTAACATTATCTGCAATAAAAGGTAACCATATATTGCAAAACACAACCACATTTGTGTAGAAATGCTATTTTATTTTCCAGATCAATTGCTGAATGATTCATGAAACCTTTAAAAACACAAAACTTGGGGGGCTGGGGGATGTTTTTTAATCCCTCTGATGACATGCATTGTTTATGACTGGGTTTTAACCACTGACCTGTATGTGTGGCTTCATTTGCTTCCATGTTATAGAGTGAATCACCCCTTGGTTCAGATAATTCAACGTTTGCTGAAGCACACGTGGTGCAACATAGTCTTTTTGCCTGTACTGGTCTAAGATTCTTAAGAGAACCTAAAGAAGAGACAAACTGGCAATTTTAAATGAAGACTGAAATTCTGCCTCATGCATAAACATGCACTGAACTTCCTCAGTGAATATACATGAACAGATAAAATAGTTTTACACCAGATGTTCTAGCATTAGAAATCATTATAATGCCTTTGATCCAAAAATCATAAATAATTTAAATATCAAGGGTCTAATCCTGCAAACATTTATGCAGATGTTCACCTTTACTACTAGCCCTACCACAGGATCACTTGTGATTATAAACCAAAGATATACTTCAATAGTGAGAGGCTCACAGTTTACAGAGGCCTCAGCAAAATTTGGAATAGGTAAGGAAAAGGCACCGTGAGATTTTCAAACTGGTGGCTTCTATATCTGCTAAGTGGTGTCTGCATTCCTATTTAACAACAGGTCCCTAAAGAAGACAAATTACTTTGGAAGAACAGTGAAGAGAACAGAAATACTAAACCAGGAAAGAAAAATAGGTTCACCTAAGCCTCTGAATCAGAAGAGCTGCAAACCCCTTAAATTCAATTACCTATTGTAGCCATCAGACAGTATCACCTGGCATGCTATTACAAACTCTACCACACAAAGCTTCCTTGGTATAAAAGTGTCCTCTACTAAGAAAAAAACACAGTACAAAGCTACTAATCTGCACCAATGGCAGGTGAATTATTAGTAAGTGTAAAGAAGTGGCATATACATGAATAACCATAAAAATCAAGGGCAATGCATAGCAAAATTTTGAGTCATATGCTTTCAGCAGAATAATTCTGCTTCGTAAGTCTTCAGAACATTATATTAAATTTTATTTTGAATATAGCTCCTTCATTAGGAATACTAAGTTTGATGTTAAGTCTTTTATATGAAATGCTCCAAGGACAAGAACTGTCTGTATCTTATACAGACTCTAGCACAATGTCAGCACTTATCAACTAACGAATAAGTAACAAAGGCTTAGTAATGTAATATTCACAATAGAATTCTTACTAACTCTGCAAGGAATCATGATAAATCACTATTTAAGAGCCAGAAATTGAAGAAATGTGCAGATCATCCAGTACATTTATCTTGAAAGCTAAACTGTCCCCTCTGCAACACAGTTTAATACCTTAAGGTATTTAAGTAAGTATATTAACTTTAAGGTACCTTAATACCTTAAAGACAAACTTTAAGTATTTAAGATTATAACTGCCCATGGGAGTCTGTTTTTCTGCTCAGGAGTTATACATTGCAAGGAATTTAGAAAATATATTAGGCTATTTCCCTTTTCATTTAATTTACAGCCTTACCACAACCATTCCCCTCCTTAGTTCTTCCTGATGGATAAACTACTCTGTTGTCAGACTGGATGAAGAACACTAATTTTGTTTAGCAACTTTATCAGAACTGAACTGTCTCCACACACCATGTTAAACACAAATTACTAGCATTCCCTAACAAAAATAATTTCCTTGCAAATGGCAAATTTAGGCTATATTTTCACATAATATGCTTTCTGGGAATGAAAAAATGTTCATTGCTGTTCTTCAGACATCTTCTAATCTGCTTGTATCTTCCTGAAATAAAACAGTATCATTGGATAAGTGTGCCTAAGTTGTTTGCAGCAAAAGCACTTGAGAAAGACAGGCCTGAAAATACATCCTTCTGTGAAATGAGGCCTCTGCACCAAAAGTGTTCCTCTCAGTTTTATCTAGAGTGCTTATACACGACAATAATACCATTTTATCAGCACTCACCTTTTCTGAGAGTTTTCCTGCAGGGTTTTTTGAATTGCTGAAAAATTGTGTCATTATACCTCAGCTGTATGGCACTGAGTTCTAAAGAACTTCTCAGTCACCACAAGGAAAACCTGCCAGACTCGTCATTTTTGTTTAATAAATGAACCTTGATACAAGCACACTGTTAAAAAGTAATACATTTCTTCACTCAAAATAATGCAATTCATAAAAATGAACTCTGCTTACCTGTTGTATGCCCACAGCATAGGTTTTTAAAAAGAAGTCTGAGAATTCAAAGTATTCTTTAGTTACATTTCCAGGACTTCCATATCTTCAAAAGGAAAAGGACACAGATATTTACACTGTGAGAAGTCTGTGGTGTCAGGAAAATGCAATGCTTCCAAAACCATACAGGACCCTGAGTGGTCTTGTATCAGCAAAGGAAAACTTTACCAAAGGTTCCTTCTAAGCCATCCTTTCCCACGTAACACCTCACTTCCCTTTTCTTTCCTTAAATTATCCCAAGGTAAGGTACTACACTCAAGTAAAGATGGCTTTTGTTGCAAGCTCTGTAACTTCTATGTTTATAGATTTCTTTTCAAATCTTCTCCTGCCATTATGCTTGAAAATATAAACACTTGTAGCTGAGTGCAGTAAAATAAATATGTAGTTAGATACATCTACTTTTCCTTTGGGGCAAGTTTCTTGCCATCTTAAGGGAGTCAATTTCACTAAGAGCTGAGATCAGCAGTTGTGCCAGTGCAAGGCAGAGGTCAGCAGCAGGAAAACCTCTTCAGTGACCACAAGCTGTTTAATTAATCAAACAGTCTTCCCTACTTGCATGCCAAGTAATGATACAGACTTGTAACCCAAATTCAGTTTTTAATCAGTTTGTTACCGTTCAAAGAGACGAGCTACAATGTGCAATGCCCACTTCTTGCATTTCCACCACACCAGCTCTGGTCTATCATCTTCATCAATTTGCAAAGTCTCCTACAAACAAATACATTTATTTTAAATTAGTTATGCCATTTGTTGAGAAGCAATTATGCTTTAAATATTCCTTGCTAAGTAAACTAATATAAACACACAGCATGGACTAAAGCCTTGATTCTGTTAATGGTTACATGACACTCAGGAATTTTCAGTTATCTTAATTAGGCAGTATAATGTGTATGTGCAATACCCGCACAATGCCTGTACTTTAATTTCAAAACTATGCCTATTTTAAAAATGCAAATTCTCAGATGCACTTGAATACTACATCACTCTGGCTCAAAAATCCAAGTATAAGAATCTTCAGAAAAGAACACTTAGAAAATCTTTACACTGACTGTTCCTCAAATGCCAACACACAAGTTTCAGAGGTCTTTACAAAGCTAAAACTCACCAGTGGTACATTTCTATCAATGATGGTCCGGAAGATCTCCATCCACTGAGTCATAGTCTGGTTATTCACCAACTGGAGGGGCAATGCATACTGCAATAAGGGAAAAAACACAGGTATGAAATACTATTCTTCTCTGTAAAAGGCAGATCTGTCTGCAGTAGTTACATTCTAAGGAAGACGAGGTTTTTAAGTAAACTTAAAACCAATTAGGTTACATATCAACACTATTCTAATTGCATCTCTCTTGGTATAATTTGAAGAGGAATTTCTGAGCAGACATAACTTGAGAAAAGTTCCTTGGTCTAAGAACTTGCCAACTGTCTTTGTTTTTCTTCTTCACAACAGCCCAGGTACTTTTTAGGATTCCAGCAGTATCAGTGTTACAGGGTTTTCGCAAACTATTTGGTCAACAATAGGATTTTAGCAAGCAAAATGTACTCACTAATGACAGAATGAGAGGACACAGTCTTAAGCTGCGCCAAGGGAAATACAGGCTGGATATCACAAGTTTTTTAGGGAAAGAATGATTAAGTATTGGAATTGTCTGCCCAGGGAGGTGGTGGAGTCACTATCCCTGGAGGTATTTAAAAAAAAATTGGATGTGGCAGTCAGTGCCACGATTTAGTTGAGGTGTTCAGGGCATGGGCTAGACTCAATGATCTTGAAAGTCTCTTCCAACCTAGTGATTCTGTAATTCACTACTACTACCACCTAGCTACTACCCAGTAAACCTCACTTCTCTACAAAATCCAAAGAAAAGTGATGATATTCAAGCAAGTTATTGAAAAGAAAAATAGGATCTTGGTATTTTTTTAATTCTCCATCTATTTAGTAACAAACTATTTTAACTTTTTAACACACAGTAAGAATTTTCAGGCTGTTCCTTATGAAGGATCTGGTTTGGTTCTGATTCTCTGTAAGTACTCCTTCACAAAACTCACCTCAGTAAAAAGCCAAACTCATCTCTCTAAAGTGCATAGCATCTGCCAGATTTTCAGCAGGTAATGAGAAATGCCTGCTAGTGAAGTGCAACATTTGACAATTACACTACAATATTCATTACTGACACTTTCAGAGGCCAACCGTCTAGATACCATGCAGTTTGTACCAGGCTATGTGCAACTTTATAAAAAAAGGAACACTTCTCTAGTGAGCTTACAGATACAATGTGCAGAAGCACCCTGCATTCACTAAAAATGTAATTTGGGCGATGATGTGACCAGCTTCTAAGTAGAAAAATCCATAAATATCCTATTTCTATAAAAGCTGTTTATTGTACATGACTTTTCCCATCCAAAAGGGTATTCTTATTCAATCACACTTCTGAATGTACTGAAAGGGGTCATAGTGCCCAGCAAAGTAAAAGTTTGGTTATCCTCTACACAGATGCCAACCTGAACAAGAGCATAGAAGATTTTTAAGATTTGTTTCTGAAGCAGTACAGAGTAATGGGAGTTATCAGGCAGAAGCTGGATCATCTGCTGCTGAATCCGAGGCAAAAATATTTGCATGGCTGCTATGAGAGGATCTCGCTCCTCTGCCTTTTTGTACCTGCAATGAAAACAAAAATATTGGTCCAGGATCTACACACTGGCGATTCTAATGCCTATTCCCCACCAACAATTTAATTTCAGTGCCCTAAAAAACCAAAAAAAGAATATCCAGCACTCAATCACTCTCCCCTCTTCTAATCCCTGTCTGAACCCTTTGTGCAAATTCACTAAAAATATCTATAAATAAAAAAATGGAAAACAACAAACGCTGCCTTACACAAAGGCAGCTACTGAGAGGAAAAACTACTGTTCTTTACTACTGAATTACCACCTCACAGGAGCAGGGACTTGAATTTCTCTGCTGTTCATACCAGTGCTAAACCCAACTTGGGTGCTGAACAAATGGGAGTGAACAGTCATTGAAAAGGAAAGACAATTCCTTGCTTTGGAAAATATTCTCTTTCTCCATTTACATTCTTTTTGTGTGGTTTATACATATGTTTCTAATAATAGGCAATTAAAAAAAAATATGACTGATAAGCCCCACTACACTGGTCCTAATTTTTGCTTTGTGGATTTAGACTATCAGGAAGATGCTACAGGTACAATATGCAATAGCAGTATATGGCAATGACAGCACTGTATTCATGACATAAAAGCAGAAAATTTGCATTCATACATCTAGAATTTGGGGTATCTTCAAACAAAGGAAGTTATAATCGTAAGGACTTTTTTTACACCCAGATCAAATGTACAAAGTCCCAAGAAAAAAGTCTCAGTAAATTCATACAGGTTATTGCTGGCAGTTCTGCTTTCAATTCACTAATGATACAAAGACGATTAATATTTTTCATTTATTTGCAGGAAAGGAAGCATATGATAATTATTAATTCCCATGTTCTGAATTCCCTTGTAGAACTGCCAGTGCTCTTAAGAATGTCATTTTCAGTAATCAACTTAGACTGAAAGTACCAATTCCTCATGTACTGATGGACATCAACTTACTCGTAAGTCTTCACCAGCTGATAGAGGCACAGGAGGCTCCCCAGCCAGCTCCCACTGTTTGGAGACTGCAGGTAGTATCCTATCTTGTCTACCACAGCTGTCCAATGGCCAGGGAAGTCATGTTTAATGATAGCACGGAGGCACATTGTCAGCTGGGCTCTAGTGCAGGGGCGGGGGGGGAAATATAAATGAAAAAGGTCACAGCATTTAAATTTAAGGAAAAATCCCAAATCTGAGTTTCTTGGCTACAATACCTATATTATACCATAAGTATCAAATATATTTTGATAGCACTGAAAGAGTTCTGGGAAGTAGCAGAGTAAAAGCAAGAAAAAAATCTGACTGGATTTAAATTCAAAGAATAAACTAATTTCAGAACATTTTAGCTACTTCTCTCCCTCCCTTCTCCCTCTTCACATGAATCAAGCAGTATTTTAAAAGTATTACTTGCTCATGGAACCAGCTAGCCTTGTGCTTTGACAATGAATGTTTACACTTGCTTATCAAGCTGAAAGCAACCACAAAAACACAGATTTGTACATTTTCATTAAAGAAAATGGCCTGTGTTATGATCCAAGCCACAGGTTCCTCAAGAAATTACAATTTTCCTGGGACCTTCTAAAACAGCACTTTCTCAACCTCCAAAGCATACGGTAGAGCAAATTAGTTAAAGAATATCTCACTGTTTCTCTCCTGCCACACACTTTTAGATGCCACTCACAATGGTGAGGCAAGGCAGAACTGTTGATGAGCTAAACTGAGGTGTGACTAAAAAAGCTGAGCAGCACTGAACTAGAACCTGTGGAGAAATACTTTTAGTTCTGCTTAGCAATGAAAAAACAAAGCCTGTAGAAAATATCAGTTCCCATCCTATCAGCCTTATTTTAATTAAAGGGGTGAACAATAACGGACTGTAGTATGTCTGTGATTCTTAACTATTCTTCCAGCAAAAGCAGAACCGCAATTCCTCATTTTTTTAACACCCCAAAACCAAGAACCCTAATACATAGTTAAATACTGGGATTACATATAAAAATTGATAAAGTAATTAAGAAAAGGGCTACTAGAAAAAAGGAGTCTTGGACAGTATTTCCCTGAATGGTTAACTCCATATTGCAGACAGCCCTGTATACACTATCTGCCTTGAATCAGCCAGACAGGCTGTTACTACAGCGTTACAAAACACTTTGAACAACACCCTGAGAGGATAAACATCACAGGGCTCGCTGCCAGGTTAGTACTTTTCTAAAAAACATACATGAATAAGTGAAACCAGATTATTATTACTTTTGCCAAAAAAGCACTTGTCTCTTCTCCCAAAATACCAAGATTCTCACATTAACAATATGAGACTGGCAGGTCTGAAAACCTGAGCAACAGAAACACCTCTGTGCAATGTAAGGTACCTCACTAAGTCAGGAGAACGAATTATTCCTTCTACAATGTTATCCCGGATCTGCTGCCGATCATTTTCATGAATATTAAAGGGAAAAACTGCTTCTCCAGGAGGTGGCTCACGGTCCGGCCAGTACTGTGTCACCATGTTCTTCAGGTAAATGGCAGCTAAAGACAGTGGGGAAAAAAATAGTTTAATTCTACACATTGCCCAGTGCTCAACATGCAGAATGGCTAAAAGTAGAACAAAGAGTTTAAAAGACAACTAAAAACCAGCACCTGAATTCTTAACAATTATGAGCACTGAGCTCAGCTGAATCAGAAAAACACTTTTCTTATGATTTCACACAAGATCAGGCTCAAGCACCTCATCAGAACAGACGAGGATAATATTTCCATCAGCATCTATCAAGGTACATTTTTACTACAGCAGTCTTCCATATGAACATAATATGCCATCATTCTAAACAAGCCAACAAAAATCTACTTATGTGTGTTTTCACTCATTCCTAAAATAATGAGTCAAGCTCAGTAAGTGAAATTTTGGAAGGCTCATGTAAACAAATCACTGCACACACAGATGGGACACTGCTTGGGGAAATGCCCAGTATGAAACTGGCCTGTGGCCTACCTTCTATTCAGACAGAAATGTTTGTTGTGAATTCCCTAAGCTTTATTTCACTATTAGGATTTCCCATAATACCTTCTAATTGTTCCCTTCTGTCTCATATGAAAAAAACAAGAAAGATAAAGTTAATCTTCAACAGAAAATAAAGTAGCATTTATACATCAGTACTAAAATGCCTGAAGGCTTTCTTCAGGAAATATAAGAAATATGGTATGAGGCATTAAAGGAATGTTCTTAATAAACTCTAATGCCTGTACACTGTTTTGGTTGATTACTAGCTATGGTTTTAAAGTATAAGTAAGATATCCTTGGGTACAATCATTTCTTTTGGTGATAAGAAATTGCAAAGCATGAAAACACGTAGTCTGTGAAACATTTTATAGGAGCAAGAGGAAAAACAGCTCTTTGTCTATGACATGCCAGACTAGTCAGACAAGAAACAGGTCCTGAAAGACCAGCCCAAGACTTTAATCTATTTTGTCCATAGATCTTGTTGTTATACAAATTCTTGGCCTTTAAAAAATTCCCAGGGAAATCTGTTGGCTTGCAAATAGCCATGACTTAATGGCTATTGACTTAATGACTTAAATGTGCTTTTCCATTTTACACTTCTATTCTGTAAAAAAAAAAAAAATTACATTCTACATAGTTGATTTTTTTCCCTGAATGGTACTGAAATGAGAGATTAATTTATAAAAATGACCTTATGGAGTTTAGATTAAGCCTCAAACTTTACTACAGAATGGACTAACAACACCATTCAAAGTTGGATTATCTTTGAAAAAATAAAGGCCACCATGACAAACAGAATATGTCAGCATGCTCCAAAGCACTCAGGGGATTAATGGGATCTGTACAAAAAACACCCCAACAGTGCTTCTATGGGAAATGCTGTTCCAGGATAAAAACAAAGCTGTGAATTAAACAGTATTAATTAATTTACTGAAAGACCTGAACAGTCTCTGTATCTGACAAACATATTACACAGGAGTAGTTAAAATGGATTATGAGAATTTAGAATCCAATCTTTCACAAATGCATACACTAAAGTTAACTGCACCACTATACCTGAACTCACACACACAGCTGAGCAATCCTTCCAGACATGCTCAGACTGCAACTGTGCAACTTAACAGTGATGGGACCTTCCTTCATATCTACTTATTTAAGTCACCAAGATACTGACTAAATGTATGTGGCTACCCTTGATTTATGAATTAAGGAGTGATTTCCATTTTTCAGAAATTTTCACTTTTCCAGGGAACAGAGATTCAAATAGAGAAAAACGTACTCAAATGTGATACCCTTTTCTATTTTTAAATTCACACTCGTCTTGGCACCATTACTTCTGCACCACCAGGAGAAATAATACCTAAGGGTTCTCAATTTTGAGTAGAAATCATGCTTTTTTCCTATCAGTATCACAGTAATCCAGTAGGGATCACTATACACACAGGGAAAGCCAATTAGGACTCTGTCCTATACCCATGGTTCCATCTGACCCTCATGATAGAAAGAAACAGCAAAGATAGATCCTTTTCATTTCCTCCTTCAGAACAAACCTGAACTGACTTACATTGCAACAGTTCAAGAGTCTGTACAAGTAACAGACTGACTGAATGAAAACAGAACAAGGGGTTTTATCTCACCTGCTTGACGCACCGGAAATTCAACTTGATCGGATACTATAATTTGCAGCAGACTTGGAGCAAAGTTGATGATCTTATAGGACTGAAATACATAGACAACACAGTTAGTAAGTCACTATGTTTATGCTGAATGAGGAATACAAACTAAGGATTTTGCACTGCTTTTGCATCCTCCTCATGATGTATGAGAGGTTTCAGGACTTGAATTTACCCAGAACTGCAGAAATCCAAATAATTACTTGTAAAAGCAATGCATGTAACTGCACATGGGCAGAATAAGTAATGTGAAAAGGTTTTCAATTAGAGATTAGTGATAATGAATATTTAAATAATGCTAAGAATAGATAGTGAAAAGCACTAGATATCTGTCTTTGCATTATTCAACTTAGCTCCATAAGTCAAATGGACATTGACAGGCTTCATCAATGCCATTTATTAGCAAAACAGTTTGTGGTAGAACAGCAATAGTGAAGACATTTAAAAAATCATTTAGAATTGTTTTCAAGTGTAAACAGCATCTGCATTAGCCATATACAACTATCATTTAGCAAACTAGATGTATAGTGCATCTCAATAAAAACTGGGGAAACAGTGGGACAAACATTTTCAATTAAAATCAGTTGTAGGCAGATAACACTTCAAAACCCTCAGCCTTCATGGGAACTTTTCAAATGCTACATCAGCCATGCAGCTGAAGAATTTCAATGAGAAAACAAGGCTCAGTGAACTTCTGAGCAAAGCACACCAGATTTAAAAGATGTGACAATCTGATAGCATTATCCTGCTGTCATCCACCAGGGCTCCTCCAGCAAGGAATCGCTGACTCAGTGCAGTTACTACTAAGCCTTGGCAGATCAGTAGTGGTAGGTCAGATCTTTCATCCCTTGGATCCATGTGTTTTAGGTTCAAAGAGAGAGGTTTCTTGGGGCTAGATGGCAGCAGCTTTCTGTATTTCACCTTTAATAGTATTTCTTCCCACTAGATTATGCCTGGCAGTTCTGTGGTTATTCCTACAGTTGTGCTTAAAACACAAGTATAACACATCCTCCCATAAACTCTGCCTCATTCAAAAGCTGTGAAATAAAAGACACTTTCTGCCCTTCATGTCCCTGGTTCTTTGATCTACCATATCCATAACAAGGTAAAATTACACTGCTTTCATGATGTCTGTGTCCCAGCTCCATCGCGACACTATCATTCAATAATTTTACCAAATCACTTAACTTTCTGGCCCTCATTTTATTCACTATAATGATAGCGTAATTCTAACTCAGAGACTCATTTGATGTTTATAGAGTAATCTGAGATAAAAGCAGTAGTGGCAAATCAAAAGCATACTCTCCTGCAATCTCCTTCTCTATAAACTTTAATTATCCCTAAGAAATGTTCCAAATAAAGTAAAAGCTGTAACATCCAGCACAGGAACTCCATTTATCTACAGACATGCTGAACTTGTTGAAGCATACTGTCCTTTTAAGATCACCTTTTAATCCAGTATTCCAGAGTACAAAGCTTGCCCTTCAGCCACTACTGGACAACATTGGTGGGCTCTGACAGGGCCACAGTCAACTGCAGCATCCTCCATCACTCAACACCCAAGTTGCACGGAGATAAGGAAAGCACAAGAAATCCCAGCATCTCAGAAAACCAAAACCATGCATGAACTCTAGCAGTCCTTTTTGTTCTCAACAAAACAGTGCCTGTACACTGTTCTCAGACCCAATCTACAGAGCTTTTACTACTATAAACACACCAATTAAAAGTGCAGCTTTGGGGGGTTGTTTTGTTGGTGGTGGTTTCCGGCTGCAATCCTACCAGTACCACATTTAGGCTGGACATAGTGCTAACAGTATTATTTCCCTTTCCCTGTCCTAACAGTTTTTACTGAATCTACATTAAAATGACTGCTAGTTCAGGAAGCTTTATGAGTACTACTTGTGCTGGTGTACAACTGCTCTCCCTGAAGTTTTGCCAGGATCTACACAAATATGGTTGCCTCCATGCCAGATCTACTCAGCAAGCACCCGGAGTGACAAAAGTCCTGTTCCGCTCACGGAAGGCACAGAGTCCCCGAGGGGGTCTCATCCCCACCAGCACAGCGCTATGTGCATGTCTTTACACTTCACACACCACCACCCCTGCAGAGATCGCCAGGCCCATTAAATCCTTCTGTTCCCTATTATTGTCGTGCCCATAATTTACATTTTTACATAGCTCTGTTTACTACTCGTTATCAGAAACAAGAAGACTGTAGAGATCAACAGAGACAGCGAGCCCACGTTAGAAACAAGACACACGATTCTGTTGTATTTGTGAAGCTCAAATTACATCCTGCTCATTTCTGCAGCAACAAACCCGGGTCAGGAAAACGACATGCTGTTTGCAGTTTTTAGAACAGAGGCTTTTTAAAAAGCTGCATGCAGCAACATTTTTCCTATAACAGCACATTCTCGTCTGTTTAGTTGTCATGCTAATTGTGATCTTGGGATGTGTCCCTTCCCTGCATTGCTCTGGACAGCAGCAAACAAAGCTGAACCTATCACAGGAGCAGGTGCAGAGCAATTGTCAGGTGTATACTGTGACATGGAAATGGACATGGAAGAGACCTTAGGGCTGGATGAGTTCAACAAGATAGCTCTTTATATCACTGCAGCTGCACCTTAACAAAAGGAGAGCAGGAATCTTGTCAGTGCCACAGAAAGAATACAAAACTATCTGCTGATTTTCAAGAGCCGTGTCCAGGAGCCACAGGGAGGCACCAGATGGCTGAAATAGACCTTCAGCACAACTCCCACAACACAGCATGGTGCTTTGTGCACTTGGTGAATAATTACACTGCCTTGAACCCACATTGCTGGGATCTGGTAAAACTTTTTGTGAAATGCTGATCCACTGGGGCACATGTTTACTTTGAAAGAGAAAGTGAAAGTTTCTGAAAAGCAAACTTTCACTGAGTACTTACAAAGAGCAATTCTTTTAAAGCTGTGTAAAACACATACAGGCTGTTCTTGTATGAATCCCAGATCAGAGCATTTATCTTAAAAGAGAATCTCACTTAATTTCCCGTGGGATTAAGAGGATGGGATACAGCAGTGTGCAAGGCTAGCTAGCTACACTGGGAGAGGCATACAGCACTGGGAAAGCATGATTGGGTACATTTACAGCAGTAGAGAAGAGATACATATGACCCATACATGTTGTTCCATTTGTGTCCACTGTCTCCGGATCTGTGCACTGCAGCTGCACAGCTTTTTGCACTCTGTTCTTCACCTTTGCCTGATGTATCCTTCCCTGCATCACCATCACAGCTCCAGGCTTCAAAAGATCACATAACACATCTTTTTCTGCCTATCTCCTCTTCCATTTGATTAGGTACAGAACATATGACACACAAGTGAGCCTCAGATGGGCCACTGAAAAACATCACAATGAAGACCATCAATTGTAAAAGGCCAAAATACAAGGAGTGCAAAGTAGCAAAAAATATATTCAAATGTCCCCAAATGGATCCTACTGAAGCAAATACTTCTCACATCTGATGTTCATATTTGGCTCCCAGGTTCTCATACATCATACACTTCTGAACTCATTTAATGAAGTATTATCCTTGTGTCTTGCTTGCTGTCACATTCAAAGGCCATAATTGCTCCAGAACCACAAGAGTCAGTAGCCTTCCCACTGTACTGATGGCAGCCACAGTGCCTGAGTACAGAATGGCACTGAAAGGTGCTTCTTTCCCTGCAAAACATCAGGATACACTAGGACAATGGAATGGGAAATGTGGAAGCCTTCCTTCAGGTTTTGCAAGCCCAGATCATCCTTCTCTACCAATAGTAAACATAATTTTTATACCTCTGAATACAAGTATGGCACATAAAAATCGCTGAAAAAACAAGGCACTGCATCTTTGTTTGCAAAAACAAACACATAGAAGAAATTTGTACTTTGAACCTGTGAGCAAATAACTTTTCACAAAGGTAATTTCAAGGCTTAAATACATCTGATCCAAATGCTCAGCTACCTGATTGACCAAGTCTTATTTTCTGTTCCTATGTACTGAAAATGTATACTTAGAAATTCCATCAGCAAACTTAGGAGTATTTCTGCAGTTGTTAATAGCATTTTCACTCTTGTTTTTTTACACTGTCATTCACAGACAGTTGTTAAAACAAACCAGAACTTCAAAGGATACTTTTTTTCTTTCCCTGCCTATATGCAAAGGTACTATGTGGGGAGGAGAAAACACAGTGTTTTCATACAGAGTGAAAATAAGCTTGTGTAAGAACCCACCTGAATTTTTCCTGTATGGGTTCTGCTGCCAAATTCATTCAGTATCAAAGAAACTTCACTTTCCACATAACTTTTAATTATCCAAGTCAACTTCCTCATCAAATTGGTCTCAGATTTCTCCCTCTAGATAACATGAGGTGCTCACTGGCACTTTCAGAGTGGCCTTAAGATTCCTCCTGCCTTACTATGGCAGCCAGCTCAACAAAGATGTGGAAAGATATGGAAGGAAGCCAAACTTTATTCTGGATTCTTCTGCTTTTGGGTAATCTTTTCACACTTCTTCCAGCACTGCTACTCAGTTGCTGTCAAAGCCAAATTATGTAACTCCTACTCAATATTTAAAAAGCCCAACTGTATTTCTGCAATCGAGTTCTTGTTTTCTCCTTTGCTACAGTCCAAAGGAATGTGTTACAGCATGTTGGGCCACTGAAGATTGATGTATAAAAACTGCATGGAAATCCTATCTGAACTGGAATTAGAATGACTCTGCACGTTCAGTAAAGTATATTTCACAGCACTCCAAGAACTGGCACATGAAAGCAGTATATAACCATAATATAAATAAATAAATGAACCCAGCAAAAGTCCTTGAAATCCATGAGACAGATGTAACAGGAGTAATAGCCTGGAACAGATACTGACAAATGACGCACAGAAACTGAGTATATTTCTTGGTATGACAACTAACTGTTCTACTAAGTAGAGTGCGAGTGATAAATGTCATCATCAAGTGCATGCTAATTACATTTCAGAACTGAACTAAAAAAAGGCAGGACAGGGGGACAAAAGAAAAAGAGGGGCAAGGAAAGACATGTACACTTAGAAACCCAAGACGCTAAAAGGAAAATGACAGCAATTACTTGAGATAAGACACTGACCTGGTAGGAAACTGCTCTAGTTTTGCAAGAATCAGATTTCAAATAAATCCCACGCTTACAGATGCATTCAGATCACACAGAGAAGTGAAGTTTGTTGATGATTTCAAAGTAGCATCAACCAAGGAGAAAGAACAGAAAAATCCTACTAAGAACTGAATGATCTATAGAACTGCACCAACAAAAAATGAGTGGGGTAAGAGGCCAAAGTGCATGGTCAGGTACCCAAAGATGACAGAACTTCTAAAAACTTGAGGTTTGTGAGTGAAGAACAACAACAAAATAAAAGGGTCAAGAGGCTTTGGTGTATTGAGGGATAAGAAACACGTAGATATTGGACACAAAGAAGATAACTGTAGATTTAGTATTTAATGAGGTATTAGTGGCTTTGAGCACAAGACTTTCTGGAACACTGCAAACACAAATGACTAGACTCCACAAGAAATATTATTTCAAAGGGAAACCGGTGCAGAGAAGAGCTGTGCTCCTATTACTAGATTTCATAAATTCAGTTTTATGATATGGCAAAGGAAACATGGCCTGATGAGGCTAGAAAAACAGGCCTCTAGGGGATCAGCCTTTGACAAATCTGTCAGAGAGAGTACCAAAAACCTGAAGTAAGATTGGCACAAAGGGATATAAATGGACCATAAACCAATTTTGGCTGAAAACTAACACTTGTTTCTAGCTGCAAGAGGAAGAAAATTCACAAGCAGCCTTCTAATAGATACAAAAAGGACAAATAAAAAAAGGAATTGTGATTCCGTTTCTAAATGCAGTTAGGTGATAATCCAGAAGGCAGACAACAAATTCATTGATTTGGGTGTATCTTTATGCAGGTGCAGGAACATAGAGAGGAGAAAGAAGCATTTCCATGTTGGGACTTCTTACAAGCAATAAAGCTTTCATTTGTGTAAACTCTATTCCCCATGCTCTACTCTGTAAGAAACTGTGGAGTCGGGACTATTAGGATATTGTTCTAAAGGACTCTGTACTGGTACAGCACTGAGGTGCCTACAGACAGGCACTGTCTTGGTGCACTCATAGGATGTGCAGTGTCTGGGAAGCTCATGGCACCACCTGGATTCAAAGGTGAATGCCAATGTACACTGCAGATGAGCTAACACAGCAGAGTTTTACCTCAACACTCCCAAACCTTTCTCAAGAGCAGCACCCCTGCAACTATGACACAGAACAAAGGTGACTCCTGTTCTGTTCAGCCAAGGGCTCATTCACCACTTTGGGTACTTATTGCCAGAGAAATTTCTGTTTGGTTGGTGGATTGGTCCCTTTGCTAGAACAAGATAAATGCTGGAACAGCACCTGGATTCCAGCACTTGCAGGAACACAGGGACATGTCAACACTACACAGGAGGGGAGGCTGACACATCTCTTTGAAGCTTTGCTTCGAAAGCACTAAAAAGCTTCAAGATGTCTAAGTCCCACGTTGAGCAACATTGCTCAGGAGCACTTTTGTTCTTCTCATCCAGAGTCATGTCAAACCTAGCAGTGCATCAGCACATTATGCCAGATACATCATGCTTCACCTAGTAACAGGAAGCCTGCACAAAAATAGGTATGTCTCTATTCCAGGATTCATTCTTCATAATAGTTAGAAAAAGAAAATGCATCAAGTATTTTAAAAGAAAAAACTGCATTTCAACCTGTTCTCAGTAAGCCTGCTTGCACTCTTGAATCTAAAACCTGTGTCTTTCATGAGAATTGCACTATCACTCAAACTTGGAGCATTTTACAGCTCTCATCTTAAAATGCTTTCAAGACTGTTCCTGAGCTTCACAGTACTTACTGGTGATGACAGTGTTAGGAGCAGACCCAGGAACCCAGAAGCTGCCTCTTTGTTCTGAACAGAACACCTTAGTAGCAGTAGTTTGTATTGTTGTTTTGACTGCTGTGCAACAGGCTGCTGACAAATATTTGTCATTTCCCTCTCAGCCCTTAACAGGAGGGATAAAAACAGATACTGTTGCATTTTTAAAATAACTACGCCAATAAGAGAAAAAAAAGCCTTGCATCCTTATCTAAATATTCACAAGAGCATTTTCAATGTCCAGCACTTAATCCACTGATTTACTACAGGAATTTGCCAACTGCTAAAGCAAGGATTAGCTATATCTAATTCAGAAGGCGTTTTAAGTTGCCTAAATATAAAACTAAGCTGGAGGAGCAATCCTGAATAGCATAATTCCTGACAATCAATTCTCATCGAATATTTTGTTAACACAGCAATACAACCAAAACATCCCGAGTCCTCAAAGAGAATTGATCAAATATTCCATCAAAGCATAGAAATTAAAGCTTCATTAATGCAGTGCAAGGGAACTTTCTCTTTTCTCGATCATTCAAACGTTGGGGTCACAGTTTCATTCATTGCCGCTACTCTAGGAAAAGGTTTTTTCCCCAGAGGCTGGTTGGGCACCGGAACAGCCTCCCCGGGGATGTGGTCACAGCACCAAGCTTGACACAGTTTAAGTGTTTGGACAACACTCTCAGGCGCATGGTGTCATTCTTGGGGATGGTGCTGGGCAGCAGGGCCAGGAGTTGGGCTCGATGATCCTGATGGGTCCCTTCCAACTCTGCATATTCTCTAATGCTATGATTAACTGTAGGATGCCACGACATACACCGTCCATGAAACCTAAGGCGTCTTCCTCCAACTTTTACTCGCCGTGCCGCCGAACGGGACAGAGCGCGCCCCCGAGCGTCACTGCCGCCCGTCCCGTGAGCGCCAGGGCGTGACCCGCGCAGGGCCACATCAATGTCATCCCTTCCAGCACCGAGCGCCAGCGCCCCGGCCACGCCGAGCGCCGCGCTGCCGCACTCGGGAACGCCTGCCCCGGAGTCCCAGCACGGCGGTCACCGCCGAGCGAGGGCAGGGAC
>WBNO01017881.1:24350-78592 GCA_013400575.1 Peucedramus taeniatus
CACCCCCCCCGGCCCTTCTGCACAGCCATTCACCGGTTTGCGACAGCTGGATGTCGGGAAACGGGCGCTGCTTTACGGCCGCGCCGCCGCCTTCTGGCTTCGGGAAGGGGTCGGCGAGAGGTGGCCGCCATCTTGTACGGACAGGAGCCAGGCGGGAGGGCTCGCAGGGGGCGGCGTTGGCGGACCGTGACTCCATGGCGGGGACCATGGCCCTGTACGGAACGGCGAGGGCGGCTTCCGCCGCGCCCTGCGCGGATTGTTTTTAAATTAGGATTTAAAAATCCCATTTTTCTTTCTTAATAGTTTACTCTGGTTTTCTAGATAGCTTTTCAGCTTCCATGGCAGGCTTGAGTGCTCTGTATTTGCTATCTCGCGAGTCGTTCGGACAAGAATCGAGAGTGAGAGCACGGGGACTGCAGGAGGTGATGAGGTCGGGTCCGTGGAGGAGAACTGACGCTGGTCACACTTATCCAGGTGCCTCAGGGGTGTGCCCTGCACAAGAACGACTGACAACATACAGGAAAACAGAAATGTGTTGCAAGGAGTTTACTAAAACGCACAGTTGGGTGACACGGCATGATTCCCACTCTGCTTCTGAGCAGGTTTCTATGTGATACTTGTTCTCATCATTATGTACATCAGTAGAACCTGAAAAGGGTCTGCTTCTCTTAATGCTCTTTGTGTGTGAGAGGGGGTGGGAGATGCTTGCCTCTCAGGTTGTCAAGAATATACAAACACCACCTCGAACACTTCAAAACTCAAAACACTTGCCCCACCCTGATTCTCCACCTCTTGCCTATTATTTCCCCCCTTAAATCCTAGAACATGCGAGCGATCCAAAGTAAGATTTAAGCACCCGTGCAGATGTAAGAAAGATGTCTGTCAAAGATGTAATTCTCAGGTAAACGGACCAGAAAAACCTCTGACTAATGCGGTTTTGGTGAGCCAAATCCTTTGGTTACTTCTGCAGGTGATGTTTCACATAATATATACAAACCAGAGACATGTGATTAACTGGTTGGAAGAACAGTAAGACTATTTGCTGTGCTTAGGAGGAGTCAAACACAACAGCAATTACAAGATCATCCCATTATATAGGTGTCTTAATAATATAGTTGGACAATATGTTATTTGTTCATTGTAATTACAGTATAAACCAAAACGTTAAAGCAGCTGGCACTATAGAGATTTAATAATAATTTTTTAATGTCCCTTAGTAACTTTGCCTCTAATTAAAAAGGAATCCAGCTGTCACAATAAATTGCACCTACCTGGCACAGGGAGATCGTGTGCTGTCTTGTGGTTTTCATCACCTTTTGAAGTGTTGCAGAACACCTGATCGTTATCTTTCTCCTGTATGCAGCTCTACAGCATCTAGCAAGAAATCTTAGGCACTTTGATTGACCTTTCCCTTTCTTGAAAGCAGATGACAGTAGGCTCAGTAATCATAAAATTCTAACAAAAACAATGTTAGCATAAAAACTATATATTATTAACTATGGTAATTCTTTGTTGTTGTCCCATTTTGATTAAGGTAATAAATTGTCCAGGGAAAACTGCCAATTAAAAAACCCTTGGATTCCATATCATAGCAAATCTAAATTGCTTTAAAGGATTTCTAGTGGTGTATCTCTATTCCCTTTTCCCAAATTAGCATGTTATGGACAGTTTAAGAGCAATTCTGTTTCATTCCATTTCTGTGTATTCTTCCATGGTAAGTGAACTTAGAAGTTATTAAATTTATTTACTGAAGGACTTCTGTAAAGCTAGTGGTTTTAGCTTATGATATGTAAAACATATCAATAAAGAACAGAATATCCTTAAAGGGTATTATAACATCTTCCTAAAATGAATTTTATTGCACTTACCACTTGCATTTAAAATGGTACTTTTAGTGTTTCAAGCATTGTAGTCTACCTGTTTCCTGGGTTTGCTGGATGCCCAATCCTTCTTTCTGTGCAGCATGAACCTTCATAGATAACAGTGACTATGTTAGTCTAAAAATAAGTTTAATCATTGATTGAAATATTTTTATGTGGCTTCAATAACTTCAGGATGAAAGTAACTGTTTATAAGCAAGAACTCATGCTTTTTTGTTAGAGCAAAGATTCTGTTAATGTTTGAGGTTTCATCTACTTACAATGAATGGTTGGGTTTGGTTTTTTAAATCTGTTCAGCTACTCTGCAATAAAAAAATCTGAGGTAAAATTCAGAGATTTTTCCTGTCAGCTCTGTAACTGCTGCTGACAGAAGATCAAATGTGAAGGGACAGGTGAGATATTAAAAAACTAAAACAAAAAGTTGCATGAGTATGCAAGTAAGGAAAAAAAAAAAAGAATGATAGTACCAAGGAGATAGGGAGATAATGCAAAGGAAAGATGTGTGTTTTTAAAGCTCGAAGTCTTTCCAGATGTGCTATAACATAAGTTTTGTAAAGTATTTAGAAAAAACAATCTTATTTTAAAACTCAGTTGTGAAACCAAGGATTTTCAAAGTAACCAGTTTGACCTGAACAAAAATTAGGCCTGGTTCTTTACAGAGTTGCCATCAAGATAACTGTATTAAATTCAAGAAGTTTGGGGGAAACTTGAAAAGCCTTACATCTTGCAGGTTACTTGCAATTAGTCCTTTCACTTTTGGTGGCTTTGAAATGCACTCTGGTGAGGTCTCAGCTGCACATAACACACTTCCAGCTAGCACAGAACAGCCCCTCTCTTTTCAGGCCAACCAAGTCCTTTTAGGACAGCACCTGGTTGTAAGTTGTAGTTAATAACACACTCCTGAAAAAGCACGAGAAAGAAGACAGCATTCCTCTGTGTGATGTGCTACAGGCTAAAAGCAAACCACTGTTCTCAATGCAGGGTTTATTTCATTGTAGTAAACTAATGACTAAATGGTAACTAATGATCACTAAAGCGATTGGATCTGTACTTAGCATAAAGCCTTCATTCCATACCAACCACATCTCAAACCTTACTCTAGGGTCCAAAAGCTGTATGAATTAATACTTTCCTGCCAGATTAGTACTTCACAATATTATTTTTTCAAGTACAACACTGCCAGGAAACATTCAATCCACAAATACAAATGCATAAGGTTTTTTTTCATTCTTAATAGAATTGTTTATAGTTGGGAGAAAAATAAGGTTGATCAGAGACTTGTGAACAAGTGTGTAACTAGGGTTAATTCATTTTTACCTGGTAATGGTACTGCATCTCTCCAATTATGATACATAACAGACTTTTCATATCCTTCACAAGACATGTATACATTTAATAAAGAGCTAGCAAGGATGATCTGCAGCAGATAAATGTATCCTCCAGACACAAGCCCTTGATCAGAGTTAAAATTCCAAAGCCATCTCCCTCACTGACTGTTTTGTTGGAGTAGGTGTAGATAACAAAGCAGAGAGGAAGAGGTCCCTAATCTTAACCAGCAGGACAGGGCAGTGACATTCTCTGCACCACCGCTGCAGCCTGCAGGATGGAGGTTTCCTTAGCTGCAGGAAGTGCACACAGCCATGGCAGTGGTGGGGGATTATTCACTGTTTCCCCTCACTTCCATGACCTGGGAAAAAACCCACAAAAGTCACAAGTCTGTTAGGATTTTGAAAACTTGAAGAAGCCTTTGTCACAGTTGAACCCACCCTGAGCTGGCAGCTCAGCCCTACACAGCCACTCCCCTCCAGCGGGACAGGGAAAAGAACTGGAAAGGCAAAAGTGAGAAAGCCTGTGGGTTCAGATACAGTTTAACAGGTAAAGCAGAAATTCAAGCAAGGCCAAGCAAGGAATTCATTCACCAATTCCTCTGGGCAGGCAGGTGTTCAGACATTTCCAGGAAAGCAGGGCTCCATCACGTATCACAGTGGCTTCGGACATCAGACACCAGAACTCAATGTCCCCCTCTCCTCCTTTCTCAGCTTGTATTGCTAAACACGTCATCATGTGGTCTGGTGTATCCCTTGGGTCAGTTGGGATCCGCTGTCCTGGCTTTAACCCTTCCCAAATCCTTGTGCTCCCCCAGCCCACTCACTGGTGGGACAGTGTGAGAGGCAGAAAAGGCCTTGACTCTGTGCAAGGCCCGCTCGGCAACAGCCAAAACATCTCTGAATTATCAACATTGTTTTAGTCACAAATCCAAAATACAGCCCCATACCAGTTACTCTGATTAAAATTCTCTCCCAGCCAAACCATTACACCCTCCATTTCAGGGTAATTCCAGTATTCCACTGATGTCAAGAGAAGGAAACACAGAAATTTGCTCACTATGAAAACAGTGTTTCTTACCTTTAAAGTTTATCTTCAGCAGGCTGCATGAGAGAAGTAAATTATGGAGAATTTAGGTGGCATCCAATTTGCACAGCAGACACCGATAGGAAATCTAGCAGAACAATGATGCCCCTTTGTGTGTTTTAATTAGACCCAATCATGATCCTTATACAGTTAAGGCATTTATTCCTAATGAAATGATTCAATCAACTTCATTTAACAATTACTGAGAAAAAAGGAGTGTAAATACAACCTACACTGTCAGACAGTATTTACATGAAAACTACACAGTGAAGTATTTCCAGGTTGTGAAACTCACCTGTTAAATGCTTTGCCCAGAAGCAGAATAAAGAAGTAGGTCATTGGTCTGGACATACTGACTAGACTAAATCTGTGTCAGTAGAAAATGCACTGAAATATTCTGAAGTACTTTGAGAAGCTTTCAAAAACAATTATTAGTCTAGAAGCATAACAAGATATCCCTACCCTAGTGTTTACCATAATGGAAAAATTATATGACAAAACATTTTTAGGTATTTTGGAGATCAGAATAGCAATTTTCTACCAGTGGATCTTTGCCAGCTATGGATATAGAAAAAAAGGTGCTTGGCTTGGTCTTCTGTAGTGTTTTTTTAAACAGTCTTAGCATTTAAGGTTCAGTTACAGCCTTTTGAGTTGCTTCTAGTCTGAAACCTTCTTTAGGACAACACCTGTTCAGTTGTACTTACCCTCCTTTTTACCAGAGGTTAGTAAAACCTGCACTCACGGCTGGCTAAAAACAGTGAAAACCAACAGTTCTTGCTAAAAAGGTACTCTGTGAGAAACCCACAGGATTAAATCAAGCATATTTTTTAGTTATTCTAAGGGATGAGACTTCTTCAAGTTGTGCATTCTTTTCAATAAAAAATAGCAGGACAAAACCAGACATTTTATTTTAAAGTAGTTACTATTGTAGAGATTATTGTGATTCAGGCTAAAGCCTAAAAACCTTCACTTAAAAAAAAAAAATCCATTACATGACCTATGGTCAAGGAATTGTCTAATTATATTTTCTATTTCATCTTACCTGCACACTTCTGGATGTAACTGTGTACTCTTTTTAGCTAGGGATGTAAAAATCCTTATACAAGATACAGCTCTGTTTGCCTCATATCTAGTTAAACTGCCACTTATTCTGTAGCGGGTGTTCTAGAAATAAGCCCCTTTGTTGGCTAAAGTCAGAACTAGCATGTTAAAAAATAAAAAATACAGGCTTAGTGTACAATAGTTAAGGCTTGACATTTTTGTAGTGGTAACACCTAGGTTTCCCAAAGCTTGTCCTACCCTCAATTCTCTCAAAATTTGCTAAAGGAATTAAGTCCCTCAAAATCTGTATTAAAAAAAAAAAAAAAACAACCTACTGAGCTTTGAACAAAACCAAAATCTTTATGCCCATAACTTTTTGAAGCCATGCCAGACTTGTTTTGGCATCTGCATGATAGCAAGGCCAAACTGAAGTCAGAAGCTGTGAAACCACTCAGCTAGAAACAGCAGCGTTATACCAGGTCTGAAATTTGTTCAGTTTAGGTTCTTTTATTTAAATAAACAAATAGCTCAGCTGCTTTCACTCTGCATAATTCTGCTTCAGACTTAGATATACCAGCCAGGCTTGTGCACTGGCTAATTTAGTACACTCCAATCAAGTGCTTTCTACTGTTAAAACAATTTACTGAAGCTTTTGAAAGGAGAGAGAGCCCAGTGACCTACCTTCTTACTAGTTCATATTACCATTTTAAACATTGAAACTATTTATAGTATTTGACACTGCAGCTTAGACAAGGACATACATCATGGCTGTTCAGTTCTCAGGCCACAAGAGTGCTGAAGGCTGCTCAAAAAGCCCAAGAATTTTAAGAAAGGGATTTCAGAAATGCTTCCTAGCATTTGTATTCAGGTTTAATGTAAAATGCAAGCACCAGGCTTCAACTACAAATACCAAGTTCCTCAGCAGTTCTCTGAAATGAGGAAATAACCTGTATTAAGATCTGATTCAAGTCTCATGCAGGGGGGAAGCCATATATATTTATGCTTCATAAAGTTGAATTTTAACTTTAAAATATATTGCAACTGAATAACACTGTAAGCCAGCCCCTTGAGCGACTGTAGATTTAAGAATTTCAACTACTTCACTACTGAAGGACTCATGCTATGACCATGTGTTGGGGGTTGGATCTGTTTCTTTTGTGTTTGTGGAATTTTTTCCTGGTGGTTTGCTAGGTAACTAATTGCTGGGTACTTTATGGATACTTGACTTAAACAAAGGAGGCAGCAGGTTTCTCTGGGTGGAACAGCAGTGAACAGCAGTTTGGTCCGAGGACACCGCTCCGAAAGGACTGGAGTACCAGGGGACCCTGCTTGTTTTCNTTGTTTTTGCTTGTCTCTAAGTGCTATTACATTTGTATTTGTCTTTGCTTTGTCTAATATTGCTAGTAAAGAACTGTTATTCCCACTCCCAAATCTTTGCCTGAGAGCCTCCAATTGCAAAATTATTATAATCTGAGGGAGGGGGTTTACAGTCTCTATTCAAAGGGAGATTCCAGCTTTTTGCTGGCAGGTACCTGTCTTTCAAACCAAAACACCATGCTAGATTTTGACAGGGTATGTATTTAAAAGAAGTCATTCTAATGAAGTATGTAACATTGCAGTTGTAATTTCTTGACCTTTCAGGTAATTTCTTGACCTTTAGAAAGAAAAAAGGTAGCTAAATCTTGAATACACTTTGATCAAGTTAACACTCTTGAGAATGGCATTAAGCAGGAACTAAAACAATCCCAGTTAAATACAAATTACTCTAAATTATTGAAACTTGGAAACCAGCTTTATGTAATATTCATGTACACCCTACCTCAGGAAAAATGTCAGTGATGTGTCTTAAAATTAAAACCACAGGCAAGATTAATACTAAAATGCATATTAACTTGTTTTATTGAGGCACAACAAGGTATTGTGAATAGCCCATACTTGAGGCAATCAATAGTGTAGTGAGCTGGACATTAATATAGTTTAAGGTAAGTGCAAACAATATACATTCACAGCTTTATTAGCAAGGCTACATCACAACTGATAAAGTGCCAAATTAGTGCTGATTCAGTACCCCAACTCCATGATTTCACCTTGCAAAACAGGACCACCATTTCTCACCAATAATAGAACCACATATCCTCTATAAAGTCAGTAATAAGTGCAAAGCTAGTCCCACCCCCCTCACCAAGGTGTTTGGAGCAGCTCTTTTGTAAACATTGCACTGGATTTTAGTCCTGATAAAGGAGGTATCCCGAAAAGGTGGAGTATTTCCAGCTACTTCCATAGATAGCTCCCCGATGCAGCCGTAGCCAGATCTGATCTCCCTGGAACAGCTGCAGGACTGCATGGTTACTGGCTGTTTCATGGTCAGGAGCCCCATCGTTTGCATACGCTGACACAAGGACCTCTTCATTCTTCATGAGATTCACATACAGAGGGACATTCACAGCCAGTTTCAGCATGTGGAAGATGAAGACATAGGTACCATTCACTGGACAGTTGAACCTACCAAGCTGGATATCAAAAGTTTCTCCAAGGTTGTTCAGCAACAGGTCAAACACAATGGGCTGGTCTAGAGTTCCAGGGGCCAGGTTGGATGTTCTAGCAGCAGAGAAGGCGACCCTCATCTGCTGCGGCAGCGGGTAGACGTGCACTGGGAGTATGGTGGCAGCCTGGCTGGTCACTGGCATATCCACAGGGGTGATGCTGCGCGAGTCTCCCTGCCCAGAGTCTCCACTGTTAAAGGTCTCGTTGTCTCGCTCTGGGCTGCTCACCTGAGAGGAGTCACTCCACCCTGCTGTTAAAAACCATTAACAGTGGCAAGTATTATAACAGAAGGATATTCTCAAGCCTGTGGGCATAATCTTAAGCAGCAAGTGTACGGGCTTTACGGCAGATTGATCTTTGAGCCGCAGCAAATTGTCAAAGGACCCCAATGAAAACAGAACTTTGAAGCTGGCTTCCATTCATCACACTTGCATTGAGCAGGATGAGACATAACTGAACTATGAACAATTACTTCTTATATTTCCAAGTAGGAGAGGGCAACAGGCTGTAATCATTTTATTTTTAGTATGTCATATGTCAACAAGCGTATACTAACTTCTGAGAAGAAATAAAATGTAATTGCTGAAAACACTGACAAAGTTAGAGCCAAGTTATCTTCAAGACCTCAATTTTCACTTCAAGTTACTCAACACTGTTCTTCTGCAGCTGCATTTCTCATAGATCATGTCAACTTATGATGCTAGAATATTTTAAGTCTGAAAAACTAGTGTTGCTTTTAAGTCTTCTGCACCTCAGTCCCCAAAATAAAGCTGTTAATCTTCCTAAATATCCAAGTTAAAAGCATTTGAATGAAAACCTTATTAGATCTGATAAATTTGGAGCAGTCACAGTCAAGCTGCAAACCATTGTTATTTCCACTGGAAAACAACACCTTAAGACAGACATTAAAATAAATGAAGTTACTGTGAGATCCTAATGCTAATGAGTACTTCCATCAGCTGTTAATTCACCATCATCTCCTATTTAGTTCTCTTCTGCAGTATATTCAAGCTCTCAAGCTAGGATATGACCTGTGTTATCCTAAAAACAGCTTCTACAATAAGCCATAATTTCCCTTTAGTCTCTAAAATAGTGATCTCCAGCTACTCTTCATCTCACTTCTCACCTGTAGCACTGGAAGTTCATCTTTTTCTAGCACATACAGTAGAAACAATTCATCTTGTTTCCAACTCTTCAAAACACATGCTATTCATGCTTGGATGCAATTAGCCTTATTTATTTCTTTAGGTTTTCTACTCCACTATGGAAATACAAAGTAAACCTGTATTACCGAGTACATTTTCATAGAAAAAAATATTTTACAACATCTCTGTGATCTGATAGCCCATCTAGAATAAGGGGAGACTACACAATTAAGGGGAGAAACCCAGTGCTTCTTCCCTGAACACAGGGAGCTGCTCTGTGTGTTTTCCTTGTCAGGTTATTAGTGACATTCAATAAGGTACCATTGTGTCTAAATTTTGACATGAAGACTCCAGATGAGAACAGTGAAATTAAATCCTCTGCTGTGCAATGCTGTGGAAGAACAGCACTCAAGCCTCCAGCTAAGCTTGGTTAACTTATACCAAGCTCAATCTGTTAGGTAAGGGATTGTATTCTGCTTCTCATACTGTTCCCAGTAACACCCCAGCTGCAATGCCAAAGCACATACTGGACCACTGGGGGCTTGGTGTTGGCCTTACCTCTTGAATTTGCTCGAGGACCACTACTTATCCCACCTCGTTTATAGCACTGCTGGTAATTAACATCCTGAAAGAGAAGTGTTAGGAAGATGACTATAAGCAAATCTGAACTCAACTGAGGCAAATAGACTTTCTTTCACAATGAATTCCATCTCTAAAATAGTGGTAGTTCAGAAACAAGATGCAGATAAACCGCTTTACTTCTGAAAAATTTACTTTTATAATAGCTAGTATGAAATTAAAGATCTACTTTGATGTCTGTTGTAGCAAGTTAGCTTCTGAACTATGGACTCAGCTGAGGTTACTGAGCAATACCCTTAAATCTCAAGTCTGTTCTAAGTCCATGAGCCTGCAGAGAAGACATTGACAGATCCACCTCATACCAGGAACCTTTGCCTTCTAAAGTTTGTTTTTTATTATTTTTGGGGGTTTGGCCTAGCCACATTATCAGCCAGTCCATTTAGGAGTTCATTACTTTACATTACAGAGGCATTTTAGTGAGCCAACTTTTAAAAAATAATAGACCAGATGAATATAATACATTATTTATCATCTGTTTGTATTTCAAAGATTGCTTTCAGACTAAAATCAACCTGTCATAGAGATGCTACCTGTCTGAACTGACTTATTTCAGCTGTTGTCTACCATTCCACAAAATGGTTTGTCTGTGAAACAAAACTAATCTCTAGCTTGTAAGTAACAGTTCACCTCTTAAGATAATGAAAAACTACCATGTTGGAAGATTTGGCTCATGTACAGTGGAAGGCTACTGGAAATCAAGTCAATACTTACTCTCTGAGAATATGGCATTCCAGCATAATCTCTGCCAGGAAACTGTAGCTGGCCATAGTTGCCATTAGTTAAAGAAGGTGAACCTCTATAAGCATCAAAACCTGTTCAAATAAAGTTGATTATTCAGTATCATTCACTATCTGATTTACAGTACAAGTCCCAAATTTAACTACAGCTCTTTTTTTGGCAATTACATACATTAAGTTATGCAGTACCAGAGCTATTATTCTTAAATTTGGAATTTAATAGGAACCTTGCTACTCCTATAACAAATGCATTTCATTAGCTACTCATAACTTACACACTGTGGCTTTATCAAAATTGTGTATTAAAAAATATTAACATCAGGCCCTATCCATCACCTGTGATACTAATGGGATGTCACAGAACAGCTGAAAAACTTGCTAAATCCAGAAATGGGATTAAGAAACACTTTATTTTCTGTTACATACACTGAGCTATTACTGGTATACATTTAGGGGCTACTCTAATATTTTGCCTCGTTAGCTATTAACTTAAGCTATTATTTAACTAGCAAAGCAGAGCAGCAAGTAATTTCATACCAGACACCACCAAACCATGGACTGCTGTTAAGTCAGAACTATACAACTTATCATCTGGTACATGTTCCTACAAGGTACTGAGCAGGCTCAGCCCAACAACTGAAGCACCTATCACAGACTAGAGTGCCCTTCACTTCAAAGGGGAATAGGCCACAACCTGAAGCTGGTAGCTACCAACAACTGTAATTTAGTAACTGCTTAAAGTCTGCTGAAACTCTCTATAGTACTTTACCTAGCAACAAAAGAATAACTGGTCTGCAGAGACCAAATAAGCCTCCTCTTAAAACTCTTCAGTTTGTTATTCATCTAGAAGGGCTCTTCACTACTGGGAGCCTCTCCCCCATCCTGGTTTCTGTTGCTAATATTAAAGTGAGTAGTGCTAAGCAAAAAACATCTTATTTTGCACAAGCACATTAAGCGGTATGTGAAGAGGAAACTGGCCTGCCCAGTTTGTCAGCAAGATGCCAAGAGAAAGAATTAAGTTGGTAAATAGTTCAGAACAGCAAATGAAATTGCCAACAGAAAAATCCATATGAGTAATCTAATAACCTATTAGTGAAAGTTTCTACCTTCCTATTTAGGCAAGCTGTGAAACTGCTCTGCCATTTGGCCTGACATCTCAAGTACAGGCACCACAAATAAAAGTCAGAATGAACTTCCTTAAATTTTACAATAGAGGGCCACATTGCTCTTGGAGTCTTGTTTTGAGGTATTTCACATACAGAACATTTATTTAACACTGTGTTGTGTTAAATCACATTCTACTGGCAGGACATTAGATCTTCTTCAGGATGATAGTAAATACAGACACACCTTTGTACCCACCAGGGGAGCGATATGAATTAGCCAGTGACCTTCCACCTCTAGCAGACCCTCTGACAGACCCACGACTGTTGAGATAAGGCTGAGGGGGTCTGGGAATAACATTAGCCTGTGCTGGATAAAAGGCAAGGCTGCCATTGCTAGCAGGAACAGCTCCATCAGGTTGATAGTTCACTGCTTAAAACAGAAGGCACAGACAAGTCAAAGCTTTTTATAACTGCAGTCAGTTACCAGATACAGAAGCAAGGTCAGTATTAGGACATTCAGACCAATTAAGCTGCTCTAAACAGTCTGTTCTTCTGTTCCTTCATTACTTAAGTGATTGGATCCTTCCCTTTGCTTTGTAAAGCGTTGTGCTTGTTAAAATCTACTGTAGACAGTACAGGCTCTCAGTGCAAGGCCCTAATGCATTCAACAAGAATCAGTTGCACCGGTGAGAACAAGCTTGCCAGCAGCATGAAAATACCCCACCTAGGTTAAAATCAAGGAACATTTGATTAAGAATTCTCACTGGTAAACTAGGTCACCTCAGTATTGACATTCCTTGAAACAGCAAGCCAACTCCATCCTACCTAGCTAGCAATATCTATGGAAAGCAGATATTTGGATTCACTATCTTCAATACACATTCCTACCACATACTAGGCCATTCAACTCCAAGCAAAATGTATTCAAGAATACTTTTCACTCACAAGGATGAGTGAGTGGTTAGCTTCAAACACAAATCTTGCAACCATGAATGTACTTCCACAAGACCATGCTTTATTTCAATCCAAAAAGCTTAAAATTGATCCAGAACAACAGTATAAACCCCTATGTGAAATGTGTGCAGAGCCATTGCACAAGGCTAATAAAAAAAAAAAAAATTTCCACAAAAAAATCCAGAAGGCCTTATCACCTGTAGTCTCAGTGATGAGACAGAGCATTGAAGCTAAACATGCTTTCCTGAGTGCTACACTTACACTGCTCTGAGTTTTTATTGTCTCATTGACATCACACACTATCTGTTTCTGTTTTCTGTACAAGACCTGTGAAAATCACTCAGGCAAAAAAACAGCAGTTGTAAATGATTTTGAGCCATTTTATTAGATGGCCTTATGAATACAGGTCCCTAGTTGTCACTTTCTTTCATCCTGAAACCTCAAGACATTTAGGGGCGAGTTTAATGTTAAATTTAGTGTCAGCTATACAAATCCACCTCTTGCACTACCTGAACATCAGGTTTGTGTTGAATGCAACAACTCAAGACCACTTACTAGCTCAGTATTTCTCAGGTCAGATTGAAAACTTATCCCAGCTTTTTTACTTAGCATTCAGCAACTCCCAGCACTGACAGCACTATTACCAGAGACCAAATTAATGGTTCCAAAGAAGAATATTTCATCATTGCTACTATTCCAAGCAAATCATTGTTTGACTGGCAAGTATCACCACATACTTGAATTTCTCACCTACTGGGAAATTCAGGCATGTAAGTGACAACAATCTGTTCATCTAATACAGAAACAAATTTGAACCAGCCTTTCATCCTGCTAGCAGCTTTGAAATTAAGTTTACATATCATCAACTACATTAGAGTTGATGTATGCCTAATATGAGACATTTATGTAGCACCTGCTAAGATTCACTGGGTTAGAACTATTCACAGCACATGATAGTGAATTTAAATACTATTATAAACTGAACATATTGTAAGACTACTTGAAATACAAATGTAAGTGCAGTTCTCACCTGAAGTCAGAGATTCTTGTGAAAGAGACGTTTGTTCTGCAACATGAGAAGATTGCAACTGGCATTGAGGAGGAGTCTGTGTACTTGCTGTGGAGAAACTCTGGTTATATCCCGCTGAATATGAAGAATCCTCTTTAATTTCCTGATCTTTACGTGGAGGCAGTGGTGCATTCACTTTAAATACCTACAACATATTTGAAAACAAGTGCTTAACACTACCAGCTAATGTCTCTGCCTAATGCCACCACCCTGCTATGCTGTGGTTTGAATCCAGATGCTTTTTTGCATATTTCTAGAACACCAGCTGTTTCTTATAAATAACCAAAAACATCGTACATCAACCCATCCTTTTCCCTCTGAGTAAGCTTACAGAGCACACTCCTGTTTATGTAGCTACTACCAAGGAACAGCTTGATTGGCCATAGCTACTGTACTCTATCAGCAGAACAATTACCACACAACAAGCTATTTTCCTTCTATGGGAAATCCACCATGAAATCCACTGAATACCTGTCCTACAGCTCAAGCTGAAGCTGGGGCAGCCTATTCTGAGATGAGATATTCACATTTGGGAAGAACCTGGATCCTTCTGCATGTCTTGGAGCCTGATCTAACACTGCTATCCACTCAAACGCCATATTAGACATCATTTGCCCCTTCAGTAAATGGAGCTTCATCTTTCCTACTCATTTAACATTCCCCAAGAGAAAACACTTAAACTAAGTAAGTCTTGTCATTCAAATATTATAGTCTGGGCAGTACAATGATAAGCAGATATTACTGTTAGTTAAATCTAATAACCCAGACTTCAGTCACTCCAGTGACTATACTACTTTATAGCCAATAACACAATAAGCAGAAATAATGCTGTCAAAAGGGACAGCTAGTATCGATATCAAATAGGCAAAGTCTGTTTTGACTAAAAGGATCTGAATTTCACATAAAAAGCTGTCAGCAGTACTGGTACTGAGTCTACAGGTGTACCTAACATTTTCCAAGACTATAAACTCTCTGAAGACAGACTTGGGCAAAAGCCACAGCTAGATAATGCAAGAAACAGCTTCACAGCTTGACAATTCTTGCCATTTGCAGATGCTGTTATAACTTTTTTAAAAATACTTTTTCCAGGGTCAAGGAACCCAGTATTGACTCTAAGAGGCAGTAGAAATGCCTCATGATACTCAAGTGTTGAGCATAAATTTTGAACCATTGTAAAGTAAAACTAGCTTGTTTATTTTTAATCATTTCACCTGGTAAATAAAATGATCCAAATCTATCCTTTTCCTGAAAGGAATCTGAGAATGCAGGGCAGTCAGGCTGTCAACACCCACATCCTGAAGAATTTGTAGCAAGTGGTCTGCTTTTTCCTACAGTGAGTTACAGGTGGAATTCAAATCAAGGACAAGGGCTACAGATCAAGCCTGCCTTTAAGCTTCCATAAGCACAATAGCAGCAATAGGATGTTTGAGGACCTGTAATCAGATACTTCCATTACTGTCACTCTGGCATGGAATCACCCTGGCTATCTACTCAAGTCCAATGGCTGTACTTTCCTGGCAGCAATGAGAATCTAAGCAATGTAGGGAAGAAGAAAACCCTGCACTGCAAAGTTCAAGATTTCTGCCACTACAAGAGGAATGAATATCCTTAGTGTTTTAGTGACAGATGTTTGCCAGGTTTCCCCAAAAATCCCAAGAGCAATCTCAGACATTTAACATCTCTGAAAACATGGTAATAGTTCAAGTGAACTTCCAGTGGTATCGTTATGATCAAAGCACTCTGAATACAGACAAGCAAGTTCAGACATAACCAAAATGACTGAGACCAGGACTCCATATTTATACCATTAACAAATGCTTATATTATAGACTGGGTCCCCAAAACACCCTGGATTCCTTAAACACAGCTGTCACTTCTCCACTTTCAGGAAAATCACCACCTAACCACTTTGCATAATTTAAACACATCTGGCTTAGGAAAAAAAAAAAAAAAACAAAAAAAAAACCACCACCTCCCTACCACAAATTGCCTTATTTGTAATGTGTATCACATTCTGAGCCTCTGAGTTAAGTTTGACTTGTACCTCTTCTACAAATACAGAAAACCAAGCAGAAAAAGTCAAGGCAGTGATTTTACTAGAGACCACACCAGGATGTCACAGAAGTTTTAGTTGTTAACTCCTGTGATTTGAAAGGCTATTAGATACCTTCCTCCACCAGTTCCTGCCACATACATCTCAATACTGCAAGACAGAGATTGTCCAGCAAGTTGTGAATGACACTGGTACTTCTGTTGAAATGGAGAACGCCTTTGGAGACTCTAAAGCTTGCTTTTGAGAAAAACATTAAATCGATGTTTCTGTTATCTTCTAAAGAATTACCAGAGGAGTAAATAATGTTGCCTTCCATGTACTTAATGAAATGGAGACCCTGCCTCTGAACCTCTCTAAGCCTGCACTGCAGATTACCAGGAAGTAGCAATGTTTGATACTATTTTTTCAGGCCATATACCCATTACTGATGGTCTATATTTGCAGTGAACATCTCAGACTGTGTGGCATATTACAGAGATATGTACACTGACTACTTGTTAACAACATAGGATAATGAGCAACACCAGTCTTCCAAAAACACACTTTCCATGATTCCAGTGGACTGAATGTTACCCCACTGAAGCAAACAGTATAACAAGACAGGCTTCTGAAAGCATCTTGTCCTAATATCTATATTCAAGATTCCCCTTCTCCAACAAAGTCTGTTGTATTTGAAATCTTTTCCCAAGAACAGTGTAAGTACAGACCACCTTACTTTACGGCACCACTATCCATCTGTTGATTTCAGGCTTGACTTCTCCCTCTTAGTTCCTTGAAGCTACTAAAATATCCTAGTATAGTTTTTTGCCACTATACAGAGAAAAACCAGGATATTTGTCCTTAGATTATCTGTTTTAAGTTCTGAAGGAATCAGAGAACCAGAGGATTAATCCAGGCTTTACTGTTAAAACAAAATGACCTATCAAGTTCTGTACTATTCCAAGAGGAGCCAGTTCCTCGCTTTAGTCCCAAGTTGCTCATATAGTTGACAGTTTTTTCTGTGTGTTGCATACTCACAGTCTGCATAGCCTGAAAGGGAGCTGCTGTTATTGTGACAGAGCTGCTGCATGCTGGAGGAGACTGAAAGCTTTGTGCTGGTGGCACTGATGGCATGGAGGTGCTTGAAGTAGGCAATGAGGACTGTGGCTCACTTGGGAGGGGAATAGTTGCCTGGGGGAAGAACAAATGTAATGAAAGGTCACTTGATAATTATCAGGCAGTAACAGAAGCAGTTAATTTGTTCTAAAGCCTAGACTGACAGAAGTCAGCAGTTTCTACAGGATGACATTTGGACATAGTAGAGCCACAAAATAGCTTTTGCTTACAATTTCAAATCTTGCTGTGCATCCTCAGCAAACAGTATTTCTATTGCAGTCTCTGCTGATTAAGTGAAATGTGCCTATGAGCTACTATACATACCATTCTTTGGAATAATATCACAATAAAGAGACATTAGCTATTTTTTTCCCTTCCACTAAGGACACACAGATTGCTTTCTGTTCCATTTAGTAAAAGACAATTCTTTAGCTGATATTAAAAATTACTTCTCTTTCCTGGAGGAATTTAGGAAATTTAGGGGGTCTGATTTTTTTTTTCCCTTTCCAACTTAATTATGTTTCAGATTAGAAACAGTGCTGAGTTGTCCAGACGAAGTATTAACCAGCATTAGGCCTCAGCTGAGCAGATGGCAAAATGAAGTGCTGATTTAGAACACCAATATTTACACAAAACAGGAGTCAAAAGAAACATGTCTAGAGCCTTACATTTCAGCAACTTAAATGTTTATCTTACTTGTGATAGCTCATCTGGGCAATTTCAATCTTTTTAGGTATCAGTGACTCAGAAATACATGAACTTGTCTGATACAGAGGAAGTATATTTTTCATTCTCTTGAGAAACTGATGTTGATGCCTAGAAGAAGCCATAATGCACCTGCTATTACTAGTAGTACTACAGAGCTCTGGTAAAGCTACAAAACACCAGTGCTAAAGTTGAAACAAATGGATTTTGAAAGACCAGGACAAACATTAATTCCACGGCCAAAGTATTAAATAGTCATCTTAACCAAAGCTTCAAGTAATTAGCTTCACAGATTCAGATTTAGATTACTCTTCTTACACAACTGATTGCACAAATAGCCCTGCAAAGCCAGATCATTTTAGGAACAGTAGATTGCTTCAAGCACTTACAGCGAAGTCTACAACACACACCTGTCTCACTGAATTAAATGGAAAGATACTGGTGAGCTCTGTTGAACAAGGCTTTGCAAAGCCTGCGTGTTCTATAGTTAACTCACACTTGTAATGCTACATTTAGGAGTTGCTTAATATTTAAATACAGAACCTAGGGCTAAAGACTACCAGTCCTGTGCTCACCATGTACACATCACAGTGCCTCAGATAGCACTGGGGTGTACTTGCACACCAGGAGGAGCACCTGTCACCGTGAGTGTAATTCCCCGGTTGTGCTGGGACCAAAAATTAACTACTGCTTTCCCTGGAAAAGAAAGACAGACACTACACTTCAAGCTGAAGAGACTAGAAATAGGCTGGGCACAAGCAACCGAATTCCAAACAATAAGCTGGCATTCTACAAAAAAAAAGAAATCAGATGTTCTACTTTATAGCACAGCACAAGCCTTCTGGAAGCATATTGAACAGCAAAATCATTAAATTCTTGTCAGCACAAGGAGTCTCATGGCACTGTAGAAGTGATAGGTGTCAAGAATTGGGACAAAAGTGCTGATTCAAGAGGCTGTAAGACTAATAACCCTATCAATATACAGTATATTAAGAAAGAGTAAGTGCTACATACACAGTAGGCTGAGAACATGTACATCAGCAAAACAAATGTAAAAAACATTTCCCATTATAATCTAGGCACTCAATTATAGAGTCCAACAGGAAAGAGCCATCTGTGTTCTTGAACAGCAACACAATTCACAAGAGATCTTTAAGACACTGATCTGAATAAACTGAAACCTTTCAGCTCTAAACACTATTTGAATATTACTTGAATGTTTAACTGCACATAAATACAATTAAGCAAGCAGAGTTTTAGGTCTTAGCTGCACATCAGGAAGTGAGATTGCCAGTATTCTTCCATTAGTGTTTGAGAGAATATCTCAGTCCTCAGGTTACACACAGGCTCTGCTATTTCATGACAATACCCATCTCAATTTATGCAACCTCTTTGTCATCAGAGGGAATATTCCACACTGTATCCAAAGCAAATATTTATGCTGCTCCCATGTTCTCACAAGAATGTGCACCACACTTTTTAGTGAGCCCTTTTCATCCCACATCCTTCCTCTGTCAAGAAGAAGACTATTCACTTTGCATTCATACAGTATTAGAAAGAATTTCCCACCCATCTGTAAGTATTCCAGACTGTGGGCTATACCACTGCTGTGACTTGTATGTTGTTCCAGTACAGTTATTCAGGAGGGCCCCAGCTGAGCTCTGTTAGGGCTGGCTGTCACAAAGATCTGAATGCCAGTGAACCCCAGGATATGGTACCTGTGGTGTCACCAAGTCTTCAGTTTCAGAGCCAGAAAGAGCATGATCAGCAGATGCTAGGGATGTGTTTGAACCATGCAGCACCATTGATGAAGCAGCAGCCTTGCAAGGAGAGAAAACAGATAAGGTTTCAAAAATATCAAAACGTAGATGTTTGGTTTCACTAAAACTCATACCCTCAGCATGTCCAAGTAAACCTCAATAACTCAGGGATTGAAGTGTTTTGACCAGTCTTTTAGGAATTCTTGTTTGTGGTAAGGAAACATTTAAAAGCAAAAGTCACAAGACATGCAAGCAAGTAACTGAATTTAAGGTTCATTTAACCACAACTACCAAAGCTTGAGATACCGTCTTTGGTGTAAGGATCTTGAAGATGAAAACGCACATTATCTAGGAAAGAAACTGGCTGTTCTTCTGCACACGACTACTGGCTATGACCTGAATCTAAAGGTAAAATATGCAAACTATTTCAGCATGTCTTCAACATACTTCAAGAAACTTCAAGCATTTATTGTCCCTTTTAAACCAAAAGTGCAGCCAGCTTTGTCAGCATTTGAATGAGCTTAGACTCACAAGCTACTACATGGTATGAAATACAAAACTACTGTCAAGAAAAACAACTCAAGTATAAGTCCATGCTGGTAAATAACCTCTACCTGCCTCTTCAGGGCAGTCCTAACTTCAACTTACTTGAAGGGGCTGTTGAAGAAGATCACTCTGACTTGGCAGTTTCTGCTCTTTTGAAGCTGTAAAAATAGAATGCATTAAGCAACATTTACTTTTAAATTCAAACACTACATATAGTTTTGGCATGCAGTTCCATTTTTTTAAAAACATTTGGTATATGAAACTATGCAAACTATTTTTACCATGTGGACTGCAAGTATTTAAACCTAGCATCAGCAAACTACACCCAATTGAAAACTTCAGGTTTTTGATAAAAGAGGACAGGTATTCAATGCCAAAAATATTTTTACCACAGCTAATATATCCACTTACTAAATTAAGAAAAAAATTAATAAACTGGGTAATTGAGTTCTACAGCCCAAGATCCACCCACTCTTTTAGCATGGTCTGTTCTTTATATTTAAATAAGCTATCTTCACCAGGCCTACTATAGCCCAAGCAAACCCTGTTAGTGCTTGCAAAATTTTACCTACCATTTACACTTATAATATCACTTACCTACAGGACTACTTGCTGGAGTAACTGAAGGTGGTTGGGATGAACCAGTGGCACTTGGTGAAGCTTTATCAAAATCCAGAATGGACTCCTTTCAAAAAAAAGATCACCATTGGGTAGAAAAAAATTAAATGCTAGATAAAAATCAAACATTAACTTGACAAGCTGCTTTTAGCTAATTAGGGCTAAATTCATTCATTCAGTGCCAACACACATTGTCAGCACTGTTTTCCCTAACCCAGTAGGAACAGAAGCCTTGTGCTACAACAGCAGAGAAAAACATACTTGCATGAAGTTATAAGTCCCTTGTATCTGAGTCATCAGATCCTGAAGTTTTTCCCTTCTCAATACTGGATCTTTTGGAAGAGTTGAAGTAGAGCAAAATTCTGCAGCTGGCTGATGTACAGATTTAGGCACCTAATAAGGAGAAATTATATTACATCTAATATTGGAAGCAAGACAAGCTGCCTTATCCAATATATTTCCAGAGTAACCTAGAGGTGTCAGACACAGCAGGCCAAGGAACTCTGTGCTGTTATTGATATTTCCTGAATCACATTTTCACTTTATTAGAAAAAAATCAGCTTCCTGTTGCTACAACTAGTTAAGCCACAGATTTCATAGAATGCTTTGGGTTGGAAGACAGTTTGAAGATTATCTAGTTCCAACCCCACCTTCATGGACAGGATCACCTTCCACTAGATTAATTCACTTCAGTTTCTTATAGTCAAATGTAAAGAAGTAAGTTGTCTGCATCTAGTGCAAAATTAGGCACTTCCATCTAAGGAAACTCAATCTCAGTGGAAGGCCAGAACAAACTTAAAAATCAAAGCTATGTCACTCAAGGTTTACTTCTCCCAATAGAGCCTACACCAATAAGTACAGATCTTTTATTAGGAGGTCATTTCCAGATATTGTGAAGAAATTGCACCTAAAAGATATATAGCAAGCAAGTAACTCAGGATGAGACCAAAGCGTTTCTACTAAAAAGCCAGATAGTCTTAAAACACCACCTCATGCAGAAAGTATTACATCCAAGTTTGATATAAATACAGCCGTGCTTCCACACAAGAGCCTAACATGGACTCTTGCAGGGCTTTATTAGTCCTTGATTATTTCAGCTGGTTCCTTAAGAGCTCATCCTTAATGGTTCTCACTCCACTTTAAAAGAGGGAAATGTTTTGTCAGAGAAAAGTCAGTCTAAGGTAACAGAAAAATCATGATAGTAAGTTCCTTAAGCAGCAGAAGACCTGTTATTTATAGGGTGACAATAATATTACTGTCTAGATGGTCTAACGTGTCTTTTGAAAGCAGCATGGAGAAGAGGTAGGCTCATGAGAAGTATTTTAAGCCACTAATTTTTTGTGGTTCTCTAAAGTTTTACTGTTCTTATGTTTGTCTGTGCAGCTAGAGGGAGGCAAATCTGAAGACGTTTAGTTGCATTATTTCAACGGGTCCAAATATTGAGATATGCAGGAACATGTGAAAGCCTTTATTTTCCTACAGGACAAACAGCTGTGGTTCTAACAGGAGGTTACAACTTCAACATATTGTACAGCAGTGTTATTGAGTATTTGCATAAAGTCATTGGAAAATACATGGCAGAAGGGTATTTGTGCTATAATGACAATTGTCACACTAAATCCACCACAAACTGATGCAGTGCTCTTTGTCCACTTTTAGGACAAGCCTAAAAACACTCCTGCATTTCCTTTCAACAGTCTTCTGAAACTAATCTCTGGCCTTTGAAGGAATTCCAATACCATGCACAGGCAAGAAGCTTACAGCACATGATTAACTCTGGAGGACTCAGTTTCTAGCATTCATGTGGCCCATGTGATAGTTACTTGATGAGCTGTGAGAAGTTTTACTTTATTCTATACTTAAAAGAGCGCATCTTAGTGCTTGTGCAGCAGAATTTCTAATTAAGATAGAGCTGTACAATCTTTAATGACCAGGTAAATACAAGTTTATATTGGTAAAGTTTCCAATAACAAATAGTAACTACAGCGTTTAAGGATGTAAGTGTCGGACAAAAGATACAGTTGATTTAAATTAATCTCAGTGAGTTATAGATTAAGTTACTGGCAATCTGGATCTTTCTGTCCATCACTTTTAGTCCTCACTTACAAAGAGTCTTTAATTTTACAGCACTCGCTGTCATATAAACTGATAATGGATAAACTGATTAATGTTTTTGTTACCCTCTTCCTCCTCCACTACCATTTCTACTAAGACACAGGGACACCACCAGACTGGTTCTGTGTGTTTGAAAACTGGTAACAGAAGCTTTTCACCTTTAGGTGACCTAACTAGTCAAGTCTGGCAGGGTCTAAAGCTCTTAAGATAGTCCACTAGCTATGTGAGTGAGACTTGTACATTAAACACAAAAATATGTTTAAAAAGCCCCAAGGACATAAAAGCAGAGAAGACTTGTCACTTTTACTTCCAAATATGATAAAATTCCTTTAAGCTTGTATAATTTGTCAGAGCTTTTATCTCCTTTCCCAGCTAATACTATATGCATTCTGTTGGTAGCATTCTTTACTTCAAGAAGTACAAGAATGTACAAGTACAGGGTTACATATATGATATCAGGACTTTAGGCTAGGACCGAAACACTGAGACTTTCCATTCCATAAAAGTTATTTTCTAGTTCATATAGATATTAAAATACACCAGCCAGAAGGAGCTGCAGTGAAGTTACCTCATATTGATTTGCTGCTTTGCTGGTATCTAGGGGTTCAAAACTACAATATTTAAGTGCAATATAAGATCATATAAAGAAAGGTATCAGGAAATTAAAGTATTTAAGTTTTTATGCTTTTTATAAAAAGAGTTGCTTTGAAGAAGAGCAGATACTTGACATTAAGATGTTTTCTTTCTAGCCTACAACTAGATGCTGTTTCTGGTAGCCAGTAAAAACTAGCAGCAGACTTTGACCTATTAGTCTGGCTCAGATCAAAGCTGTACATGCCAAGATCACTTAACATTAACCTGAATGTTGCTTGAACCACTGGAGTTGAACAACACTAGTAAATTCAGAGCCTAATTTATCATAAGAAATGTTTCTGAAACCTAACTTCAACACTTCTTATACATTCAGCAAAAATGTATCTTGACACATTCAGAGAGCTGACAAAGTAGAGGTGAAACATGTAGAATTTGTTCTAGGACTGGTTAAACCATTGCAAATAAACCAACAACCAGTTTGGAATTTGGCTAGTCAGAATGTCAATATACCAGGGACCCCTGTTAAAGCTGGATTTTTTAGAGACTGAAGGTCTACTTACATGCAACACTAACATACCACTTGAACCATCTCATTTACTAGTGAAACTTCATTCTATGAGACAGGACTTGAATCCCCCCTTTAGGTTTATTAGTTATGGAGTTCCAAATGAGGTGGATGGCAATACCTAAGCTGTAAGCAGTGACTGCCATGTAGATACACAACTAAAATCCAATTTCTACTCAGAGCAGCATCCACAGTGGGTATGAATTAAATTACACGCTGGATGACAGCACAAGCCAAACTGTTTTGCTTTCCCATACCAGGCCACAAATTCAGCTCTAAGCAAGCTTGCTGGTCCACAGGTTGCACTAACATTTAAACAGATCAACAGTTAAAAAGGTTGCACATCAGCTCACCCTGCTGTCTTCAGCTCAGCTTCTTAGGTATTGCACCTTACGGTACATTAAGTTAAACATATTTTAATATCTCAAAACATAGTTTTTTTTAAGACCTCAGAGCTCTAACAGTTAGATTCAGCTGAGACGGCAGCAGCAGTGGTACAGGTCTTTTATCTGCCATGCCTACATCCCTGCACAAGAGCATTTACAGATCTCTCAAACAGATACAGCTACAGCATTGCATTGCCTCTTTTTTACATAAGCAAGGGCAAGAGAAATTGTTATCTGAAAAGCTTAACATGATTTTAATTGTTCTTTGTATGCACCTTAAGTCAAAGATGTCTCTTTTAAAAAACTGATTATGGAAACTAGTTATGTTGACAGTACACTGCTTTCTACTCATTCAATATAGTTTGGTATTAGGATTTCTCAATAGCTACTAAGCAAAAATAAAGGCAGCTGATGCTTTCCTATGGTCTATGTAAACCCTAGTTTGAATACTTTAAAATATGCTTTGTTTACTTAGTTCAGCAATCCCCCTTCAGTGACCTCACATTCCAGCATTTAATTTTGTCAGTATATTGCACACTACTAGGGAGATTCTGAAAGAAGTTTGCAAGTTTTTCCAGATGACTGGAGACCCTCCTCTTTATTCAATGCAGTAGTTTTCTCAACCACTTAAGCCATCCATCTATCCATCCCACATAAAAATAAGAGGAAGCATCTTCTCATTAGGAACCATCTTGCACTTAAGGTAATCTGACACCAGAAATTCCAAGGCACCTTACAAGTGCTTGAGACTATTCCAGAACTTAGTTTCAGTTACAGTAATACTGTTCATAGTTGGGTGCACAACACCTATTGGTGCTCAGAGTTATTTATTGAGGCAACCAGGTTTTCCACCTGTACCACCACCACCCGTGGACACAAGATTCTATTCAGTTTGAGTGTAAAGATGGATGAAACACCTTAATCCCACATTGTTACCCAGTGCTGCATTATTACATACTTTTTTAATCTCATATTCAACCTTCGGTTTGCGGTCCCGCCTCTAGGCACAAGAACATCCATTTTTCAGTTTTGCCAAGTTTACTGACAAGATACAAGCTTAATCATTTGCCATGAGTAACAGGGGATGTACTGATTCCTGCTTTCTTGCAGGAAGACAGTCGTGGTGACAACACTGTGTACAGAGAACTGCTCAATTCCCCATATTTTCTTCCTTCCTCTACTTTTAGATTAAAATTTCTTTTAGTGACCTAAGGCAGACATAGCAGAGTTCAGTTATCTCTTTTGACAGTGACCAGTGTTGCTGCTACCCAGGCACAGGTGAGAAAGAAGGTAATTTGATCAAAGGGTAGCAGCCTGTCCAGCTGTAAGCCATGCAATGGCTTTTCTTTTACATTTCTAACAGTATGCTATTGTTAGACTCCCAGGACAGCAATATGGTTTATGCATTCATCTGTAAATACATATTTAAGCCCCTGTACAGTTGGTATTGCTTGATCTAGACATTAGATCTCTCTTGAATCAGCAGCTATTTTAATCAAAAGTCTAAAAACTACTGAAGTGTTATTTGCATGCAGCCACAAAGTATTTGATCCCTGGATGAGTCATACCTGCTTTGTACTGCCAATAGCTACAGATGAACCAAGTTAATTCTTCTGTTCTTATGCATAAAGCAGTTATTCAAGGTTCAAACACAGCAATACTGTGCTGATGTAAAAAGAAAAGCAGACCATCTTGCTATTCAAATATAAACTTTAGCTGCCAGAATTATTTCCCCCAAGAAAGAATGAAATAGGAGTCTAAATACTGGCCTACAAAATACACCTCAGATACCTCTGCTAATAGGTGGCTTTATTCCAATACACTAATGTCAAAAGCTTATGACAGATAATACTACATATACCAACTCACTTCTTTGGGTTCCATATCAAACTTCTTTGGGCCCATCTGTTCCTTTGGCCCCATACTGGCAGCTGCCCAGGACTTCGGAGGGTTCTGTAACTGCGGTGATGACACTTGCTGCTGCCTGTCAGCTTTTTCCCAAGCCTCTCGAGTCTCCTGCTTCTTTTGTTCTGGCTCCTCCCTAACAGGTGCAGCCCAAGCCTTCACAGGCTCCTGCTTCTTTTGCTCTGGCTCTTCCCTAACAGCTACTTCCCATGATTTCATAGAGTCTGGCTTCTTTTGTTCTGGTTGCTCCCTAGTTTGGGTTACCCAAGGTTTTGGAGATTCCTGCTTTTCTTCTGGTTCTTCCTTAACTTTGGTTACCCAAGGTTTTGAGGACTCCTGTTTTTTCTGTTCCTGCTCTTCCCTAACTTTTCTTACCCATGGCTTAGGTGATTCCTGTTTCTTCTGGTCCTGCTCTTCCCTGACCTTTGCTACCCAGGGCATGGGAGACTCCTGTTCCTCTTGGACACGTGCTACCCATGCCTTTGGAGCTTCCGGCTTCTTCTGTTGTTTCTCCTCCACATGGGTCTCCCAGGGCTTTGCAGACTCACGTTTCTGTTCCTCCTCTTTAACACGAGCTTCCCAAGGCTTTGGAGAATCTGGTCTCTTTAGCTCTTGCTGTCTAACACGAGCTTCCCAAGGCTTTAAGGTCTCTTGTTTCTGCTTCTGTTCCTGCTCTTTAATATCAACAAGCATCTCCCAGGACTTTGGAGGTTCTTGCTTTCTAGTGCACTCGGCTTCCCAAGATCTGGGCTCTTCTGGCTTCTTCTTGACAGAGTATTCTGCTTCAGGCAAATAACGCCTGTTGAGAAACTATACAGACCAAAGAAACTTAATGGCTCCCAAGAACACATTTTGCTACGACAGTTCAGGTCAATTAAATTAGGTCACCAATCTACTGAAAACCGCTGACTAAAAGCAGAGCCTAGACAGCCTAAGGACCAGTCATAGAAACTATGTGGCCATGGCTTTATCCTACAACACTGCAGACTAGCTTTGCTTGGCATGCCACAGAGAAACAGGGAACAGTGCTGAACAGCACAAGTAAAGCCCAGCTGAGTGAATCTACTGCCCTTATCCTCAATGCTACCTCATGTTCCTAGGCAGTGATAACATCAAGTTCAATTGGGATTTTTATAAAGGCAGCTCTCCTTCTAAGCACCTAAAAAGCTCTGGTACTATATTAGCAGACATTCCGCTAAGCATCCCAAAATATTAGATTCAGTAACCAAGTATAACCCTCATTCTTAGTGGAGTTTTGATACTAAAATGTCACCAGATTCTCAGATTAAGTATCACTGGACTTCAACTGCAGGTTGTCTTTAGTGTCAGTAAGCCTGAGCGTTCAATGATGATGTCCTAAGTTTTTCTAAGTTACCACTTTGTCATGAACAGGAAGTAAGTACATGAAGTGAAGAATGTACAGGGCTCACTGGCTAAGACATTTCTCTGGCTAGACACCAGATGAGAGTCAGATAACAGTAAGAGTTAAGTAAGAGTTACTCTAAGTAAGAGTTCTAACCAGTAAGTTAGAAAAGTTGTTTAGTCTAGTTGTTCTAGAGTACACCCTCTAGTGGGATACCTGGGAAACAGGAATTCAGCATTTTAAGAACCAGTATTTCCACTTGGAAAAAGACACCTTTCCAACCAGGTCTAATGATTTCTATGCTACTGACAGTCAAAGCTTAAGTTCAGGAGTCTGAAGAGCTGCTGAAACAGGTCTACACACCCCTGTGCACACAAGTCTGTCTTGGGTTTCCTACTTTCCTGACAAATCAGAGTAAGACCAACATAATTCTCAATCCCCCCAATATCAAGCCTACTGCAACAAGCTTAGCTTTTACAGACAGCTTTAGTAGACGTCTGTTTTCTCTATTCCACAGTACACAAAAGATCAGTGTTCCCACTCTAAAGGCAGATGCTTTGTTTTATTCAGGAAAGTGCCAGAGCATTAAAGTACTATACTGACTCATGTAATCCTGCTCCATTTATCCCAAAATAAAACACCAGATGCCATAAATTTGGGGTTAAAAACAGAAATGTAACTAAGTCTTTAATGCTTCCTACATCAAGCAACACTTAAGATTGCTGTTCAGACTCCCTTTTCAAGTTTAAAAAAGGGCTGCAGAAAAGCATTTATAAGTGGGTGTCTGATAAATCACAACAATAAAGGCAAGCAATTAACAGTAGAGTACCTTACCTCCTGTGGCTGTATTTCAGATTTCATAAGCTCCATAATGGATTCTAGAGAAAGGATGTTAATTTGTTTCAACTGATCAAATGCAGAAGGGCAGATCAAACAGTAGCAACTCTTTAAATCTATTTAAATAGTACCAATTTGCTAAAGCAGATATTCTGAAAGCTCAGCTTGCCATTCAACATGCTATTTGTAGACAAGGCTTTATTTTCTAAGTTCTACAGCTGCAGAAGTTTAAAGTTAAACAAGAAACATTTTATAGTATTCATAATTTTGTTATCCTAATATGTAACTTTCCCTACACACCAGACAGTTCCCACATCTTCAACTTGCTCAGAAGGCAAAAGCATTCTATTACCATGATTTAAAGGTTTTTTCTATATTATTAGCTAAAATAGGGCTGCAAGCCCTGCAGGTTCCATTTCGGTTACTACATTGCAAGTAAGCTACAGCACAGCATTAGATTTAGTACCAAGCTATGCAAAGTCAGTGCTCAGCTCAAGCCTTTCCCAACACTGATATAAAAACTGAACCCTGTAATATTCCACCTGGTTCTTTGGCAGACTCTCCTTTTGACAGTTGTCTTGTTTTCTCAGGTTTTCTATTTACTTCTTCTTCCAATTCCTTTACTGGCACAGTGGTGCGAGGAGTCGGAATACTTTCAAAGTAGCCAGAGTCTAGAAGCTTGGACAACAGGTCCTTCATGTGTTTATCTAAAGAGTAAAAGTCCATAAAGTTAAAATAGCAAAATCTAAAACTAAGAGGTATTCAGGTAACAGATTAAGACTTGGTACTTCCTCTCTTTATGTGAACTACAGTTTCTCCAAGTTCACACATCTTACCAAGCTATAGCAATAAAATGTTTTAGTAAAGGAAATAATTTATTAGACTGCTTAATTTAATGCATTTGAAAATATCTTTGCAATCCCAAAGCAACACTGCAGCTTGTGTTTAAATGCCCACAAGGTAAATACAGAACCACCTGGTCTCCCATATGCTTAGAAAGGGCTTTGTTTACCATGTATAAGCTAGCCAGCTTTGATATTAAAATCACGTGAGACTGCAACAGAGGTAAAGCTGAATGAACAGTCACAATGGAACTACTCTACAAGACATTCTTGCTGGTAACAGGATGGTATCTCAAAGAAAAGTTAAGAACTGCAGAAACAAGCAGGGGAAATGCAAGGGACTGATCCCAGAATGAATTTACTCCTCTGAAGCTGGAAAATATTCAGAGCTGACGTGGTTGAACAAAAGCTTAACTGTGTACTCTGAGAAGCACTATCCAGTTTGCTCCTCTGTGCAAACAAGAGACAGCAGCTAAGAGTACAGAGTAAGACCTCAGAAGTAACAGTGATTCTAGAAATTGTTTCAGAGGAGCTGGAAATAGGGCAGCCTTGAGAACAGGAAGAACATTCAGTGAAAGATCACTCCTACCAGTGATAACCACACAAACAAGAATTGTAGCCAGAATTTAATATGGCTATAATAAACTTCATTCCAAGGCAATGAATGCTAAAAAAATAACCTAACAACTTAATCTGAAGTCTAGCTTCCACACAAAGGGATGCAAGACTGACACCAAAGGGATAGAGATACTGATAAACAATCTATTTATCTCAACAGATACAAGGCTAAGGTTACCAGCCTGTAGCAATCCAAGCTTGCAGTTTGTCCAGAACTACATGGGAAGATTTAACACCAAGTTGTCAGTTCAGCTACCTGTATGTGGAAGTTAAACAGGGCACACTAACGCTCTAACAGTTTCAGCATTGTTGTCAGTAACAAATGAAAGATTCCTGCCACATAGCTGCTACAAGACTGGCCTAAACACAACAAGCAAGGGATATTTGCAGTAGAAAGACACTACAACTCCATTAAGGGCAGTTTCCTCACAAGCAAGTTGTAAATAGGAACACAGTGTATATGCTGGCTTACAACGAGGGATTTTGGAACTGTGCCACAAATGGAAGAAGATCTGTAGAGTCCTACAGATTTTGGTATGCTTGAAAAGTAAGGACACTTCCACTACATCAAAGACTGCACTGTCATGACAAGAGATCCCAGCAAGTTCCATTAATGACTACTCTTCCCTAGTGTGGCGTCTGCACTGTAGGGATATAACAGGTATGAGTCTAGAATTCCTACAAAGAAAGGAGACTCTTCAATGCTGTGGCACCTTCAGCCCAGGGCCAACGAAGCTTTGTAATACCTCAGTGTACTCAGCATTTCATGGCTGGGAACTGTTCCAAGCTTAACCCATTTGCACATAACTATACAAAAAGCTTCCCACTGTTCTGTAAGGTACTCATGCATCAGGTTTTGAATTGCTACCATCAATATTTCTCAAAAATATGCTAGTACACTAATTGAAGAGTAAGTCTTGACTGGAAAATGAAAGCATGTGGCATTGATTGACTGCACTCAACTGAACTAGGAACAGCCATTCATCCTTGGATAATTGAGATACACACATCACCTGAAAGTATCTAATTTGTAGCCTTCCATGTGTATTCACTGGTTTTAAGACATTTAACAAGTACACAAATTTTAGGTCTTTAAGTAATTTCTCTAGATGAGACACTCACATGTTGTTCCAACCACAGGTTTCTCACTTCCTTCTAGAAGGTCCCAGAAGTAGAGAGATGATTGCTCCATCTGGTCTTCAACACTAAAACAAATGACAGTTTTACCAGGTAGAGTCACAGCCAAGCTCAAGTGCTGCACTACCCCAACATGCACTATCCTCATTTTACAACATTCACTCATGTCCAGCCTTCCATAGCAACGCTGCATACACAGATTGAATAGTAAGCCCTGAAATCACTGGAAGCAATTCAGCTGTCTGTCTGCACAGGATTTAACCTAGCAAACCTAACTTCTTTTGTTGGTCAATAGAGATCCTATGCACCGTCCCACAAGACCACACAGCCGAATTTCATTATGAGCCAGGATTCCCAAACAAAGTAACAACTGCTGTTTAATCAGCTGGTCACATTTACTGGATGAACTTGTACAGGTGCAACCAACATTAGCTACCATTCTCACTAACTAGCAGCTCCTGGGAAACTTCACTATACGTCCAAGATCCATCTCCTCCAAAAGATTAAATTTTCAGTCCACTGCAATGAAACACAGTATCCCAAAGGAAAGGATCATGCTTCTTGCAGAAGTAATACCATAAGAGTAAACTAGAAACAAAGTTACTTCATTGGGATGAGACTCTCCTGTTGTGTAGCTTTTTATAAGCAGCTGTTCTTTGGAAGTCGTTAACTAAAGAGCAAAGATTAGGCAAAACTAGTGTATGACAAGTGACTAGAATTTTGAGGCACTTAAAAGAATTAGTCCATATTCAAACATGACTTATCCATAAAAATCAACTTACCACCTAATAACTACTTATTCCATATTCAAATACAATTCTTGCTGCACTACCCTACCAGACAGGCTGTCACACTAAGCATGCGCCATCACAGCACCAGAGCAGTGTTACATGAGCACTGACATTACCTCTGTTGACAACCTGGCAACACACATGACATTTAGTCCAGAGGTATCAAAAACTTCAGGCAATTTTTTAAAACCACTTTGAAGCTAACAGCAAGAGTACCCCAAGAGCACCATCTTACATTCCTCTGGAATAAAGAAGCACATCTGAATTGTCAATGTAAATGGAATACAGAAAGAGTTCTGATTTTACTGCACTTTTTGCATTTTATGAACAGTGAGACCTCAAAGAAGCAGCACATCCCCAGCCTCCCTGCTAAGGATGATATTGGACTATGTCCCCTCAGTCCCACAGGGAGACATAAAATGGCAAAGTCCATCTGTAACCAGCACCTGAGGCTGTAATTACTGCAGCTTCCCTCTAATGCTCAGATTGCTGTAAACCTGTTACATTCCTAATCTCAGACAAAAGCAAGTGTACTGAAGAGAATTTTAATTAATGTTCCAAAACATGGTATTTAAAGACACAGCAGTGTCAAACAGAGGACATTTACCACAACAAATGAAGCATACTAATTCGACAGAAACCCCTGAACTTACCTCAAGTTCTCATTTCTTTCTGGACACGTCAGTTTTGCAAATCTTATGAGGTAGTCTAGTTCTTTAGAAGGCAAGTATATTGCACCATTCACACCACCTTTGAAATCTTTCTGAACATGCTCTTGAGTGAAGTTCTGCAGCACATACTGGACTTGAAGTATTGTGCGCAGCTTCTTCTTCTCTGCTTCAAGCTTCAATAGACTCTCTCTCCGTTGAGCCTTCTTCTGTGCTTTCAGCAGCTATTTTAATGCAACATTCAACAATTAAACACAATTTAGTCTGTTTAATCCTGTTCATTAACAAGATTATAGGACAAAACATTGAGTTCTAGTATTGATTATCCTACAAGGAGGAAAATAGCTATTCATTTTGGTTAGATAACAAAAGATGCTAATTCTTCAGATATCCAAAATCTTTTAAGCTCCTCCTTTGGAAGAGCTCCCCATTTATCTAATTGTCTGCTTTCAGTCAAACTGGATACTGGTAGCTTCACTTGTGATATGCCTTTGCGATATCTAGACCCTGATTACACCTGCTAGCTGTTTTATTGTAGCAGTTTTTAAAGAAATTGATACCAATGCACCAATCCAGGCCTAGCTGACCTTTAACATTTGCCACAGAGTTAGAGAGGCAGAAGTTGTCTCAAGTTTCTCCTAATAAGACAACTGCTCTTCACTTTTGAATACCCCAGCTTAAAGGATACAGCAGAATCCTAAAAATATTTCTGTTGGCAGAATACTAAAACACTCATTAAATAAGCAACAACATGAGTTACAGAACACATACAGATTATGCATTCAAGTTTCTCATCATGCACTAATAGAACGACCCAGCAGAAGCTATCCAAGTAACTGAATTTAAAATGCCTCAACATGTGTCATGATCTATGAAAATTTTGTTCCCTATAACACACTGCAAAGGATGCAAGGATGCTGTTACCAGAATGGCCCCTATTGTTCCAGTAATGGCTATTGACTGTAGAATCCATACCAGCAGAAGCAGAGCCCAGCTAAAAACAAGGTGGGTTAGCCTTTAAATACAGCATAAGTTCATGAACAAACATGAACTGGTAGAAGCTAATGCTGGATTAGTAAAAACACCTGCACAAAGAAACGCTGGTCACAAGGTACCAGTCCTTCAGCGTTCTGTAGAAATAATGCCAGAGCAGTGATTAATCATGTTTAGCTTCCCTACCACTACCTTGGATCAAGTCTTCTGTAAGTGTAGAATTTGCTTGAGCCAAAAGACCAGTTTCTCCAAAGATAAAACACCTGCATAAAAATAATGTATGTAGTGCCTTAAATCCTGAGCAAAGACCTAAATAAAGCACTAAATCAGTGACTTGCCACAATTAGAGACAACTACAGCAGATTAAGTAGCAAACTCCACAAGCTTCAGTTAAATTTTACTGAGGGATGTGCTTCTCATTGAAGTCAAAGTGATTTAACACCAGCACTTTCCCTTACCAGAAGCAGTAAAAAATTCAGTTTGGAAGGGATCTCAGGACATTGTCTAGCCCAACCTCCAAAAAGCCGACAGTGAATCAAGACCAGATTGTTTGGAGCTTTGTGCAGTCAAGTGTTGAAGAAATTCAAGGACAGATTTTAACGCTTCCCTAGGCAGCCTGTTTCTAATGTTTAATCATCCACTGAGTGACCATTTCCTCCTACCTGGCTGGCAACAATTTCAAGTAATGATCATTGCTTCTCCTACCACACCTCTCAGCAAAAATCCCAACTCCACCCTTTCAGTATTTGCTGTCTGAAGGATAATCTTGCATCTCCTGGCAAACCTTCACTTCACCAGGCCAAACAAGCCCAGTTATTCCAGGCTCTCCTCACAGGTCTCATTTTCCAGGCCCCAGCCACTTGGGCCCATCACTGGAGTCACTGAAGCTTCTTTAGCCTTTGCCTACCAAGTGATCAGAAACACACAACTGGTTAACAAGTGCCAAATAATCAGTTCTCCTTAATTAACTGCTCCTCAGCCTATGCCTAAGCTTTGCTGCTGCAGAGATACAAGACAGGAACTTCCTAGCCAAGGGTGTGCTGGAATAGAAGTGTAGCCATTTAAGTAGCAGCATAAAGCTTTGCAGTTACCTCCTGTCAATACAGAGAAGAGTTATACTTACATCTTGGCTAAGCCCTGAAAAAGTCTTCTGAAGCTCCTTGGCAAATTCCAGGTTGTGCACTACTTCATCATATTTCTCTACTGCCTCCTACAAAGGAATAGATAAAAACATTTTTCATGCTTAGACTACTGATTGCAACTCTATTGCCTTGTACTTAAATTCTCATAGTGAAGTTGTCATGTAGTGTGTTTTTTTCTGAAACTGTAGCTTTAAGATACTGTGTCTGTGGCTGGCACTTTAATTGCAAATGTCATTCAGGTATAACTATGTGAGATGCAGTTCAAAGCTAGCTCATACTACCATACAGATACCCTACAAGTTTGCCTGTATAGGTCTTGGCAATCAGAGGTAAACAGCTATTTAAAATCAGACTGGTCTGAAAGCCTGGAAGTAATAGAGGATAATTTCAACACAGATCTTCTACCCTCATGCTTAACTGAATCCCTTTAAAGAAAATTTGTACAAACTTTAGACATATACAAGGCAATACTTCCAGAGAAAAGCCTTTCCAACTTAGTTTCCACAAAAGAAGCCATGTCCCTGTCTTCACTAATGGCTTTAACCAGTATTTTACTGGCTAGTCTTCAAAAATACTAATTGCAGCAGATTAATTGTATTTTGATATACCCCATTTTTAACGGGTCAGTTAATTTCTCTAAGTTCCCTTGACAGCTCTGAAGATAGCAAAATGCTGTAGTTCAGACATGCTGCCCATATCTTCACACCACAAAGTGTGAAATAACAAGTTTAATTCCAGTTGCTCATATGTGCTTTACACCCAATTGGGTTTATGCCCCTGACATGATATCACAGGTTTTTCTAGAACAGGCCCATCAGTCTAATATAAAGCTCTTTCACAGCAGTGTTAGTGCTTAGTGTTTCATCAATGCAGTGACAAAAGCTTAATCTACTGTCCCAATAAGATTTGAGACATCTGCAAATTCCATATGTGTTCCTAAGCAACTGGAAAACAAGTTATATGTTCACTTGTTCAGTCTGATTGCTCAGTTACTTTTATTTCCTTATTTGTGGTATACTAGACACTACCAGGACTAAATGCTACTCAACACAAAGTGCAAGCTCTCACCTGGTAGTTAAGGCTGTCTTCACGCAACTTACCAAGCAGCTTTGAAGTACTATTTAGCAATTCACTTAGCAATGGAGAGAATGACTTCTAAGAATCCAATGCCCACACATTTGAGGAAGACTCACAATTAACACCCGCAATTTACTAGTCAGGTTACAGTAATTGTGTTTTAACACCACAAATTGCAGAGTAAAACTCCACCTGAAAACATCAAGAACAGCTACAACTGCTCTCATGACAAGCTGTACCTTAGCCCACAGGAAAGCAATAGCTTTCTTCTGTCACACCTGTTATTAACATTTATTAACAGCATGTTGGAAGAACAGTGCTGAAGAAAATCCGCTCAGCTTGCAAAACAGCACAGTAAGAGCATTTAACTTGCTGGAAGCTCCTCATTTTTTAAATGTTTCCTAATGTAAGACTAGCACACACATTAGGTCTGGCAGGCATGCACCATAAGTAATTACAGCTTAATCCAAATTGCTCACAAAACAAGTTCATCACCAGACATGCACTTCTTCCTCTTTAAGTGCCTAAAATTAAAGGTAGAGATGACATCAAGTTATGTTAGAGCACCACTGTATTAGAGGCAGTTGGTTTCTTTAGGTGTTAAGATCTCTTAAGCTCTACTCCAGCTTCAATTTGTATATACACCACAAATTTGTATCTGAAAGTTACAAATGCAGTATTTCTGTATCTTAACCACCAAAGCAGGGGACTTTACAATATTACTAATTAAATATTGAGTGCCTGTGTGCTTCTACAATAGTCACCTGAACAATCTGACTACCACTTGTCAGTTCACTATGAAGACTGAATCTAATTCTTAATTTTAGTAGCCTGAGAAACTCTAGAAACCAGGATGAAGATACTAAAGCTTAAGAAGTGAAGCCCAGCTAGGAATAATAAAATCCAGTAACCAAGTAATTGCCATTTTCCAAACACTGTCACCTAACAGCTTTTTACAGTTCAGGGCATATACCAAAGCAGTCAATATATTCAGGACTATTCCAACTTACAGAACATTGTTCAATAGTCTCACTGTTCATGCCAGCAAACAGATTGTGAAGAACACCGAGGATCTAAACACAAGTTTCTTGCCCACCTGATTGAAGATTGAGTTGAGAGGTCTTCAACCTACTCCAAACCATCAGATTCAATTAATTTACTTTTGCACTTGATATAGCAAGAGACCACATCAGATTTTGCAGTTAAGTACTAAATGACAATTTACTCCAACAGGTTTGCTCTACTTCTAAGAAGGTACCATTTTCTCCTCTTATCCCATTTATGTCTAACTCTTTTACAAATGATTCACAGTAAGAAAATAGAATTTGTGTTCTCAGACTGCTGCACTGTGATAAAGTTAGCAATCAGTGACATTTTTCCAGCTGGTTCATTAGCAGGATCAGCACTATCACTGAAGTGTCAGTACCCCTCATCAGACAATTACTCTTTAGCATGTGTCCACTACATTTTAAAAATGTGACTCCTAGATTACTACAGCAATAAACTTCTTTGATTATGTGACGCTGCTACTCAGCTCTGCTAAAGTTTTCATGTTACAGAAACTTGGTTTCAGATCTAGAATCCATTCCAGACCAAGACAAAAAAGAGCCAGCACTGTCAGTTATATTAACAGCTACTTGTAACAAACAGCACTGTGCAGACAACAGGCAATTTCAAGTAAGAGCTGCTAATGAAGAAATCATGAGGATTAATTACCCACCTCAGAATTCTTGAGGCTTGAGTTCTAACACTGCACTGCCATATAGATCAGCTGTACACAGATACTTTATTAAGAAACAGAGGTGCAGGACCACTGAAGCTGAACATTCACAGAACAAAGATAAACAGGGATCTTCTATTCCTTCAGGGAACACCGTGAAGGCTAAAACAGGCAACAGAGCTTATGGGCTCAACATTCAGCCCAATCACCAATAATTTGTTAATTTAGTTTTGTGAAAAAATACCTTTACAAGCCTGTAGGCACTGCTTCTGTAAAAACAACCTCATCTCCTTCAGCAACCCATCCTTCCTGCCAGATCAGGTTTTGAGGCCTTCCACTCCTGCATAAAAAGCAAACTTACCAATTGGTCTTGATTGAGGACTTCCCCCTTCTTCAGACGATCTTTGTAGTCTTCTAGTTTGAGCTGCAGAAAATTCAAAGTAAACATTACACAGAAACCAATATAAAAATTAAGCAAGGAAATATTGTAGCATAGAATAGAAAACCTCCTACTTCCTCTTGTTTCTGGAGAAAGGAACATGGAGTTTTGCTATGCCTTTGATTTGGCAATTTCAGTGGTGCAGGACTGTCTACTTCCTTCCCCTACCACTGATCTTTCAGTTCTTACTTGCAACTTTTGTTTCATTTAAGAACTATTAATGCATTGATCCAAGCTCTTTAAGTGGCTTCAAATACATCCAGCATCCTTGCTTAAGGTAGGCTTGTTTAGCTTTCCCAAGCCAATGCTGGAATTTAGTTGTATTATCCTTGAATAATCCTTGTCATGCCTTTCAAAAATTTGGCTTTAGTTACATCAAAAATTTATATCCCTGTTCCCTAAGAAAGTGGTCAAGTGTATTCAGGGAGGAAATAAGATTTATTCTCAATATACCAAAGCATCTTTAAATGTTGATGTAAACAATACAAAATAAACTATTTGGTATTGCAAACTTCTTTAGGAAAAAGAAAGGTGACTTCATTGCCATGAAGTCAAATACTATTCCATTTGTGTATCTAGAGCTTCACTTACACATCTATAGGAGCATAAGACTAGGAATACTTTCTACTCATTTTAGTAAGTCACAATTTAATTTGCTGATGAGGCCATATTTGTCATTCATGTGAAAATCAAAGGTACCAGAAAAATTCACAAGAAGAAGCTTCCTTGGACAGAGTCAGAATACAACACCAAGTTGTTTAATCACACAAAGGAAACATGCTTGTCTGATGTTATTCAAAATTACAGCATGATGCATGACATGAGACAGCAGTAATACTGCATCTCCTGCAGGAGGATCAAGTCCCCTCAGCACATGGCCAGATGTCTGATCTACTCTCTCTCCTTGCCCTAACCAAAAGCTTTTCAGATAGAGGAGCACAACATATTCATGCAATTGCTTTACTTGTAATCTTGATCCAGCACTGAAAGCAACAGCACCATTACTTCTTTTATCCTACAGAAAATAACATTCTCTCAAATCAAAACCAAGCACACAGCCTTCAGTCACCTGCCAATCAACTGAAAGGCCTCAGAATGCAGAAGTCTGACTAGCCACAGCTACAACGTTTTAGGTGTATAATTATCTCAGTTATTATTCTTACTAACACTGTTCTGTCCCCCCAGCCTCAGAAAAGCTGAGGTCAAAACAAGAGATCACGTTTTGGAGGATTTCTGTATAGAAGTTTTCTAGTCAGTAACATTTGCCTGTATTTAAAATATGTAAGTCAAATATTTATGCAAAGTAAAGGGCAATACATATTTAATATAATCTGATATTTCCACTGTCAGAGGAAACACTTGTTCTAACTTCCAATTTTACAAACAATTTACATCTAAATTAATAACAGATACATGTAATTGATGAAAGATTTCTGTTTAAATCAGATCCAAGTTTGTTCTGAACTGATTTGGTCAAGAGAAGCATCCTCAGTTTTGATCAACATATATTTGCTCTGTTTATACACAAATAACCTTATTCCAGCTATTAAAAATAATGGAAATAACACGAAATATTATTCAAACGGCAATGAGCTTTACTATCGGCAGCTTAAATAGGTGCCATGGGCGAGAAAACCAAGCTACCTTCTTTTTCTCGATGTTCCTGATCTTGTGTTTGAGGCAGATGAGCCCGTTGTCGATGTAGATCTCATAAGCCTGGGAAGGAGAGGCCGCCGTGCTCAGCGCGGACTGCAGGGGGCTGGCGGGAGCCGCGCTCTCCCCAGCCGGGGTCACCTGCTGCTTGGCCGCCTTCATCCTCTTCTCCTCCCCTTCCTCCGACCGGCCTGAAGGTGATGATGGACGATGGAAAGGGACTTGGGAAAGCTGCACCATTGAAATGGATGGAGCTGCAAAGAAACTCTTATTTAGCTCTCTGCCACCCTGGTCCCCCTTTTCAAGTAACGTCTTTTGTTGTCACATCACATATTCAGAGCATTTAGGCACAAAACTGAGCCTCGGGAAGGACCGACCATAATTTTCCCACGCTTCTCCCTCCCTTTCAAAATATCTGTAGCAAGAATTTCAAAGCAAGGCAAACTTTGTATTGTTCGCAGCCTCCTCACCCATCTGGACACCAAAAATCCTTTACATAGGCAGAATTAGACAGCACAGAGGATGATTCCAGAAACTCAATATAGTGACCATATAAAACTAGGCAGGTCTCCTGCACACAACACCCACAGGGGGAAAAAACTGCAAGCAAGCAATTGCAAATCACACCACCAACTTGGCATCCGGGCTGCAGCCTGAATGAAAATTTGGAAGGGCCACACCTGAAGGTATAGCCCCTCTTCTTCTCAATCCCCTTAAATCGGTTTTACCCTTTCATGACCTCCGTAGCAATCCAACCGAGAACTTAAAAGCAACTCAATTAAAAAAAAAAAAAAACCAAACAAAATTACACACATACAAAAAAACCAAAAAAAAACCGTTTGATAAAGCAAACAGCCAGCTTAGTTGCAACACAATCATTCTTCATGAGGAACTGGTCCCTGCCTACACCCATCCAAAAAACGTGCTCGTGCCACAGCAAGGCACCGTCTTCCGTTTGAGGGGCTATAACCTTGAGCAGGGAGTTTCTGCAAGAGATGCTCGGCCACCCTCATCTTCAACTACTTACGGACACCTGCTTCTGGAAAGCAATGACACCACAATTCTGCCTGCCCGCCGCCAGGGAGGCCGCACCACATCACCCCAGCGGGCAACCAGGGCAAAACCTGTCTTTCCCCGGGACAGCCTCCGCCGCCGGGGGAGCCAAGGCGAGCCCTCCATCGCGTCCTTGCCAGGGATGGGCAGGGAGCTCCTCCCGGGGGGAGAAGGGCACAGCCGCCACGGCTCCCCGAGCAGGGCGTTGGCGGAGGAGTGGGGAAGAGAGGAAGAGCGGCTCCTTCTTGCCAGGGATTCACCTCCTCCACGGCCGCCGCGCTGCGGGGCCCGCGATCCACCGGCCCCGCACCTCCTGCTTCGCTCGCTCCCGCCTCCCCGCTCACCTCGGTGCCCGCACACGCTCAGGCCCGCCCCACCGCCCGCCCCCCGCCTCATATAGCGGCGGGGGCGGGGCTGCTCCGCGCCGGTCACCGCCCGCCTCCCAATGGCCGGCGCCGCCTCACCTGCCTCCCGCCCTGCGCCGGGGCTGGAGGGCGGGGCCGGTCCCCTGAAGGTCGGGGCGTCCCCCTGGCAGCTGCGTGAGATGCCGTGGGCTCCCCGTGGGGCGAGACGGTAGTCTCTCGGGTGGGATCTGGTGCTCTTGCAGGGACCTGAATGACGGCCCTGCAGGGGCACGGAGCGTCCGGAGAGAGTGGCCCTGTCACCGGCTTCGTGGGGAAGGGAGGTCAGGTGTGGCATTCCGCCATGTGCCGCCTGTGAGGGAGAGGTTTGGCACAGGGCTTTGGCAAAGCCATGATGCGATGTGTATATAGTAGCAGCCTCTCACCACAGTCAGCCCGGGGCTGGCGGGCAGCGCTCCCCGAACAGCCCCACGACCAGGGCTCCATCCCCCCGGTGCAAGGGGAGCCTCTCGGCCTCCGCCTGAGACAGCGGAGACAGCTGACTGTTCTGTCTTACCCTGTGGCGAGTGTGGCCATGAGAAAGAAAAGTGTTGGTCTGTGCCTCTAAACCAGCTGAAGGGCTCCTCTGGGCCCGTACAAAGTCCTGGAGGAGATCTGCAGGACTGTGGGTCACCTTATGTAACAAAAAAAGTGAATGTCCTCTACTAATCACAGAATCAATTAGATTGGAGTCCAGCCTATGGATGAACTGTACACTAGACAGAGGCACTGAGTGCTAAGCCCAGTCCTTCCTTAAACACCTCCAGGCACATTGACTCCACCACCTCCCTGGGCAGCCCATTCCAGTGTCTGATCATCTCTTCTGTGAAGAAATTCTTCCTAATGTCCAACCTAAACCTTTGCTGGTGCATGTTGTATTGTGTTTTATATGCTTTTTATAATTGTTCTGTACCTTGGTTTATCTCAGTTCTCCCCTATTTCAGTGGTTCTGCCCATCCTGCCTCCTCCCTCAACCCCTCCCTGGTGCCCTGTCCATCACTCAGCAGCCCATCCCTTCCCCCTAGAAACTTCTGTTATGGGCATGGAGTGACTGGTTCAGGAACCGGGGTTCCTCCCATAGGTTACCCTCATTGATCTCCCCCGAGACCCATCTTCCCAATGTCCATACCCCCATGTTTCCCCATTGGCTCCCCATCTTTGTTCCCTCCTCCTATATTACACAGGGGGAGGGAACAAAGATAGCTCGGAGCTTGGTCTTCGGAGTGAGGTCGTGTTGGGCTCAAGGTAATAAACCTGGACTGATCCCTCCATTCGAAATCCACTCCTTTCTTCCACCGCAGTCGTATTCCTGCCTCACCCGCGAAGGCGAGAGCCTGAGCCGCCCCTCGGAGATCGGGAGAGGGTTCCCCACAGCTGTGTGTGCCACAGCCAGCCGGGACCCCCCAAAGGGACTCGCGGAGGCGCCCTTACTACAGGTGCAGTTTAGGACTATCCTCTCATTCTATTCCTTGTTACGGGGGAGAAGAACCCAACTTCCCACCTGGCTACAGCCTCCTTTCGGGTGGTTGTATAGAGTTGTAGGACTGTTTCTCCTTTTCTCCAGGGTGAACACCCCCAACTCCCTCAGCCACTGTCCATAGGACAACCCAATGCCACCCAACTGTGTAAACTCTTGGTAACTAGTAAAAGCACTTGAAGTGAATTGATTACACGCAATATAAAGTAATCACAAACCTCTGTCAACCCCTAGCAGTCAGTGCTGTGGAAAGTATGGAAGGCTGGAAGACTAAGGAAAACAGACCTACTAAAGATCAGAAGACAAAGCTGGAAATGTTTTCTGTGTTTCTGTTTTTGTGGCCATTACCACAAAGAATAAATTATATGGCAAGTTCATAGCAATCCTGAAAGATGTGAAAGTAATGAAACCAGACATTTTGAAAGAGAGAAAAGTGAGCTAGTGAGAAAGGATTGCAAAGACAGGTTTTACACAGCACAAGAAGTATTTATGTAGTACAATGGATGGATGAGAGAACAGGGGAGGAAAGGTTATACATAAGAAAGATTGCTTTTAAAAATAAAACAAGCAAATGATACATGATTCAGGCAATAAGGAGAATTCACAGAGTATCACACAATCAGATTCAGTTGTATGCAACCACCTGTAGCATCCACAATCTTGCCACTTCTCAATGTGTCAAATTCTTTAATCACATGTCTCAAAAGTCTTCATTTTTTAAAAGCCATGGCTCCTAGAATGAAGTTGCTTTGTGAGGCGGTTTTCATGACTGAAAAGAAATGCTAATGAGTAAGAAACAGCTTGTGTCTAGGATCAGCAGTGTGCTCTGAGAGTCCTTCCAGTACATTTCTGCATTTTTTCCAAAGCTAACACAGATGGGCTAGATGCTTGAAAAGTAATTATAAAATGAATGACCAGGTAATGCATTTGTTAATAATAAGTCATAATTAATGTTCATACACCTGGGACTGTTCTGTAAGTCATAGTTACTGCTGACAAAGTGCTTTATAGTGCACTTTTACAATTATTTGTATAGAAGAAGAAAAAAGGAAAATTCATACATGCCAAGTCCATATTTAAAATCAAAGAATGTTTTCATTTCATTTTTAAAAAATAGAGAGTAGATAATTTAGACTAATGGTATATACATTTATAATACATCTTTGGTCTCTAGAGCGCTGTAAAGAGTGTACTAATGTGGTGAGTTCAAGCCCAGTGAAGTGAGGAAATGCCAGGATTAAGCACAGCCTAAATTAATTAATGGCATTTTGCAGATCCATTGTGACATCATCTCTAAGATGATCATAGGTTGTGATAGTCAAGCCATGCATCCGTGATAGCCATGGGGGGATCTGTGCCTTTTACTCCAGTATCAGAAGGGGAATGCACTCTAATGGCTGAAGACAATTGTTCTGTTATTTTTGTCATGTTTGACTGATTCTGCTTATCCCCTCCCACTGGGACTGCCCTGATTTTTCCCAGTCCCAGAAGTTTATCCCGCTTTCATTTTTGTCAGATTTCAATTTCCACTCCTGAACCCCAGGATCAGTCCTTCTCCCCAAGTCTGCATGTTGTCCAAGTCACAGGCTCCTTCGAGAAGGAGGATCTCTTTTGCACACAATTCCAACCCTTTGCACAACCACTTCCAGTTTTCCGTGCCTGACTCTTTATCCAGCCCACTAAACCCCTTCCTAATCCCAGTGGCATTCAACATCAGCTGTGTCCCTCCAGCTGCAGTAGGCCAGCCCACAGCCAGCTATGGTGAACACTGAGACCAGGTTGCCATCTTCATTCCCTGCCATCCCTTCTGTTACTGCATTGTGAAACTCCAGGAAGTTGATGTGTAGCATAAGATCAGCTGCTTGTTAACCTCAGAAGAGAAAGACAGACAGTGAAGATGTTGCAAAGATTATCCACCAATGAGCTAGAGAAACCTGCTTCAGTCATGGAACATATTTCAGACAGGAAAGCTAAGGAATTCTGGACCCAACATAAGATGAATACATTAGGTCTCATAAAGAGGCTTGTTAGTCAGAATTACACCCAATTTATTGTAAGGACCTGGAGAGGAAATATGTTGCTACAAGGCTGTTTTATGCTTCAAGGAGTTTTTTCCACATGTAAACCCTGTGGCTGCCTGTCTGCTGTTCAGAACTCGGAGCCAAGGGGTCTGGAGAAAGGTTGTTCCACTCAGTGTCCACCATTGCTTTACACAAGCTGCTGCACCTCACAGTGATTTGTAACTTTGGAAATGCTTCTTAAACATACACCTCTCCCTTTACACTCCAGCTCCTTGTCTTCTGTGTTTTTGTCACAGGATCCTGATTTCCGTTTCCTTGTATAGAAACTTTTCCTCCTTTTTTGCCTCCATGTTCAATCCTGCCCAGCAAACTGGTTCATGTTCCTGCTCTTTGCATGCAACCAGTGCCAGGCACCCTTTCCAATTCCCAGCCAGGTTCCAATAGCCTGGCTCACTTCTCACCTCACCAGAATTCTAGATTCTATTGATTCCTTTCCATTCCTCCCATTTCGCTTTTCTTTTTTTCACTCACTTTCTGTGTTTTCTCAGAAAAATTTCTCCCAGAATTTTCAAGGGAAAGAAGAAAAGGAGCAAGAAAATGAAACAGAAATAGTTACTGTGCCTGGAAGCAACCATTAAACTGTTACAAGCTTAGCCAAATTTCACCTACGCAGCTCCAGGCCAAACAGCATGTGTTTAATTAAAGTCCATGTTAACACCTATAAGATCTGCAAGGGAATGGAGTTATGCTCCTTGGCAGAAGCTGAAATTCCTGTTTCCAGGCTGTGGGTTTCTGGAATTTCAGTGAAAGTGCAGAAGGGATCCTGTGATCTGCTTGTTTTTTCAGTCCCACCAGGAATCACCAAATGATTGGAGTTGGATGGGACATCTAAAGATCAATTAATCCAAACCCTAGTGCATCTCAACTCAGTTTGAAGCACTCACCCAGAATGGAAGAGTTCATTTTGAACTGAAAAAGTCTTAAACCAAAAGCAAATTTTAAAAGTGCTGGGCAAATTTAGTAAAAAGAGGGCCCAGCTAAGTAAAAAGACGATGTGATCTGAGCAGTGGAAGCAGCAGCACATGCCTCTGTTAATGTCTCTGTCCTTGCTTAGGAGTTAATCAAACCTCAGTTACAAACGGGGAAGTGTTGCAGAGCAGATGTTCATACGGGATTTCTTTATTGTGTGTGCATGAGGAAAAAGTTTAAAAAAGAAAATCACTAATTTGCAGCTGTGAGATTAAAGAGTCATGTGCCTGTAAATGCTTCAAAACAGGGATCAGTCCTTGAAAGTGGATTTGGTATTTGTGTCAGAAACATTTCTTTTTGATACATGAACACACGCAGAGTGTTATTTTCTCCACAACACCTCTCCTATCCCCTTTTTCTGTGCCTGGCATGGATGTGGCCTTAGAACAAAGCAGGGCTGTGCATTAAAACAGTTGAGTTCAGGATACCTTCTTAGATTTTGCAGGATTTAAAAGATTTACAATGAATGAGCAAAATAACTGCAGGAAAAGGTATTTTTATGGATAATTCGAGTGAACATTGACTTTTAAACTAAATTAAGCTATCTCTGCTGCAAACTTCTTTTACATGGATGTGTTCTTCATTTTCTAGATGAATTAGGGTCTGATTGGAGGTACAGAACATTCACAGCTGCAACTAGCATAAACAAAGGGGGGGCTTTGAGCATAATATGGTCCTTTGAATACAAACATCCTGGAGATTGAGAAATTATGTCTTGAGTTATATACTCAAAGTTAGTAGCATCTGTGACTTTTGCCTGTAGAAAAGGGGGATAATCCCACCTCCACCACTGACAGGATTGCTGATGAAAAATCTGCCCAAGGTATTTGTCCATTTGTAACCAACAGTGTCTCCAAAATAGGTCTTTATTATTTAGTTTTGTTAGTCTGTGGAAAAATGTTTTCTTTTTCCTAAAAGGAAAGGAGAGTTCTGTGGTGGAAAGGGTTTATTGAAAAGATGAACTATAGAACTGCATATGCTCACAGTTCTGTACAGGGATTAACCACATGATACTGACATACTGGGTGTGCTACCTTCATCTGCTCCTCTGGCAGAACCCCGATAGTCCAGGAATTCTTTGCTTCCCAAGATGTGCCTTACTTGGTGTCCTTGTCCTTCCATCACAGCCCTAAGAGCCCTTGGATGCTGCAGATGTCTATTAAAACATTACTCTTATGTTGTATTTTCCTGCTGCAGCACTAGGGGTTTTTGCTATGGTTTTCACTTCCATTAAAGTAGCTTCCCAACTATTTTAAAAAACCTTTCTCAGGTCCTTCTTTCTGAGATTTCTGAGTTCTTACGTGATCACATTTTCTTCTCCCAGAATTTGGTCTGCTTGTCCACTGACTCAGCTGCAGGATCCTTAATGGCTCACAGCTATGGTCTCTGTGTTAAAGGGGATCTCCTGGCACCTCACAAGCATGAATCTCAGATGGCCTGTACCCTTACAACCATGGTGAATGGGTCAGAAATATTTAAGTTAAATAGGTTTTAAAAATATAGCAGCCTCAGTTGCTTGGTTTTGATCCTGTTAATCATCTTAAGTATGGTTTAGATAGTAATGAGTCGGACAGTTTTCATGTCTTTTACTCCACAACCAATAATCTGGCTCCTCCAGAGAAGCTAATGGATTTTTATTATTCCCAGGGAAATGCTAATGACAGATTTATTTCCTTCTTATTGCCACCTAAACACCTTTGATCTCAGGCTTTTCAGGTAGACCTGTGAAAAATGTTTTTACTTGTGTTTCCTTTGAATCCTACTGTGTTACTGATGCATTCTGGGACTCAATTAAACTTAATTTGAAAGTCTGATTTCAGACCATTGCAGATTATCTCTGCAATTTGGTAGCTTCCTCTGCATCATTACCCAATAAGTAGAGAGGAAAGGAAAAAAAAGGCCCCACATTCTGATTTTTTTTTCTCATTAGGAAGTAAGGATGAGTGGTAGACAATTGGCATTCCCGAAATCTCTCTGTGACCTGAATTCAGGACTCAATTTCTGTGGCTTCATTTTTTCCTTCTTCAAGTTCTGTGCAATTTAACATGCAAAATGTTGTGCATCTGTATGTAATTGAATAAAAAGAGGGGTAAAATTTGGTAACTTCACAAAGTGCTATTGTGAGATTCAGTCAAGAAGGAAATAAACATCCAAAATTATTAGTGAACAAAGCTTGAAGACTCTAGAAATTTTTGTTATCAGTTAACTTATTTCATTCATCGGTGTTCCTGTAAATACTTAAATTTTACATGAAATGACATGGTATTTATATGGAGAAAATGTTGACAAAAGTTTAACATGCATGGTAAATAGAAATTATAGGGAAAAATCACAAAGCAGGGACCCAAAACATCTCTCTGGTACTTTTATAAAGCAGAGAAGTGTTTTCTAAATATGTGCATGCATATGTGTAATTTTATTTTGGCCATTTTGTCACAATATAAAACAATACTGAAAACATGAATAAAAAAATATACCTTCTTGAAGGCTTCCAATGATTCCTTGCAGAATTCAAAGTATAAAAACCAATTTTGATAATAGTCCTTCATTTTTCTACATTTTAATAAAATCCAGGCTCTTCATTCATTTATATTCTAAAAAGATCTTATCCTGCAACCATTATTTTATTAGATTCACCAGCAAGCAAATTGCTCCTAAATCTATCAGTATATTTATTTTAAAAAGCCATCATTTTTAATGAGAAATAAGAATATTGTTGACAATTTTTAACAAGGCTGAAAGCATCCCAACAATTTCATAAAGCTCTCAGAGAGCAGCTTGCATTTTTCCAGGTATCCTGACAAGTTGGATCTTAATATTCTTTATACTATTAAAATTAATTCAATATTGGCCATTGATTTAAACCCCTGCCTCATCTAACTCCCATTTTCATTTACTCTCAATATCTGTTACAAAGAAAACTCCCTCTTAAAATGTCTGCATAGAAATTAATATGGTTTTCTCTTACCTTATTAAGTTTTGCCACAAGAAGGAAGCTTTCACTTGAAACAACTTGAATAAGTAAAATCTAAGTATGCTTCATACTTTTCGATTAAGTACATTTATTATGTTTGCTGTGTTGGTGTAAGTGCAGTCACTCACATGAGTGTCAGAACATGGAACCACAGGGAGCATTAAACTGCAGCTGAACCTGCAAATAATTTTTTTTTTTCAGGACCCTTATTAGCCATCTGCATAAGCCCATGTTTAACTCTGAGCAATTGACTAATCCCACTGACTTCATTAAGGCAATATTCAAGTTTAATTTTTATTAAAAATTAATATTGAAATGCAGGGGTTTTTTTGCCTTTGCTGTTTTTCCTGCTCACAAGAGCTGTGATCTTAATGGGATGGTTCATCTTCTTAAAGAGAAGCAGCAAGTGCTTCCTTGAGATAAAAAATCTAGACAGCTTTCCAGGACAGTATTAGGATGCTAATGAAGAAGTTCCATGAAAGAACTTTACTTACAGTGTTTATTAATAATTATTTATTCTTGGTATTATTCCTTCATTTAATTCAGATACATGTGTATTATTATGTTTTAAAGGTTATGAATACTGGTCAATTCAGACATCCTGTTAAAAAGAAAAAGAAATAAACCAAAACCTTAGTGTTTCTACAGCACTTTGAGCATGCAGACATGTAGTTATAAAAAAGCAATGAATAATGTTGTCAAAAGCATACTGCTCTTATATCTCCTAGAGCCAATGGAATATGAGGAACATGTTCTGGTAAAAAAAAAAAAATACCAGAACCATCTCTGAAGCCTGACATCCTGTTTATCCTATTTATAGGAGAATATATATATATTATATTATGTTATTATATTATTATTATATATATATAAACATCCTGTTTATCCTGTTTATAGGAGAATAAATAAATTTTCGCAGTTTTCAACGGGGTGCACACTAGATAAAAAAGCTGTGAAATAATGAGAGCCTTCAGCCTCCAGACTAGGTAACAGCAGCAGAGTATCTTTAGATCCTCAGAAGAGCAGTCTGGCACCATCACTGCTGATAACAAAACAAAGAGCCAGGAGTGAGCTTGGGAGGGAGACAGAGGTTTAGTGACCATCCTACAGCTTAGCAGGAAACCTACAAAAACCACAACAAAGCACAAATCTTCTCTTACAGTAAGGCTGAAAGGCAGCATGAACAGATCTTCATGTTTCAATGATAAATAAATATGTATTCATTTCACAGAATAAAACACCCTGGATTGACTCAAGAGTCAACAGCATGATGATACACAGGATTGTTAACATAAGCTGAAAAAACAAAAATCCCCTGGGTGACTGGTGAGTGGATCAGAGCTCAGATGCAGAACCAGGAGCCATTCCATCTTAACACCCTCCAAGACCACTGTGGTAGGTAGGTCTAGGTAGCCCTAGACCCAGCAGACAGCTCTGTAAGCTAAAATGTCCACTCCCAGAAATGCTGAACCACCTATAGCTCCCTCTGACATCAGAAGGAACGATAAAGGTCCAGCCACTCTGAAAACCAAACCAAAAGCCCCACGGTCTGTAAGTATTTGTTCACAGGTTTATGATGAAGTACATAAGTAATCCTGCAAGACATCATCAGCCTTCATTGAAGGCATTGGGAATTTTGCTGTGGACTTCTCACCAGTCAGTATTTCATCCCTCACTCCCTCTGTACTTATGTATTCAGTGGAGACCTAAACTTGACTTCTATGCTCACAAAAAAGCCCCAAACCAAAGCAAACAAACAAACAAACAAACAAACAAAAAAAAAAAAAAAACCACAAAAAAAAACACACGCCAAACAAACAAAACCTCCTTGCTCTGAATATTTGGATATATTTTATGAATTTTATGAGAAAGATTTAAAATTAAAAATGTCCACACTCCCCCTTACCTTGCCATGATGCCTACACATGATGCTGCTGTTAGTTTCACATTTCCAAAGGTTTACCAGTTTCAGGTTTGCATGTTAGTTTGCTCCTGTTGGAAGTTTCTTTTGCTGTGCAGTTCAAGTTTCTTGCACTCTTACAAAAGTCTCCCAGGCAGTACCTGACTGCAGTTAGGTGGATGTTTCTGCTCTCTGCAGGGAAACATACAGTAAAAACTCAGGGGATCTTGAAAATTCTCTAGAAACTGTATTACTTATCCTGATTTAATAAAGATACTCAGGTGTAATGATCATGTGAAATGCCAGTATAGTTTAAAACTGTTTTTTTTGGCAGTTATTATTTGTCTCCCTTCAGTGGGCTGAGTCTCAAATTCTGTTACTTATGAGCTGTGGGGTTTTTTCAAATGACACAGTGGATCCACAGACTTGGAAGATCCCGAGGAATAAAATGACTCTACACAAGGCAGCACAATACTACTCAGCTCCTCTTCTGCTATTTGCTTTACATGGTGGGATGCAGCAGAGAAAATCCAATATACCAAACCCTAACAATTATGAATGACCTTAGGGTGGAACCTAAATTAGTTGCCTAAATTACCAATGCAGCTTAAAGAAAATATATTTATGAAACTTGTGCCCCTCAAGCCTCACAGCAAATGACCCTTCTCACAGCCAAACAATCATGTGATTATTTACACTGAAATTGTATATACAGACTTCAAGTAGAAAAATTATAGCAATTTAATTGGCTACAAAACATTTCTAAATCTTTTTTTTTTTTTATGTTTAGCTGATGTTACTCTTGCTATTAGGAACTCATTCAAGGCAGCAGGTGCAGTATTACAGAACTTCACATGAGAACTTCCCTTGAAGACTGGCATCAAGGATTAAAAAATGTGTCAAGTAGCAGATTGAATTTTAGCAAATTGACTAGATGCTTTCGCTGCCTTCCAAACAGCCTGCCCCTCCAAATATACAGAGGAAGAAAAAGTTGCTGTACTTTTACATCACAATCATCAGAAGAGGAACATGTGCTTCACTCTGCGTGTGTAGAAACGGGGTATTTACATTTTGTTAAATCGGAAGAAATGGGAGTATTTCTAAGTAGATGCTTTTTATGTGATTACTATGTTGCCAGTCCAGCAAAGCACAGGCATAAGTGCACAAGAAATTAATTTACTCCATTTAATTTAGCACCATTATGTGATTTTTTAGTTTCCTTAGGCTTTTAAAAATATACTGATTAGTTAATAAGTGCTGTGTTAGACTCATGTTAATTGTTCCAGCAAGTGCTGTAAGTGCAGCATTCAGACAGAGCTCAGTTAATTTTATCCAGTACCTTTTACGGGAATCTCATGGTTGTCTGGAAGTTTCCTATCCTAGGAGAGAACATCTGTGCTGATGGATAGCATTCTGATGAGGGAGGGAAGTTAAACTACGTATTTTAATCATCAGTTGATTAGTTTCATCCTGTTTCCTTTTTTTATCCATCCTCCAAATATTCCATGGTCCTTAGGGGGTATAAGACCTGTGTCCAACACTTCATTGATGCTGCTTCTCTGTCATAGCCCCAGGCTACCTGCTTCCCTTCTCCATCAGACAATTACACAGGATGAAATGTGTAGCATGAAGTGATGGGAAGGAAAGGATGTCTTGAACTCATTATTTGGAGAGATGCATAACAATGAACTGTTTGTGATGCTACTGGAATAACATATGAAATAAGTGGAATCGACTTTGCCATTTTGCATATGATGATGGAGAGTCTTCAAGCAATGCTTTAAAAAATTATGAAGGTGATTGAAATTATTATACATTTGGGTTCTACTTCATACATTAATAAGAGAGTTGTGGCAGTGATTTCTAAATAGCTAATAGAGAACAGTGAACTCATACACAAGCTCTAAAACCATGATTTGAAAATTTCCCACTTTGTTGCATAGTTATTAGGCTTGTTTCTTGCACATTTAATTTCCTTTGAATCCTTTTAGCCCCGTGAATGTTTATAATTATTAAATTAATGTGCTGAAGACTGAAGAATTTGTTATTTTTATTGCTATGTAGACACTAAGGCAAGTAGAAGTAATGATGAATGTGCGGGGCTTTTTGAAGCCAAACGTACTTATTCTGTTGGACATAAGTTTTCAACTAACTTGAAAATTTAAATTAATTTACAGTTTACAAGGGATAACAGGAAGTGCTACAAACAGAAATCTCATTTTTCTTTGTGTTTCTCAGTGGTTGCTCACAACAACCACTGTACTTATAAGGGCTATGGCTGAAAACAAGCAGTAGTGGTCAGCTAATATCCACTATTAATTTGTATGTTGGCTTTGTTGTCTGGCTTTGATGGGGTATTTTGGTTTGGTAGTTTGTGGTTTTTATTTTTTAAAAAATGAACAAGCTTTTAGAAAGCTTGAAGTTAAAAAAAAAAAATTGAAATTAGGTGGAAATTCCAAGGGGAAGGGACAGCTTTATAAAGTTAGTAAGGAGCCTGGGTAAACCCCCATCTCATGCACATACACATATAACTTACACTATTGCTACACTATAAATGAGAGAAAAGACTGAAACAAAAAGATGCAGTTTTCACTTTTTTTGTTGAGATGAAAGCAGACCTGACAGCATAATTTTTGTACTGTCTTCTCACTAGGTTTAGCCAATAATTTGGCAGCAACTGGCCAAACTCCTCTAAACAAAGAGACAAGCAATAATTTACATAGTTTAGAATAGCATTTCCATCCTCATTACAGAACACAGAGCTGGGTAATGGAGTGGGTTCATTCCCCTGCAGCCACAGGCAGGCAGAAAGTTTGTATAATCCCTTGTACAAACACGGCCCTTTTACTTTGGCCAGCTCATAGGTACATAGTCTCCACATTAGAAAATCAGGAGAAATCTACCTCATGGTACACAGCCCATAGACATTGCTGCTTTTAATTCAAGAGATGTAGGAAATAGTAAAGCACTAATGTGAAAGGAGAAGGCATGACTTTCCCGAGATTTTTGTGTTAGAAAATCAAAATCAAATCTCCCTATGTATCCCAGCGCCAGAATCACCTTCCAAACCACACGGCAAAAATTACACCTCCATAACCTCTCTCCAGCCCCTCAAAGCCTACAAAGCTCTGCATTATACTTTCCTGCACGGATATTAAATCAGTCCTATTTAGTTTTAGGTTCCTTTCTGTTCAGCCTGCAGGTAAGGCTGTTTGTGAGGGATGTCCCCGCGGGTGGAGGTGTTGCTCGAGGCAGGAACCCGGCTGTCTCCGCGTTGCCCTCGGCAGCTCCGCAGCGTTCCCGGGCAGCCCCGGCCCGGGTCCCGCTATGCAGGGAGGCACGGACAATAGCCGAGGGTTAGCCTGTGTAAACCAGCAGAGCTGCTGCAGGGGGGTGCGCTCTGCCCTGCTGGCACAGGGGGAAGGCGCCTGCCCAGCCAACAGCCGGTGTGCCGCGGAAAGCTGCGGACACAGACCAGGGCAGCGGGCTCCTGCCTCCCGGCTGCTGACCGGGGCCTTCCAGAAGCACGGAAGACAGCAGATGGTTGCTGTGTGTGAACACTACCGAAAAGCTGTTCAGGTCCTGATGCTTCTCAGCTCTCCTCCTATTCAGTATTCCCATATATCTCCATATTCTCTCGGACCCTTCCTAAAGGCACATTCCTCACCTGCAATAGGAACATGCATTATACTACTGTTTACATTTAGGAAAAAAAAAAATTTCCTTAATTTAGAAAACGTACTCTTTTCTGTTTCTTTTAAAGAGGCACGTTTACTTAGTCTTCCAATGAAATCCATGTGGATTCTCTGTTCCCATTTTTCACGTGATCTTTGTCTCAAACATTCAGCTAATGCCAGGACTGCCATCTACCCCCAAAGGTGCAGAGTCAGCAGTAACCCCAGGATGATTAGTTATCACTCAGACTTCAAAAGTGTGTCCAACAGGCTAGACAAAAATGACAGAAACATTAGAAGAGACAAAGCTGAGAGAAAGGGAGAAAACAGTGGGCAGGATCAGACTAAGCGGAGAATGTTATTTAAGAGAGTTAGTATACAACATGGTTAGATTTTACTCAGTTTTTCTTTCTAGTGTACCTTCATCTCTGTTCATGACTATTTTGAAATTTCTAGAAGGTCTGTAACTTTAGAAGGGAAGGAAGGGAGGAAGGAAGGGAGGAAGGAAGGGAGGGAGGAAGGAAGGAAGGAAGGAAGGAAGGAAGGAAGGAAGGAAGGAAGGAA
>WBNO01017881.1:78734-99589 GCA_013400575.1 Peucedramus taeniatus
GAGGGAGGGAGGGAGGGAGGGAGTTCCTATTTTCCTGCTTTATTTCAGTGAGATATAAAGGGGCACAATAAATCTTATGCCCCTTCAGGACATAAAATAAAATAACTGCAGTAGTGTCTATACCACAGCAGCTTCCAGAACAATGCCTATCTTGTTTCCTCCCCTGGCATTTCTGTCCCTGTGGCTGGCTCAGCAGGAGCTCATGGACTGGCTGTGTGGCACCAGGGCACACATGCCACTGCTGTGCCCCGGGCACACTGATTTGTGCACACATGGAGCATCCCTCTGCAGGTGCACCCTGTCACACTGACACACACAGGGCACTGCAGCCATCCTGCCCAGCACTGCAACCCCTGCCTAGGCCCCCAACAGGGTTCCTTTGCACAGAGTCCCCTGAGCCCAAGGGAATTGTCTGCCCTGGGAGGCGGTGGAGTCACGGTCCCCGGGTGTGTTTAAAAAAAGATTGGATGTAGCACTCAGTGCCATGATTTAGTTGAGGTGTTAGGGCATGGGGTGAACTCTATGATCTTGAAGGCCTCTTCCAATCTAGTGATTCTGTGAAAGGGTTGGATCATGGGCATTTTGGTGAATCAGACATAAAGAGGCTGCATTCCCTGTTAATAATTTACATAGATCTAATTAGGTCCTCGGGAACTCTCCCTGTGCCACTGTTACCAGGTGGCAGCCTCTCTGTAAAGGGCTCTGTAAAGGCTGTGGTTTGCTCTCCAATTTCTCACAAGGTGGCCTTGCCATGAAAGCAATCCTTGTGAGGAGCCATTAGTGACTGACCTGTGATGCTTCACCTGGATTCAATCCACTGCATTTTTGCTATTACTTAGTGAGGTTTTTCAAGCAGGTGGAAGACCTCCCACTAGATCAGAACTCTGCTGCAGTACCAGACTGCTGTGGAATGCCATGGACTAATTAAGGCAATGCTAATGAGCAGCAGGAGTACATGGATGTGAATTCTAGTTGGAGGGAACAGAAGTTGTTGATTCTGGTTAAGTAGTGTCTGGGAATCAGCTGTAAATTTCACAGCCATTTAATTTGTGCCTGTTCTCAGATGAAAGAACAGGGCCTTTTGACTCAATTGCAGTGGCCTGCATCTTTTGAGCAGGATTTGGCCCTGTGCTCTGCAAGTTATAGATGCCATGTGTGCCTCCTGCCTGTCCTGCACTTCCATTCTTCAAGAAAAAAATCACAGAAGGCATACCAGCAGTTATGGGGCAACGTGGAATGCCAGAGCCTCTCAATGTAGCAGCAAAGCCCACCTACTAGTTTGTGACCTTATGTGTGCTCTCCCTAAAGCAGAGTTGAAAAAAGACTGTAGGTAGATATAAGATCTATTTGTTTCATGGTCGCAGGTGGTGGGCAAGAGGTCACAGTCCTTGGTCATCTTATTTCAGGCAGAAGGGGACCTCAGAGATCATCACTTGGAGGCAAAAACCCAGGATGCAGCTCCTTGATCAGGCAGAGCCATCAGGAAGCAGTTACTGCCTAAATGTCAGAAGGTGAAACACTTACAAAGCACTGCCAATCACTAGGGCATCATGCTGTCCATAGTTAAAATTCCTGGGAACAGACCTAGCAGCAGGGAAGTATCTCTAGCCCAGTTTCTAAGAAAATTGCCTGCCATGTGTCCCAGCCTGCAGCAGTGCTGGGCCTGTGCCCAACTTTGCTGTGGAGGGTGGCCAAGTGGAGAGAACCTTGCAGGGCAGACACATCCCCAGAAAAGCAGCAGCCGGGCCAGGATCACCGTGAATGTATCTGTGGCTCTCACATCATCACACCGGCTCTAGCAGCAAGGAAGCTGACAGACAGGTGCATCCTCCACCGAGCTGCTTTCCCTGCTAAGGGATCCTGCTGGCAGCAGTTCCTTTGCACCTCTCATGCAGTCTCCAACTGCTTTCACTGGGCTAAATGTGGTGCCACCTGGCTTGGATGATACAATGACATTAATTTACTCAGGCTGAAAACCATGAACTTCTAGTATAACTTGTGTTTTGTTTGCCCAGGTATAACTCTTTGCCGAGAAGAAATTCAGGCAATTAAAGCCCCCCAGTTCCCTGTGCCTGTGAGCAAGAAAGGGCGGCGATGAGGTCTGTGCTTGGTTTTTGTGGCGGGAGAGCGGGGCCGGCCGTGCCGGTGCAGTGCGGGGAGCCGAGTGCTGCCGGCGACGCCTGAGCCATGGCAACCCACAGCTCGATCCCGGGGCTCCGCCGGGACTGCAGCCGGGAAAGGAACAGTGGGAGTGCAGCTGGGCACGGCAGGGATGCTGTAACCGCAGCCGGGGATGCCCAGGACGCGGCGGCCGCAGCCGGGACCGGCCGCAGCCCCTCTCGCCCAGCACCGGGCCGGGCCGGCGCCACCTGGCGGCCCCCGGGAACGGCCGGGGGAGCGATGGCTCCCGTGGGGCCCTCGGGGACTGAGGCTTTCCAGCCTCCTCATAATCGTCCGTGGTCTCCCTGGTATTGTCAGGCCGTGCTGTAGAGGTCGGCAGTAAGAGCCACCTGTGCCACCCTTCTCTGCAGCCCTCGAAGTGCCCGATTTCCCCATTCCTTCCCAAGAATGGGCTATGGCATGTTTCCCAGTCCATTTCCAGTGCTCTCCCATCCTCTGGCTTCTGCAGGGATGCGGGGCCAAGGTCGCAGTTGAGGCATGAAACCATGTCTGTGGTGATGAGCCATCAACAGCGAGGGCAAGGGCTGAGCAGGATCATGAACACTCCCTTCCCATGCCCAGAACTGAGGATTAGGATGCCTGGGCAGTCTGTCCCTTTCCAGTCGCCTTTCTGCTGGGCCAGAGGCGATGGCAAGGAGATGTCCCACACTCCTGTAGTGACAACCTCTCTCAGATACAGTAGAAAGTATTTGCCAAATAAGTCTCATTAATAAATATAAAAGAGATACAAAACCTAAATTCACAATGATGAATGGCATGAAATGTTAGTGTCACATTCATTTCAAGCACATTCAGGATTTGGAGTACACAAGGGTTCTGTGTACCTTTCTTTTCTCCCAGAATATGTAACTTCTCTATAGGTACATAACTCTTAACTTACCTGTTCTCCATTAACAGAGTTCAAAGCTGCTGCTGGTCAACACAAACATGGAATTTCCAATAGAAATTCCACCAAAGAGCAAAATGGAGTTTCCTGAGAAGGATGGGTTGGCTACATGATACTCATCATGACCAAATAGCTCCACAACAGCTTTACAAACCCTACGTATAGTTATCCTGAAAAGGAACACAGGTGTTGTGTTGCTTTACTGTAGACTGTTTATATGGAGGAAGCCAGCAGCATTTCCCTGGTGCCGCTTCCAGTGTGTGAGAAAGGGGAGCTGGGCAGAAGCTGGACATGTACTCCCTTTCCTCCTCATAGACAGATGATGTCCAGGGGAAGGAGACAGAAATCTAAAGCCAAAAGGGAGTTAGTTGTGTCTCTGATGTTGACACTTGCAGGACCAGGTCTGTAGAATACATGTCAGACTGCTCTTACCCTTGATCTGGATAACCTAAGAAATTACATAAGGTGATACAAGAACCATTTAGTTTTCCTTTTTCTTACATTATATTCAAATGAAGTTTTTATATGACTTTAGAAGAGCTGTAAAAGTTTTGTCATTGGAACAGCTGACCCAGGTGAAACACAGGACGGCTTTACACCCAGGATTTTGCTTCCAGATTTTGTTTCCCATTGCTCTGAAGATGCCTTCCCAATGTTCCCAGAGGAGCTTCCTCCTCCACAGCTGTAACCCTGTAAGGTTTTCTGCCCCACAAAGCCCTCTATCCATCAGCACAGATATCCCCAGCACTCAAAGGTTACCCTGACAGTAGCTGTAGTCACTGGTGTGCAGCAGCAGTCTAAGGGAGAGTGAGAAAAGGAACTAATTGTTTGAAACAGGGTGAGAAGTTGCAAATAATGGGTTACACAGTAGGTTACCTGCTTTAAACCACCTTTTGGTGCATCTGCTTCTCTTCAATGACTTCAGACTTCACATTTTAGGTGAACTGAATTATGCCCAAAGTACATTTAGGCATCTACAGCAGATAATACAAATATGTCAAAACCAGATGCTATTGTACTACAATCTGGCAGTCTATGCAGAGCTTTCTGAAATGATTTCTACATGTATCTCAGAATATCATTGTGCTCAATTTGTAAGGAAACAGCCAGTACATCAGCAGGAATAAATCAGCGTTTCCACCGAAGTCCAAAACAGCCTCTTGCAACAAGCCATTGTGCTTAAGGTTGCAATGTTTTCCCCATTATCTTCTAAACTCAGTTACTCACTGACAGCTCCTACCAGAAACCTTGCTCCCAGCAGTCTGATGGAGCTCATCCAGCTGCCTGTGCCTGCCATGGGAAGGGACACAGCAGGCGCCAGCCTCAACAGAGGAGCATGAGTCTCTTCCACCAACTCCTCTGGATTTGGAAAGGGATGTTCCCAAATGTTGTCAGCATCAACCCTTCAATGCTGTTACTTCAGCTGGCCTTTGATGAATGCTGGTGAGCTAGACAGAGAGCAAGCCCCCTGGGAACACGGAATGCCAACACCACCCACTGCCAGTAAAGGAATGCCTGACACACACAATGCCAGGGGAAAGCTCTGTGATCCTGCCCTGAGACAGCTGTCTGTCATAAACACCACCTCCCTCCCTTGCTCTGCTCTTCTTTCCAAATTAAATAGGAAGGGAATTACCTCACACCCCCTCAAAAAAAGGCTTGGTCTTGTTTAAATAGAAACATGGGTTGCCTGGGCTGGCTCCAACACTAAATCTAATTAACAGAAGAACAGAAATGAAATAAACACAGGAGAAGTTGCTTATTTTCTAAATAAGACTAAATTTATTCATTACACTAGTAAAAACAAAGTTTGGATAACAAATGTCTGAACAGTATAAAAGTACAAAACAGGTTCCATAGATTTCTAATACATTAATACAAAGTGCATGACTACTCATTTTGCATTACTACTGGGAATGGAAGAGGTGGGAGGGAGGAGGGGAAGCGGTTGGCGGTTGAAATCTAGCAATAAATAAATAAATACAGAAGAGATGATCCGTATCAGAGCACATCCTACCACCAACACTGTAGCCTTCTCAGGTGTACAGAATTACTGATGCTGAAAACACAAATTTACATGAAATAGACGTCTGCAAACACAGCGAGGACTCTTGCTCAAGCCCTTATTAGACATGACCAACCTAGTTATGAGTTTATACAATCAAGTATCCATTATATCTACAGCTGGACTCAATGGGCTTAGGTCTTTTCCTACCTGAACAATTCTACTTGGTTGAGAATAAAAGCAAGGTAAGCAGCTTTGTCCTCCCTCAAGAACCTCAGAGTTTAGGAAAAGCAAAATGAGTCCAAGGAAAGCTCTAAGCTGTAAGGCTGTGATAAGTCAAAGCCCTGTTTCCCCTGATTTTCTTTCTCTCCAGAGACTGGCTGACCCAACAGGAGAGGAAAAAAGAAAGAAAAAAACAAGCTTTGAGGGTAGAGGATCCTCTTAAAACCTGCGTATCCTTCCCTATCTATATTTTCGTTTGCTAAGTATTCCTGTTTCAGGAACCGAGACTACATGGAAATCCAGTCCTAAACCCTACCCACCACAGTATTATGCCAATGACTCTCACAAAAAAGGAAAGCTTAGAATCATAAAATACACTGAGTTGAAGTGACCCATCAGGATCGACTCCAGCTCCTGGCCCTACACAGGACACCACAAGAATCACATCATGTAGCAATCCATTGTAGGATATCCCAAAAGAGTAATAGTAAAAAAAAAATCCTCCCTCCCCCTAAAACCAGGAAAAAACCAACCAAACAAAAAGCAGGATTCCCAACTCACACAAGTAAAAACTTCATAAAAGGAACGTGAAGCAACTGGGAGCTAAAACTGCAGCACAATCTTCCAAGGAAGCAGCTTCCACCCTACAGGCAAAGCAGAGTTTGAAGGAGTGTCACAACGATTTGCACAAGAGCTTGTCTGGGAATCTGTGTAGAAAGTATTATCTTTTAAACGCGTAGACAAACAGAGCTGCTGCCTTGATTCAGCGCAGCACCATTCTTAGCAGAACTTTTCAGATTCAGTATTCACAGAAGTGTTGACCTGGCAGTTGTTTAAACAAACAAACGAGAAAAAAAAAAAACCCCGACAAAAACCAAATACAGAGAAGCACTGCAGGGGAAGGGTTTCAAAACTGTTATTGTGAATACAAACCCCAGGCTGCAACCAGATTATGTCCCTGGACCAGAGCCTGATTTGCTCAGCAAGGGGTTTTGTTCTTTGTCAGGTCCAAAACCAGGAGAATTCTTGTTTGTGGTCACATTTCAGCTGCACTGGGCCAACAGAGAGCAGTTATTCAGTTCTGGCTGTCATCTACACCTGACTTGGGCATCAAGGTGTTTCTTGGTCCATCTCTAACCACCAGGGGTTACTACACCAAGCCCAGGGTGCCCGCTGCTGGCTTAAAACAAAGTAACCTCCCATTTTGCTATGTTCAGTTCTTAGGTAAATCTTAATCCTTAGCTAAGGTGGAGAGCTCTCCCACCCCTTCTCAAGAGCACTTTTATACTGGAGGCCTTCTCAGATAGCTACCACTTGAAGTAGAGATGTTTGCAGGTTACCAGTCTGTGTCACATGGGAGGGATGAAATATTTGTCTTTGTTATATCAGTAGTATAGGGTGAAATCGCCACACCTTTAAAAATATATATTTATATAACTAGAGAGGTGACTTAAAACATTTCTATGTATTAGTTCATCTTATTGACTCATATATGTCTAAGAATGAAATATTTTCTTGCGAATTTAGGAAGTTTGCCAACCAACTTTTAAAGAAAAAAAAAAAAACCAAAACCAAAAGCCTTACAACCACTGCTTCTTTCAGTACAGAAACATGAACTACATATACTTTAATATACAAACCCCATCCTCATATTCACTTGGGAAGTGAGTGTGGGGGAAAATTAGACAGCCTTGCAGCAGCATTCAGCTTTGCCAAGTGTTCCATAGCATCTTAAATATTATGTACAGTCTTTCTGAAAGGATACAAACTGGCTTCAGAGTTTGTGGAATCATAGCAGTAAAACCCAAAACAGTTCTAGGGAATAGTCTTTTGGCAGCATAGCAGGTGTCCAAAGTGAACAGTCACTTTTCTAGTATTTTTCCAGAGAATAAGAGGATCTGTATATAACCTTCTGTAGCTATCCAAGGAAGTCACCACTCCTCTTGGGTGGAGATTGCTGGAGATTGGGGTCCTTCTTGTTCTGGCTTTTCAGTGGCAGACTTTTTATTGCTACAACAAGGTTTGAAGAGATGAGTGTCTATGAGGACTTCTCCAAAACGCCCTTTGTAAATAATTCCACAGCAGACCTTTTGCCTGGAAGAAATGGCAGGGAGACAGATACTTTGTCTGTTTAGAATATACAGAATTCACAAACATGCAAAATGTAAGCCTGACTCCAGATATTACTTCAGTGAGCCTCCAGCCCAGAGGACAGGGGCAAAAAGACAGCTCACAAACAAGTCTGTGCCTAAATCCACAACAGGTCTTTTTTTTGGGGGGGGGTGGGGGGGTGAAGCCAAACATGTTTATACAGAAACCAAGTCTCCAACTTTGCTTCCCAGAGAAGTTTCAGACACAACCATCTGCTCTGAACTAACCTTGGCTACAATGCACTTGCAATTATTTGAGAGGAGGCAGCAAAGTCACAACAATTTCAACTGAGCAATTAGCTAAACAAGGGATTACTATGTCACAACATGCAATAAAAGATAACAAGCTCATCAGCTCCCAGAAAACCTTGTGGTTTTCCTCCCACTCCAGGACTTTGTTTTTTTCAAAATTACTACCATCACAGGTCAACCAAATCAAATGCTAAGTTTTGCTGGCAAGCTGGGAGCACTCTCGTATGTAGCAACACATCATATCTACAGGGCATAGTTTTAAGAAGAGATAATGACAGACAGAAATATAATCTGCTATTCCCAAACCCAGCAAAAATATTTCCCAGCAACTGTTTTAGTGTTTGGGGAACTGAAGGGAGATAGGGGAAAATGTTTTAAATGCAAGGCATTTCTTTCCAAGCATGGACAGACAGGTGTTGTAGAATGCCCTGTGACTCAAATTATATCCTTAGATCAGATCAGGATGAAGAGGCAAAATCAAGCAGCATGTATGCAAAGTGAGCTTGCTGCCTGCACAGAAGGCATGTTCTGCTGATTTTTTGCTTTTTACCTTTTCCAGTATGTGAGATCTAGGAAGGAGAACACTGGTGTTCTGCTGGCCCCAGCATTCAGCTCTGTGTCAGAGCCATCGTCCGACTGGTTACTGTAACAGGGCGACTGAGCTGGGGAGGCACTTGAAGTTGTGCTGTGGGCATCAGAATCTGCAGGGCAAAGAAGAAATGCAAGGATCAGGACATGCATCCAACGACTTACCCTCCTCCTGACTTGTGGCTCAGGAGCAGCGGCACAGATGTGCTTTAATTAACAAGAAAAACCTAACAACAACAACCGCCCATTTATTTCACTTGCTCCTGCCTGTTCCAGTATACAGTGTCAGGATTTGTGAAAGAGCCTTCAGAAGTGGAGGAAGTTCTTGTACATGAGGGACTGGAAAGAGGTTCAGGATCAGACTTCAGTTTCTGGCTCTCAAACCTAGCCTACTCAGGCCATGCTCTGAAATCACTGGGAGATCCCTCAAGACAGGGGAGAGCTGTGCTCCAGACTTTCTCTCTCACTATACATTTTCTTTCTCACCCTTTCAGGTAAAGTGCTGCAAAGCTCTTCCCAACAGTGCATTATACATACATATATATATATATATATATTCTCATGTGTAAGGTAGTATTGAGCTTTTGCTGGATCAAGACCACGAACTATAGTCCCAGTGCAGACACACACCTTAACAGTGTCTGCTCTCCCACCTTTCAGTTGCCATCTCTGGCAGCTACAGTGGCACAATCAGATTAACTGCAGTGCTTTGAAAGAAGGAAATAAAAGCTCATTGGGTCAGGGCCTTCACTGATTCCTTGGAGACTTCTCCTTCTGACTAGGTAGGATAATGGAAAGAGAGAGAGACCAAGTCAGCAGCAGTTAAGAAGCTGAAAGGCTTGCTTTAGAAGAAAAGCCTTAAGTACTGACACACATTTAGAGCATAACTGGCAGATGGTTTTGTTGGAAAGCTATAGATCCAAATATCTTTGGAGAGTCCATGTGCTACTGGAAAAAAATCACTGAGACTGGCAGAGGAAGGTATAAGGAAACATGTTAGGAATTTAGGGGGGGGTGTAAATCTACGTTAAAAAGTATGTATGGAAGAAAAAGACTGCAATGTTTTTTGGGAAAAGAGAGCTGAAAATGGCCATAGCACACTACTGAAAGCAGGGAGAAGCATCTTCCAGCTTCAGTTTCAATGAGATCTTTGCCCAAGATCATCTTTGTAGGGATATGTCATTCAAGTGTGGGACATAAGCTACAACTGCCTGCACTTTCAAACTCCACTTTCAGACTCCCCATACCCCCTTGCCACTTATCCACATCTGTCTTGCAACAAGCTTGTGTCTGCACACAAGTTCGTCCTTCTCATTCCACACCCTCCCAAAACTCTCAGAGGGCAAGAGGCTGTGAAAACAGGGAGAGCCCAAATGTGTGAGCACACAACCAAACCTAGAGGATGATTCAACTTGGCCAGTTAACAGTAAGCTGTGTTAGGGGAGGCTGAAGCTTATGGCCAAAATCTCTTTGGATCCACTTACTGTGCCGCTTGAATTCCTTTTGCAGTTTGCTGATTTGATTGCTCTTTATTCTGCTTCCAGAGAGAGTTTTCATTTTCTTTGGTTTCAATGTTGTTTTAAGGCTGGGTCCAGCCCTGGCATCTACCACCTAGGACAGAGAAAATGCATGTCTGAATATTTGAGCACCATGCCCCAGTCAAGACACAGGTACTGACTTAGCAGAAGGTGCTCAAAACCCCATTAGTTAATCCAAGGCAGTTCTGTGCACTGACGCTCTTACGTTTCATTTAAAACTGGCCAAATCTCAGCCTCTGCAAGAGGCTGAGTTTGCAGGAAAACACAGCAAACTAGTTTAAAAAGCACATTTAGTTCAACTTTTGCCAACTTCCCATTTTTAACACATTCAGTTTAGAACCAAATAATTGTTTAAGCTAATACAGGTCCAGTTAAGAGTGTCTGCCAAGTATTTGCCCTGTAGGTTTTTTTTTTTGGTTTTGTTTTGTTTTTTAGTCATAAATTTAACTTTTGAGTAAAGCTAATGGTAGTAGTAACCATAGTTATGGCTCCCATTACTATCAAGGCATCTCAGATAAAGATTATTAAATACACAAGGAATCCTCATCATCCTCCCAGCCCTAGGCCTGAATTGAATTACATATCAAAACAGAATATATGAGTGAAAATAGCTGCAAGATTATTAGTCATTGTAATTATCTGATTAAATGAGATTGATTAATGTGTTGCTTAAGCAAGTTACTTTGCTTGGTAAAAAAAAAACAAACCCCAAAAAAACCAAAAAAACCCCAATTTTGAATAAAACTTGAAATGCCTTTTTTTTTTTTTTATGTCATAAGAGACTTTTGGACAAAGTTATGAGCTTGTGAAAACAAGGAATTACAAGGTAAGCTGGTCTGTGACTGCATCTCAGGTTTGCATAATCACCATCTGCACATGAGCAGGTAGGAGCCACACAATAGTAAATACTCCAGGAAGGATTTAGAGATGCTGAGGGTGGGAAGGGAGAGTGTAGGTGAAAGAGCAAACCCCAAACCCCTGCCAGCACCTCCTCTCTCTAGAAAAAGTTAGTTTTGGGGCATAAGAGAAATAAATTACTAACGTGATTCCAGTTTTTTTTGGATCCTGCTGGTAATTTTTTCCATCTTTTCACCAAAAGAACACAGGCATTGCAAATATCTCCTGAGCGAGCCTCATGGAGCCTGGTAAAAACAAAAGCAAAGACCACTTAATAACAGTTAATAAAAGCACACCCCCACATGGTAACAGCAAGAAGTATAAAAACTGATGAATAAGAAGGGTTCTGAAATTCTGTTTTTTCTGACATTACAGTTTATCTGGGCTGCTCAAACAGTGCCATTTAAAGACCAGGTCTCACTTTCAGAAAGTACTGTTCCACACAGAAATAAAAGGTGCCATAATCTGCCTCCAGAGGGGCACTGAAAACAACAGTCCCATCACCTGCAGATTTTGGAATTTTTCTTTCCCAAAACCAAGACACAATTGCAGTGGATTGGTTAGCTTGGAGCAGGAGGAATAATCATGTTATTCAAACGTACACTTGGGAACAAACATCACAAGCTTACTCAGGTCTTCACTTTCCCACAGAGCTTCAAGGATGAGTAACAAACACTACCTAACACACTCCCACACGAGCACAGGATAAAGTTTCAGAAACAGCAGTCATTGGAATGACAGCAATACTTGCTCCCTGTAACAAGCTTCCTTCAGGAATCATCTCTACTGCTAATCTGTGCTACTGTGCTAAAAGAAATACAACTGGGAAACACAGTAGAATTTTTCAGCTACATAAATAGGAAGACTTTGGATCATTTATGGATGAATGAGGCAGGCTCAGAAAACCATTATTTGCCCAGTGTTTAGTCTGCATTTTTACCTCGGCAAACATATTTCAGCACAACAACAATGGTCCTGGTAAACTACAAACTGCTTTACTGTTTTAAACTGCAGTTAAAAACATCCACCACCAAAAAAAAAAGCAATGGATCTGCACACAACCTTTGACTGCCAAGGACAGTAAGTGAAGAAATATGATAAGGAAAACCGTCAGCACCAGACTTGTGTACAAAAATACAAGGTAAATACAAAGCACTCTAAAGTTCACTGCATGAAAAGAGTTTCTTAAAAAAGTGGGGGAAATCTGTGAATTTTATACAAAATTTCAAAGCTCTTCAAAAGTATTTAAAAAAAATTGAAAGATCACCGTAACTGGTACAAGAAATCTCTAGTATTTATAGTTTTATTTACCAATGCTTTCAAGTAACATTACCTGACTGGAAAGCTAATCACTTTCCAAGATAATGGTTTTCCAGTAAGGAGTTTTAATAACACATTGCTATGTCCTATTTGAACAAAGACATCAATATTTGTAACAGGGTACTCTGCATAAACCCTGCTGAAACTGCTAAATATTTACTCATCAAGTTTTATCTAACATTCTTTAATCTTCAGAGCTACAGAAAGCCCCCATGAACTCTGTAGAGTTCATTATTTTATGCAGGTGTTTACATCTCTATGGAACCAGCAAAACAGGCACAGTCTGAGAGAAGTCTAAAATCCCTGCACATGCTGTGAGGTGGGAGAGACACGAACCTGATCCTTTTTTGTTATGAATTACCAGCTCTCCTTTGGCAGTGACAACAGACTGAAGATCAAATGGTACCATACACAGCAGCAGAGCATCCAGCCCCTCCTGGTCTGCCCAGAAAAGCTGTGAGGACGCTGAAGGCAGCCTTCTCCCCTCTGCTAACCTAATCTTTCAGACTTTGCAGCTTAGAGATCAATGCCAAAACTGCAGACTAAGGCAGGAATCTTACCCAAAACAATTCTGGAAATCCTTTTCATAACGTTTGCTGTCAGTGAAACGAGAACTGGAAGACTTAGCTCTGCAAATACAGCAGCCCTCTATACTCCGGTACATCTTTGGTTTGTGAAAGCCAAACATCTTTTCCTCCCAGCTGTACCCTGTGAAAACAAACAGAAACTGGTGTTAATTACCACTGTTAGATAATGAAAGAAAAAAACTGCTAGATTAGGACATAGTTTTTTTTTTTAATCCCACACTGCCTCAGAAGAACAGATGCACCTAGAATGCAGTTGTTAAAAAAATTATATAATTAACAGCTGGAATATTAAGCAATACCCAGTAGGACCCATAAGAAGCTCATTTACTGCACAAATCTACTCCAAGGGCACATCCACAGCAGCACAACCCAGATGTGTGAATGCCACACATTTCATTGGCCAACCTGGCCAATGAAAGCCTTGTGCATGTGGCAAAACAGGCTGCAGGACAGGCCATGTGAACCTGCCCAAGCCCGTGGATAAGGAGTTGGCAGATGAACTCCAGGTCACTGAACTACTTCATCATCACCACCACCGGTGCTGGCTGGAAACACCCCTGGCAAACTTTGCTGAGAGTGAGTAGGAGTCATTTTAAATGAGCTGCAGTCATACCCCCGGGCTCTAGGGCAGACATACCTGAAAAGCTGCTCTAAAAACAGCAGGGTGGAGTCCCACCCAGCCCTCAATGGCCCCGTCTGCTCTGCAGGACCCGGGAGCACTTCTCCTTTCTCAGGGCCTGGGTGAGCATCCCAGCTCCATGTCAGCACATGTTCTGTTCTCAGCCTCCTGCCTTCCCCACCCTGCTTTCCATGGGAAGGAAACCTAGCTAGGAAAGAAAGGGCCAGCGAGCAGGACCCTGGGCCGCATCTCAGCATGTGCCTACCACACATGCCCTGCCATAAGGATGGACCTCCAGTTACAGGGAAGTTGTTGCTTTGTAACCATCAGCTCTGCAAACTTGGCTCCAGCCCAGAAAGCCAAGAATGCCCTCCTGCTCTCAGAGATCCTATTCTTTTCAGTACACCAGAGCTGGGATTCGCTATCAGAGCAGGTATCATACAGTGGAGCCATTTTCCAGGCAGAAACTTTTCAAGTTAGTCACTGCAGTCACCATGACAAAAACCCCTTCAACACAGGCTGACCCCCCACCAAACGAGCTCTCCCCTAAGCTGGTTGTTCCCCAGTGCAGACCCCTGTCAGGCACAGTCTGACACAGCACGAGGCACTGTCAGAGCCAACGGGGTTCCCACAGCACTTCAAAAAACCAAACCAACAACTGAGCAAAGCTGCTGCTCTCCTGGCACTGGGCCTGGACACACAGCAAGTCCTCACAGGCCACACAGCATCTGTCTCATAACGCAGGCAGGGACTCTTACAAGATGTTCTCTTTTGAACAGATCCTGGTGCAAGGTTTGCCTCCACCACCTGCTGCAAGGAGCGAGCAGCCACCTCTGCTGCTCATCACACACCAAGGGCTCGGAGAGGGGACATGCCTCTGGCTGCAGGAAGCTCCAGGAGAATAGGTTCCCACTGCTCAGAACTTCTGCTTTAAAAAAATAAAAACTGGATGGAGCCATGCAAGTAACACAACAACACAACATGCTAAGGAAACATTTCTTTCCTTAGCAAAGGCCAAGCTGCTGAATTCATTAAGACGCTAACAAAAAAAGTACTGAATGACCCAGCAGCTCAGGAAGGACTTTCAGGAGAGGAGTAACTGTGGTGAGGGGGAACTCTCAGTCACTTCTCAGTCACAGGTACTAGCAAGTCCCAGTAACCCAACTCAGGTTACTGGTTAACATTTGTGGCACAGACATCTGCCCCCAAATCCCTTGTACCCTCCAGTGGTACAGAGAAAAATCATCCGAAATCTTGCATCTACACTGCCAGGACTTGCCACATCATTATGGCAATAAAATATTTTGAAAGACAGGTTCAGGTGAGGTCAGAAACATGCTTCCACAAAACGACCATACCTGGCATCACACTCACCTGACTGACAGGGGGATCATGCGTGTGTGCAACAGGAAAAGATCCCGTGCACTTCTGCAGGACCACAGCAAAAGCTAGGGAACCACCTAAGCCCAGGCTCAGTCCTATGCAGAGGTAAAAATACATCCCCCCACCCCAGGGGGAATATCAAGAGTACAGGAGCACTGCAAAATAAACATGCAGTTTCCCAGACTTCTGAGAACAAGAGAAAATCAAAAATTGTATCCAATGTTGCTGGCTAATACTCTGACCCAAAATCCATCGAGGAACCCGTTTCCAGCTGAAAGTGTGCATGTTTGCATTTCAGTCTAGCACATATGAGAGACCACTTGGTGCTCACTGAGGTTGTGGCTTTTTGCAATTACTACTGCACCAACATTTAGGAAGACTCAACTCTCCATAAAGCTAGTCTTAACCTTGTAGAGCCTGTTGATGGCAAGGGACTTGCTCAAGCTGAATGCCAAGTAGATCCTCCAGGCCTAGGAGAGAGATGGAGAGGATAAGTCCTTCCTTCACTCCTGTCCCAGGTTATGCTGTCTTTCCACAGGCTTGAAGTGCTGAATTCCCTTCTTCACATTTACAGAACAAGGAGCTCACCTAGGGCTACGTTCTCCCAAGGTTATTTGTGCAAATATCCAGCAAAATCACCCCAAATGGCGCCAGGCTTTTTAGGAGATTCACTGCTCCCTTTATTAGTACAGCACTGGCCTGAAGGCCAGGAGTAGATCTAGTAAGTAAAAGAAGGTATCCAAGTAGTGATCTGCTGAATGCACTCATGGAGGGATGGTTAGACTTAGAACTACTCTGAGCCTCTGCTGGATGTGCAGCAAATGAATGCACAGCCAAATCAGGTGAATATTCCTGGCCTGTCAAGAAAATAAACAACAGTGTATCTAGGCAAACACCTTGAGTATTTAGTTTCTTAGCACCTGATATGTGCTTCTTCAGGAGATGCTCTTGAGGACATTGCTCAACAAGCCTCTGAAGATCCAACAGCATGCTCACCCGTGAATTTTCAGCTTCCAAACAGCAATTTTAGATGTTGTTTGACTACTCCAAGGTTAGATCTATGGTCTGGTACTTTGGAAAGTCAAAGACTAATTACAGACATCATGCTCAAATGCATCATCAATGCTGCCAAACTTAAGTGGCAAGAAAATCTTGACCGCTACATGGCAAGAAACAACTATCAACAATGCAGTTTACTTTCTAACCAAGTTTCTTCCAGCAATCCAGACAGTGATAAGATGATCTCTGTCACTAGCTGGTATTTACACCATAGTAGAATAAAATGCATGTTTTACAATCAATGCTCTGGCAAAGGCTGGAAAATACATATATTCTGAAAATATTTTGGCTTGCATAATTGCTGCCATTCTCACAGGAGCAGCCTTTCAACACCATCCTTCAATAGAAGGGAAACTAGTGCCATCTGTTTCCCACTTGATGAATGGTCAGCAATGGTATTACCACACATCATGCCCAAATGGGGAAGAGCTGGTGGCAAAATCACAAATTAAACAGATTTCTCTGACAACTGCATCCAAGTGAAGTTATAAATGGAAGGCATCAGCCCAGTTACACATTTAATCCTAAACAGTTGCCATTTGACCATTATACACTAAATATTCTGTCAGTTGGAGAGCTTAATAGCAAATATGGACTTAGAAGCAAATATGACTGTGCCCTTTAAAAGGCTTAACTTGAAAGCTTTGCAATTTAGATCTCGAATTAGAACCAGGGAGTTAGGATGCCAGCTGCCCTAACACCTGAATTTTAGTTGAGGAACTTTAACCATGTGAAATTTGGGACAGATGAAAAAGGTGGCAAGTAGAAACTAACTTCCCTAGACATTAAAAAGTATTACACAACATAATTCTGCCAAATCTAAGCATGTTATTAATGCTATTTAATTTCATTATTATTTGCCAAATTTAAGCATGTTATTAAAATATATCAGCAGTTGCACAGAAGTGAAAGAGAGAGACCTCCAAAAAAGAATCAGAAATCTTAGCAGAGCATTATCTGTCATTCTGCAGAAATGAAGATTTACCTGCACTAGTTGGAAAGCAGTATTCCCCCAAGCCAGGGTAACAGTGATCCTCTTCCCTCCCTGGTGTCCCTCTCCACAGCTTCTCCCTGCAGAAGTTGCTATTCCCTTAAGTTCTGCTTTATACAACTGCTTTAGCAACCTGAATGGACATAGAAAAGTCTCCAGGAAAGTGCCCTCTCCATTCTTCTGCCCTCTCACTTTTGAAAAAGCAGCATAAAAAATAGAAACTTGTCTTGCAAAAGAGAACAGTAAAGTCAGGAAGAGAAAAGTAGTGGGAAATAAAAAAAGAAAAAATCCCCACACCCTGCTTATTACCTTTGTGAAAGGCTGGTACAAAGAAACACGTGTGTGAAAATGGTTTCATGTTTTTGTTACCTGTCAGGACTAGAATTTGGTGCTTAGTTTTCTTTGCAAAATTTAATTTGATGATCTAAATTAAAAGGAGGCATTGCTTCAGATGCTCATTAAGTTTTCAAGTTAGGGAAGAACTTCTGAACTCTTTCAGATCTTAAAGTAAGCTGAGCCACTTTAATTTGCTTTTCCAGATTCCTTCTGCATTCTTCCTGATCACCCAAGAAGAATGAAAACCTTTTATAATAGAAAGGATGGAATTCCTAGAAGACAGGCATGTCTCCCTTTGTAACACAATTACCAGGCCAGTGGGAATGAACATGCTCACCTGCTTCTTGCAAAGCTGAAAGAGAAATATTCTCTGGAGTTATGGGAGAGCAGAGGCATGCCAGTCCCAATGCTTAGTATCCTCCTCTCTCCACATCTCCCCACTCTGACCTGGGATCATTCACCCTTTGTGCAACCCAGAACTGCCAGTACCTTTGTCAGAGAGGAGAACAACGATTTGATTTCCCTTTCAGTGTACAAAACAGCCTTGGTACAGCATCCCTGAAGCTGGGCTAAAGAAAAATACCATCTACCCTACATATGTTGATGCAGCCAGTTCTTGTCAGTAAAAATCTCACAATTGTCATCCCTACAGCATTTCACACAATTTTTTTTTTCTTTCAAAGGGAACTAAATAGATGCCTTAATATAGAAAGAACATAGGAGCTCTGGCTTTTGCATCTGCAAGAGCATACACTGAGGCACGTGCACACACACGAAAAATGCTTCCAGAGCTGTGTACGGTGCCAGAAGCAGAGTTGCTCATCTCACAATAAATTCTTGAACCTGTCCCTCTGCTGAAATAAACTGCAATACCTCTACTGCAAATCAACTGTAAGAGAGAGAACTGTACATCAACAGAGAAACCGATCTGTACCAGAGGCTCAACATAAACATACCTCCCCTGAGTTCACAGGCTGCCGCAAAAAAACCCTTGGAAGAAAAGTTAAGATTGGTTCATTCAAAAAAAGAACATTTTAACATGCACAGAACAAGAATGCTCCAAGGATAGTAAGAGACCAATTTAATTAAGAATCATCTGAAAATGCAACTTCATCTGCATATTTTACTGTCATCTCTCCCTATAGTTTAAAACAGAGGTACTAATAACCAACAACCATAACCTTAGAATTGTGCATACTGTACACTCTTCTGGTCCCCTATATCCTCAGACTTTCCTTCCACTTTCCTTCGTCTCCACCCAAAACAACTTTACTTGAAGGAAAGCTGTATTTACCAGGAACATCTGAATGTCACAGCATGCTTTCACTGGATGAGTTCAGCAAAACCAGAAAAGGTCAAAACCACATCTTTCAGGAATCCTTCCTCTGACAAAATAAGTAACTCACTCTTTTGCTGGTAGAGGTCCACAGCCACTGTTGTGGGCTCAGTGCTGAAGCCAAATCTCAGCACAGCCAGTGCACCTAGCAGCAACTACTAGGTACATATCAAAAATCAAATTGGACACTTCTTCCCCATGTTTGAGTTTCCATGGCTTCCTGGCTGGATCACAAGCTGTTCCTAGTTACAGTTTCAGAAGCAGTCAAATGATAGAGAAGCCTACTCACCTGTTGGATCTTTCCTAGGCAGGAAGCTCCTAACTCATTTAAGTTACCAAACTAAAAGGCTAAGCCACGTGGGTGTTCTTCTGAACTGCCATGTGGTTAGTGCTCCAGAAGGGATAGGCCAAAGCATGAAAATAATAATCAGCAAGATTTGCATAAGGAGGAAAAAAAATCCAAACCTGTCCCACCTGCAGACATTCCATCTTGAAAGATGACTTCCCCCTGCCTGAAACTCCTATTGCAAAACTGACACCACGCTCAGCCTGAGCAGGAGCCCAGCAAGGAAAACTGGGATGTTCTTAAACATGTGCTGGAGCTCAGTCTGCGATGCTTATCCAAGTGCAGTCACCACAGCTGTTAATGATGCTGTCTGCAAGCACCTGCTACTGAAAAGGCATCACAGCCACCTAAAGATCATGAGACACTGAATAGTTTTGGTTTGTGTTTTTTGGCTAGGTTCTTTTCTGTTGTTTTTAAAGAGGATAACATACCTGAATGGGGACTTGAACAGAAGCAGCAGCAATTATTTAGCAGAACACCTGAAGTAACTTCATTAAAAAGGACACTTTTTCATGTCCTTAAGCAGTATTACTGGTCATTTCACTTGGACTTTGGACTGAGCACATTCTACAGAAATGCAAAGGCTCGGAGCCCTGCCTGGGCAATTTTCAAGGATTGAAAAAAATAAAAAAGCCAGCTCACTGGCTTCTTCTTTGTGTTAAAAAGCAAGCGCTACAGAGGATGCAAAAATGAAGCAGATTCTCAAGTAGAACCCTCTGGACATCCTTCATGTCATTACGAGAGAGGTACAAGAAATAATGTGTTAAGAATCAATGCAAAGCAGAGTTAGCTAACACAGAAAGAGCTGTTTAGCATGAGTGAGACAACAAAATATCACAGTTTTAACTTTATTTTTAGCCTCTGTGAATTTATCAGCTTTTTTAACATCTTCTACAAAGAAGTCACTGATATTTTCTTCTTAAAGGAAGGCTGAATACATCGGCAATTTGCTTCTTTTAGAGAATGAAGTGAGGAGGAATTTCTTCCAGAGGCTCTGGCACTCAATCCCACCTACTTTCAGTGGGAGCTGGATGTTGCATGCCTGTGGGTGTGTTTGAAAATCCCGACTTGTTACTTGCTGCTTTTCTACCAGGTACTACAGATCCGAAGAGACCTAGAGCTCAACTGTGTACCAAAGGAGCTGAATGTCCACTGGTATCAGCAGAAAGGTTTCCAGTTCACTGTCTGTCCCTATGGTGCAGCGTTTGTGCAATCTCTAATTTTAAAAAGCTGTAAACTACACAGTGGATCTGTCTGCCAGCAGGCTGGCGAGAAAGGGGTGCACCCGGCTGCCAGGAACAGTCTCAGCTTTGGAAGAAAGCACACAGCAGTAAAGGAGTTTGCTGAGGAGCCATCACCCTCACCGAGTGCCGTGTAGAAAAAGTGAAACACTTGTGTGCACGGCTGTCAGCCTGCCACCTTCCTAAGCGCCAAATCAAAACTCCAAGTCAAAAAGAGCATCGCAGGCTGTGCTCAAGCACAACCACTGCTGCTGTAGTTGTGGGCTCAGTGCAGGACGTTGGGCCTTCTCCTACCGCTCCCCAGCCACGAGGGGACGGTGGCACGGCCCGGACTCCAGCCCAGACACGTGTTCAGGGCACAGCAGCGGGCAGCATCCCGCATCGGCTGCCTGCACAGCCACAGCGCCGGGGGGGCAGCTCCCAAGGTTTTTGCAATTGTAATGTTAATTGAATAATTTGGGTCCGAAGGACGGGCCATCAGTCGAGGACAAGGCTCTTTGTAGGATGAACCGGGGCCGTTCCCACCAGGACAGCGCAGCTGGGGGGGCTCCGGGGCAGGCGGGATTCAGCCTTGTTCGCTGCGGGCGGGCATGGCCCGAGTAAACAACAGGTTTGGCAGGTCCCTTTAAATCCCTACAGCTACATCCATCCGGACAGGGAGGGTAGGAGAGGAGACGGCAACTTTTCTCTCACCAAAGTGAGAGCGCCACGGAGAGCGCGTCCCTGGCGCAAGACTGCGACTTTAAAACAAAACAAAAAAAAAAACACCAAACCCTAAATAACAACGGTAAAAAGCGCCCAAAAAGGCAGAACTCGGTCGCGCCGCTCCTGCCGGGCACCGCGTGGCCGCAGGCACAGCCCCGCTCCTCCGTTAGCGCCGGCGGCTGGAGCGGCAGCCGGGGCCGGGCGGGCGGCGGC
>WBNO01017881.1:102111-146266 GCA_013400575.1 Peucedramus taeniatus
CAGCACAGCCCCGAACAGCCCGGCAAACACAGCACAGCCCCGCCAGCACAGCCCCGAACAGCCCGGCAAACACAGCACAGCCCCGCCAGCACAGCCCCGAACACCTCTGCAAACACAGTCCCGTAACATCCCCGCAAACACAGCTCAGCACCGCAAACGCAGCCCCCAGACATCCCCGCAAACAGAGCCCAGCCCCGCAAACATCACCGCAAACGCAGCTCCGCAACACAGCACAGCACCGCAAACATAGCCCGGTCCCACAACATCACCACGAACACAACCCAGCCCCGCAGCATCGCCGCAACGCAGTCCCAACATGACCCTGCCACCCCCGGTGACTCGCCGGTGACGCTGTCCCACTCCCGGCGCGGCACTTGCCGTCCCCACCGCGCGTAGCGGCGCCTGTGGCCATCGCTGCCTCTCCGCACCGAACCTGCGGGGGGAGCGTCACCGGGACCAGGGAAAGGGGGTTTTTTTCCGCTCGGGGTTGATTTTAAAGTTCGTTTTCTAAAGCGCTTTAAAAGTCATCAGTGGCTTATGTAATTGTTCCTGCAGCGTCACAATGAGTGGATTGAAAACTCGCGTCATCGCAGCCTTTGGGTTCACGCTCTTTTGTGCAATTTTGGAAGGGCTGCTTCACGAGGCGGCTGGCAGGTTATGTTGAAATAGATTTCCTTTGAAAACTGTGTCAGACGGATTAGCATGTGATATACAGGGTAACACCTAAGGAGTTATGACTTAGCACCATTGCAGTCTGTGACTGCAATAAAGCTGCGAGCTACTCCCTCCCGGGCTGGCACTCAAACCGAGCCCAAATATGGATTCCCTACTTTTGAACAACTTAGAAGCTTAAAAGTTTCCCACAGAATCAACTGCAGCTCAGACACCACATGCAGGTGTTGTTGAATACTCTAAACCACTGAAATAATGCCAATGAATGTTTCTATAATTTTTTTTTTCCATGAAAGTGATCTTTTCAGACTAATCCTGATTTAGGCACAGAATTAACAACTCACCAAGAACTTTTACTGAAATTATGTTTTTGCTTCCATCCATAGCACTTGCTAAGCTCTGTGAATTTTCAAGCAGGACAAGCTACATGTCCTTATTTTAGTCTGAGGATCTTACATCTTCTCTAATTGCTTGTAAATCCATGGTAATTCTACCCCATCTCCCTCCTCAGTGCTGCCAAACCAGACAGTTTGGGCACAAAGCACAGGAGAGCACCTCCCAAGGAACCCTGCAGGTTGTCATTTGAGTTTTGGGGGGCTTTTGAATGAGCATAGAGTGCTGCCCCTGCTACCAGGGCTTCCTTCCAGACACAGCTAAACCAAATCATATTCAACTTGTGAGTCACAAGTTGAATATGATTTGGTACATAGGTGTACCAAATGCTGAATAATTTCTCAAAATATTTCTATAATTTTGCTGCTTTTTAACTGGTATAGGGAACTCTACCAGCACTTTTGGCAACTTTTGTTTACATATGATGTGTCTGATTTCATCTGCCTCTTTCTTTTTGATTGGAGTGAGTGGTTCTCATGGATTTTCTCCCATTATTTCCTCATGTCTTTATTCTAGCACAATTCTCAAGGTCCAGCACCATCTAGTATAGCATTTAAATCCCCAAGTGACAATCAGATGACATTTCCAAGGAGAATTCCCTAAGATATCAAGCAGAACCCAATGGAACAAAATGGATCTTTCGGTGCCAATCAATTGCTGCCCTTGTCACCACCATGCTGAACATTCACTGAACATCTCAGGGTGGGCTTTGATTGCAAACAAGCCAGGGTCAGGACAACTTCTCTGGTATTTATTTCACAGCTTTGTGCCCTTCCACTCCAAATCTCATGAGGATAGGTGTTGCTGTAACCTGGGGAGGATTTGAGTTTCCAAATTTGGTGCTGCTCCAGCCTGTGAACAGCTTGGTCATTCCTGTCCTCTCAGAGGAAAAAAACCCTTCTATCCAGAGAACTCCAAATGGCAACACATAAATTAAAAACATGGTCCAACCTTCATTTCTGAAACATCTCTGGTTCCCCTGAAGTGTTTGCTGATGACATTTCAGGGCTATGCTGTAACTCAACAGTGGTTTGAGTTTTTATTTTTGGCTGATAGCCAGCTTGAAAATAAATAAAAGGCACTTAAATACCTAATGAGCTTTCATCAAGGTTCCCACAGCCCCTTCCCCTTGAGCAAACCATGTGTGCTCTCCACAGCCTCAGAGGGACACCTTGTCCGACCTCACTGCTTGGAAAGAGGGTGATGAAAAATAGCCCCCAGCCTGGGACAAACCTGGGGAGTTCAACTTGGAAAACGCAGATATCTGAAGCAATGCATGCATCTTTTACACTACATGTAAAGCCTCATTTCACGAGGTTCTGTTCTAGAAAATCTAGCATCTTCCTTTCCACTCAGAGCTTGGTATAAAGGTGGGATTTCACAGAGATCCCAGGTGACCTTGAATATGAGCTTTAGACCACAGTATTTATCCTCATCCAGATCAGCTCTGAAAAACATTTACTTTAAGAATGCATGTGGAAAACTAATTGGAGTGTTGCCGTGTTCCAGTTAAACTGGTACCTTCCCTGCCCGAACTCTTAATTATTTTATCTAGGAAGCTAAATTATGTCAAAGGTGTAATAATAATTTAAAAACATAAAACATACATGTATCACCAATGCTGAGGCAGAGGTGCTAACATAGAGAAAATGTAGGGCACTTGCCAGCCAAGACATCTGATTCTATTGTGTTATTTTTCCATATTAGTGAATAAGTAAACACAAATAGGCTACTTGTTTTTAGGTGAAGAGCAGCTGTCAAGACAAAACCCAGGCAGCTGCTCCTGCTTTGAGGAACTGTTCAATGTTCCTCAAACTGTAAAATGTTTTTTTGTAACTTTAGTAATTTGAAAATTTACTTTCTTGGCTTAATGACTGGCCAAAAGATTTTGAAAAAAAATTACCAGGAGTTCTTTAAGGGGGGGGGGGGGGGNCTTGACATAGAGTTGTAAATAAGGTTTTGCCAAGGAGTACAATTTCAGAGTAAGATATCATCAACAAATGAGTTCTTTAGCTTCTGCTTTCACCAGTTGCCCATCTAAGTAGTAGCATGTTAATTTTTTGAATGTGCAAATGTTCTGAAAACTGGTAGTTCTGAGCAAGCAGGTTAACAAAGAAATGGGATTTTCACCATTTTATGTTTTAGGCCAAATAACAGATGGCTACAAAAAATGACAGCAAAGTTTGACGATAATCAAAATTGATATTATGATATTCATGCTTCCAGAATGAAGTACTCAAGCTATGAGGCTCAGAGAGACAGGACCCTGAACTGGCTTTCTCCTAGGAACAAGGCAGATCATTTATAGCCCAGCCTAAGAAATCCATTAGGGCTTAACAGAGAATAATAACCTTTCTGAAGCGTTTTTAATTGACATTTCAAATTCCTTAAGAGGAAGATAATTCTCTTAAATTCTTAAGGATTCCTCAAATTCTATAGCAAAATGACCATTTTTTATTGCATTTTTTATTTTAAGGCAGCTTCTCCAGCACTGCTGGTTTCTTTGCAGCACTATTGCTTTCATACCTATTAAAGCCCGTAAGACTATTCTATGGGGATTTATATTAAGGCGATTTGAAGACACCATTAAGAAGATCAGCCCTCTCTGCCTGCCAGGCTGTTTCCTGTCAATAAAGTTATCCCCCCCTCATCCTGTAATTTAGGGCAGTTCTGAAAACAGAGACCGTGTTTGGAAACCCAAAAGAGATTTCTCCTCTGAACTGAGACCCCCATCTTTCCCAACAGGGTGGGGAGCAGTTCCAGATTTTATACTGGTGATTTCAGAGTGATCTTTAGGGAAGAGGAAGTTGATAACTCCTTTGGAGACTGTTGTGTAGGCTTGGTCTCAGGTGAGATCACTTAAGGGACAGAATTTGGTCTTTGAAGTTTCTTACTGAACCTGAGACTCCTGACCAGGTGCATCCATCTCCTTAATCCCATTTTCTACTGCATGGCCCTGAACACAGACACAACTAGCTGAGAGAAAATGAAAAGCAAGGCTAGGTAGTTGGATGTCAAGGAAGCAATGTTTCAGTGTGACAGGCTTTTTATCTTGACCTCTTTCTCAACAGGAATCAAGAAGGTAAATAGGAATGCCTGGGAATGGAAACACCTAGGAAAGCAAATTGGTTTTTGTCTGAAATGCCTGATGCCTGAAATCCTCTGGTGGGAGCAGCCAGCATGGGGACAACAGGACCTGCCAGGGAGGGTTTTCTTACAGGTGTAAGGTACTCTGCTAAATAAAAACAAGAAACCTGAGGCAGGGTTTTTTTCCAGGTTAAAGCATCACCCATTCTTTTTCTGGAAAGGCTTTTCTTCTTCTGGAAAAGCCTTGACACTACTTCTTAATCTACAGTACCAGCAGGCAGAATGAAAGGAAAAAAAAGCACTTCAAGGAGGTGACAGAATTTCAGATTTCAGACTTTGACTGCAGAAACCCAAAGAAACTATGGAAAAAATATGTCTCTGTGGGCAATTTTTAGTGAGCCAAAGCAAGGCAGAGGATGGTGATACCTCTCCTGGTACAAGTGACAAGTCTCATGAGGAGAAAGCATTGCTGACCTTCTTGCCGAGCTGCCAAAGGTAGACACAGTAATTGCAAGTCTTCTGGTGAGGAAGAAGAGCTGTGGGCAGACTTGGCTAACCAAGGAAAGGAGGCAGCTGGAGGAGCTGGTCCTTGCAGGAAATCTGCAGAATCTGCAGTCTGGATCAAAAGCTTTGATCAAACAGCCAAGAACCAAGTGGAAATCTACCGCCAAAATCTAGAGGGAGGAGCTGGAGGCAAAAATTTTTGCAAGGGTAGGAGGGAATGGAGTTGACTAACAAAGCCACCACATTACAGAGATAGCTTCAGATAGCTTAATTGGATTGAATCAGTTAATTGGACTGCAACAAATCAACCAAATTTGACACTCAACATCCTCTGAAAAACAAGCCAAGGACAGGTGGAGGAAAAGAGCAGGCAGGGAGAATGGAGCACAAAGGGAGGAGGCAGCAGGATACATCCCCCTTCCTCAGGGCAGAGGCATCCCATTCTGAAAATGAAAAGAAGATAAGAAAAGGTGAGAAGCTTTCCAGAAGGAAGTACTCACTCACAAAGCTCTGTAGATAAGGGGAGGGCAAGGATGGGCAAGCTTCAGTCAAAATTTGAGCAAAAATTGGTCACGGGGATCCCCAAAAGCAAGTCAGGTCCCATAATGGATGCTCATAGTTGGAAGTAAACTCTACAGGGTGATGAAAGAGAAATAAACCCAAACCAGGACACACATGTGACCTTAGTGACATCCCTCAGGTCTGACAGCCTGTTCATATTGCAAATTACAGCATGCAGAGAAGTCAAGGGACCCAGATGTTGCCTCCAGGGTAGAGGTGGCAGAGCCTGAGCCACAGAGCCTGTGTGCAGCCTGACCCCTGTGCTCCACAGGCACAGAGTGATCTGATAGACGTCTCAGGGCCAGCGGGAAAGTTCCTCTGTCTTCACTGTCCCGTGATGCAGAGATCACCAAGGACACGAGGACCTATTCTATTTGCTTGTAGAGGAGAAGTGGTGCAAGAGGGTACTGCCCTGCAGGCTCAGAGAAAGTATTTTGCAACTTATTTCCACCTCCAGGAAAATCTAAGAAGCCTCTGAGAAAGGAGAGGGTGGGTTTTGAATCAGGAGAGTTTAGGACTTCTACACCACATACATTTTACCTCCCAAAGAAGTTTCTTTGGTTTAAGCCACAGCTGGAGTTTTCTCTTTTTCAGCCAGTAGTGATGCCTTGTGACAACTGACCTAGAACAGAGGCTAGATGGAGTTAAAGAATACAGAAGGTATCTATAAGAAGGCCTCAACAGATCCACCTTGGGCAGCACAAGAGCCCAACCAGGGCTACACCCAAGATGAACCAAAATGGTCACAAAATGCACGACTGGTCACGAGGTCTCTCTCTTTTATAAGTTCAGGTCCATTTGCATATTGGAATTAATTGTCCAATTAAAGCTTTAGGTTATGAAGTCCCACCCTTCTTGTTTTTCTCTCTTCAGTCCATATTGTTTAGGCTCTTGGGCCTGAAATTTGGATAATTTGTCCTTGGTCCCCAGCTAGAGAAGAAATTGTTTTCTCTACCTACTCTGTGAAGAGAGCTTAGAGAGCTTACTATCCCCCAATATGAAGCTCAGAACTACACACTAAAGCAGCACAGAATCTGAAAACTAGAAAAGCTGAGGCATCAGTAGGATGTGACTGGGTTTGTCTGTGAGGGTTATGGCTGATTAGGAGCTGTGGGAGAAGAAACACTGCAGCTTGGGCTGAGCTCACCTGGGCACCAGAGGGCTTGGGAAGCCCTGAGGCACATCAGGGTGGCTCCTTGAGCAATGGCATCCCCAGGACTGGCTGAATAAGAGCAGCCTGCAGGGATGACCAGGCTGTGAGGAGGTGCCCTGGGATGGCATTGTCCTCCAGGCATGGGCACTTTCTGAAAAACAGTTAAACAAAGTGATTGCTATTTACAGAGTAACAAGCTGGCTGGTCAGAAACATTTCAAAAAACTGGCATCTCTAAAACCACCTAGCAGTGTGGTTTCTGAGATGCTATTTTCAACATGCTGTCAAAACAAATCTCTATCCATAGCTGAACTGACTGACTCTTCTCATCAGGATGACGACCTTTAGCAGTGGTTGAACCAGTCCTAACTCAAGGTTTCAAAAGCATGAGCAATGTTTACTGGTTGATTTGCATTATCTGTAGGAGGAAAGTGGGAAAACTGGATAGCTCTGGAAGTGACCTCTTGTGCTGATCCTTCTTTGCCCTGCATATGTCTGGGCTCAGTACTCCACTCAGAGTGGACTGGGGAATCACAAACATCCCATTCACACCATGTAGTAAAAGAAAAAAAAAAAAAAGAACAGGGGCTAAATCCCTCTTGCTTGGACCAACTGCTTCATGGTGAGCAAAACAGTTTGAGGTCCCAGGTAATTTTCTCTGTGCCATCTTGTACCAGCTACAGTCCCAGACAGACCCCAGACTGCAGGTCTGGCCAGAGGGCTCTTCCCTCCTCTACTTCTAAACCCTCAAGCTGTTCCAAAACAGAGGGACCTGACAATTCAGCTACACGAAAAAGGCAAGGAGGGACTCAGGTGCCACCCTCAGGAGCAAGGGTGTCGGTGCCCATCCAGCAGATGTGTGTGAGATGGGAATGTCCAGGTCTTTCCCACTTGTGTGTCTAAGTGCTCAAATGCTTCTCACTTGCACACTCAGGCCAAAGGTATCCTCTTATAAAACCCATCCTGTGTTAAATTAGAATAAGTAGCCACTCATAGAAGGTCTGCAAAACACGGGGAGTTTTGTTTGTGCCATTCTTTAAGGCAGCAGCAGCCCTTTAAAGCCTCTTTTATAAGCTGTGGTAAATGGGCTCCCAGCATGATCCTTACACTGAGTCAGCATGTAGATACTGACTGGGGCACTGGAAACAACATTTCTAGGGTGTCCTGGGAAACATATACCAATGGTTAGACTTCAGAAGTCAGCTTCAAATCAGTGGCACCTATTTATCTATCCCTATACAGAATAAAATGTCAGAATGTGAACCTGGTGCAGGCAGAGTGTGCCAGACACAGCTTCTTGGGGACTGAGTGAAACAGGTCAGTGCCACAATGCCCTTTCCTGCACAGGCACCCCCTATCATAGCAACAGACCCCTGAGCTCTGGTAAACGCTGTGGGTTTGCAATCTCTGTGCTGTGACAGTCCCCTCCATGCCCATGGTCCCACACTCCTAATGCTCCTTGCCTTAAGGCTGAGATGCTCCTGTGCTGGCTTCTACATCCATCCCACCTTCTGGGGGACATCCTTCCTTCTGGGGGACAGCAGGACTCAGTGATGTTTGCACAACTGCTGCCTTCCAAGTATTTTGGTGTGTCTTCATGCAGGCCAGCTTCTGCTCTGCACCAGCACCCCTCCCTGCTAGGTTTATGTAATCTACCATCATCACTGCTTCCTGCTCCATTTTTAATGCTTAGAATGGACAGAGGAAGACTCAGACTCCCCTCCAACAGGTAGCTGCAGTCATGCCTTAGGCAAGTCATTCTCTAAACGAGCCAGGACCATTTAGAGGCAGCAGTTATGATAGCAGTTACTCATTTTCCATTCACCAAGTCTGTAATGGTTGTTAGACCACCTGCCTGTGTGAAATTCACATACAGCCCTTGCAAAAACTGAGAGTAGCTGGCTGTAGCATCTTGACTACATTCCTCAGAGAAATTCAGGCTGAGTTGCTGGAGTGCAATCTGTTACCATCAATGGGGGAAGCCCTGTATGGAATTAGTCTGATGTGCTGCAGTGACAGCTGCTTTAGATTTGAAAACATCCGAAAACTTCTTGAAGAAGCATGATGTGTTCCCTTCAGTGCTAGTTCTCTGCTGGCACTAAGGGCTTATAAAACTCACCTGTTCTGTGGTCCTGGCTCTTCCCTTTTCTTAAACAGGAAATGAGAGTAACTAATTTCTTTGAGGTAGTCAATAACCTGTTGCTGGAAAACTCATGTTTCTCTCAGGCAGGATCCATAATGCCCAGAACACCAGTCACAGGAAATCAGAAATAGTACTCAGCATTAACCAGTTGCAAAGTACACGTACCATAAAATGGTCTCACTACAAAGGACTGTCCAAAGTGTTCATCAAGTGACAGCATCCATTCCATACAGTTGTCTCAAAAGAGACACAGGGCCACACATGGTGTGTGAAGCAGAGTGGAGTCTTCTGTCCTGGGAAAATAAACTGCATCATTGTGTTCAGCTAAGAAGTTCATCTAGACTCTTGCCAGAAAGCTGGGGATGGCACAGAGACCATCCCTTGCTCTCAGGTTGTGAGGTGTCTCTGACCAGCATGACCACATCTAGGGGGCTGGAGGCAACAGGGATTAGCTTTTGGAAGGCAGAAGGAAGCAGTACCTGGATGTGCAGACTGGTTCTAGTGCAGAGCCAGCCAAGCATAGCCCAGCTATTCTCTGTTCAGGAATTGGAGACTGCTCTGACTGAATAAAAACCACCTGATCTGGATTGTATCAGGTGAACCTTCATAAGAAGGTCATAAAAAACTTGTCAGCGTTCATGTCTCATACTGTTGACCAACACAGGATGCCCAGGGTGAGACAAAGTGAGAGTGATAGAAAGAATAAATCAAACTGGTAACTACTACCTGATGATTTCTTCCAGACTGTGCAACTTGTAGGTCCAAGAGCAGCTGACTCTGTATGGACTCATGTTAGCAGTGTAAATTCTGCATACTAAACAAGGCTGGATTCTGACATAATGCAACATCTTGGAACAAAGTTTTTCATGAGACACAGAGAAAGAATCTTCTCCCAAAACTAAAACAAGAGAGGAACCATGATTTTTGATTTGACCAAGGCATACGATTATATTTTTGAACCTAGTCTGCTTGCAAGATGGCAAACATTGACTCAGTGGGGTATTTATGCCTGTGGATCTGATTCTTTGGGACAAGTAACTTAAACTGAGATTAAAGTTTACGAGATGAACTCCTAGACAAAGCAAATACATTTTCAAACATCTGGTCTCATCTGGAACTTTTACAAACCCTTTATGAATTGTTTCCAAAGCCCTGCCAGCTGTATAATAACAGTGTTGGCAGGACCTTTTGGTGAATGGGAAAGGTTTTGCTTCTGCATTAAAGCAGAAGCACTTCAAATGTCTCCATATTTCAAGAAACAGGTATTTAGGATGGCTCATGTTGTCTGCTTCACAAGGCTAAAATATGCATTTGGCTTTATGAGCTCCTGCAATCTCAGAGTTCCTCATCTTTAGAGGTTTTATATATTCAGATTAGAGTGCTCAAAAGTTGGATCAAATTCTTTCAAGCTAGTCTGGCATTGCCACAGCTGAAGAATTAAATCAGGTCTGTTCCACAGCATCTTTATCAGGTGCAAGGAACAAGCAAGGAGTTTCACTCACTTGCTTTTGCACCAAGAGTTCGTTCTGGCTCATTCTGTGAATGAAACACACTTGGATTTTGATATAAATGTGAATACACAGGAGCTGTGTCCTAATATTGGACTTGACTTTATTCCTGGCTTCACATTCATGTTTTTTTTACATTACATTCCCTTTATTTTACATTACAGCAGATCTGCTGTTGAACAGGCATTGTGCATTTAGCCAGAGATTCAAGAACATTCTCCTGTCTCATCAAAACTTTTTTCTCCTGCTTAGATGTGTTTTGTCTTCCTGTTGCCTTGCTACTTGTGCTAAGAACACAATGCCCTTGGAGAAATATTGTTTCACTGCATATTCCACACCCTGTATATCTGTGCTAACTCCAGAGATGGGCAAAGCACAATGCAAAGGTGCTCAGAGTGCTTTGGCCCCTGCCAGCTGTTTGCCCTCTGCATTTCATGCATTTTTAATTGTACACAGTTCTGTCTGTCTCCAGCTTAATGCTTTCATGAAGAAAGCCTGGTATTCACTTGATTTGCAGCCATCCACTTCTTCACAAGCAAAGTCCTGCTTCATAACAGCCTTTCTGTAACTTGGGTGCTGGTTAAACCACAGAACAATGTTTTAATACATGTTATTTACATTTTTCAGGGTAGCTAGAGGGGTTTTGGTTTTAATTAGCTGAGTAAGAGAGTCATGAGCTATTACAGACACTAAAAGTGCTGCTACCATCATCTCCTTACCCATGGCTCCTGTGCCAACAAAGGAAAAAATAGTACAGGCCCTTGCAGGCAAGTATTTTTTTGAAAGAGGGGGAAGGGGAAATTGATTAAGATGTTACAGTATGCCTGGAGTCCTCAGTAGTTTTTCCTTACCTGATTAATTGTCTAAACCAGAGGTAGAAAGTCACTTCAACGTTTGGGAGGAGCAAAGGGAGTGCAAGCCCTCCTGCCATCCTCCCTCAAGCAGTGCTTTGCTGGGGGGAAGTCAGAGAGGTGCTTGCATGGGAACACTGCCTGCTGAGAACCACTTCAATGAATTATGGACTCCCTCCTCCCCACTCTTGCTGCTGCTTCCTTCTCCTTCCCTTCCTAACCCTTATCCTCAGCACAAAAGTCTCTCAGAATGCCCCTGCTTATGAAACCTGGAAGGAGCAAGGGACAGAGGGGCATCCCAGGGAGCTCTGTGAGGAGGACCTGGCTCAGCAGCTCAGCTTATGGTATCTCCAGGAACATGGCCAGCTTGGATGATGAACCAGACAAGGCATGAGGCTTGCAGTGCTTGGCAAAAATGCCCTGCACCAATTTTTGCATGAAAACTTCCCAACACTTTGGATGCTCCCAGGAGCTGGTCCTGTTGCAAACAGATTTAACTTCCAACGTCAAAGGAAAACTTAATTTGGTTACAGGCCAAGATCAAGTGAAAGATGGATGTGTGCATCCTGCTGAAAAATGCTTCTGATAAGGAGAGCCTGGAGTGGCTGTGGAGGGGACAAAAGGGACATGCCTGTCCTCTATGGCCAGCTCCTGCTCTGCCCTGGGGAATGAGGGCTCAGATTTGCCCCCACCTGCTGAGGGGGATCTATCCAGAACACCCTGCACTTTGTGATAAGACAAACCATGCTGCTCACAGCTCTACCCAGAGTCAACACCAGCAGCCTTCACAATCAGTGTCCTGCCTGTCACACCCTGTGTCCTGCCACTGCTCTCTCCCAGCTATCTTAACTGAAGAGATTAACAGGAAGCTGTACAGTATCTTCCCCAGCACAAGCCTGGCCCTTCAAAGAGATAACTATTTGTACTTAAAATGCTGAGATCATCCAGAAGTCAACCCTTACGTGGAAGACTCAGACCATCCTAACAAACATTGTGTGTTGAAAGCAGCAGCAACAAGTCACTTTATCATTTTCCCAAAAGAGGGTCGCTTCTCTTCTGTGCACAAACTAACAGGTTTTGAAGACTACATCGTTCATGAATGCCTGTCTAAACCCATCAGTTTTAGGAACTTTCACTGACTTCAGCAAGCCATGGTGGATCAACATGTATTTGCACTTCCCAGGACACACATTTGAATTGAAGATCAGCTAGTTCATGCCTCACTTTTTAGCATTGTACCAGTTAAACACAAATGACTGAGCCCAGAGCAGCTATCCTGTTTCTCACTGAACACAGCTACCCACACTACCCCTGTCTAGCACGAATTCCTGCTGACATCTGAAATTCTCTTCTAACAAAGTCCATCCCGAAGATGAATGAAATGGCTTCTCTGGTCTGCAAGTTTTTCCTAGTTCTCCTGTATTCCTGTTACCATGAATGGAAACATTTTCCACAGCTTTAGGAACATGAAAGCTGGGCAGAGCCATAGGGCGATGTTTCCACTTACATTCCCTGAATGCAGTTTTTCTTTAAGCCATTTTATGGGTTTGGGGAGAATATTCTGTGCACCACACCCACTTCTAGGCAGCTTCACACTATTTACACAGTCAGGAACCACAAACCATCTGCGAGAAGTTCAGATCTCAGGCAAGCCAGTAGCCACACTGATCCCGAGCTGGAGGGCTCACATTGCACAGTCCAACCTAGAGCACATTCTGTTTATCTCATGGGGTAATGACAGCTCAAAAGCTGCACGAGTGCAGGCAGATGAACTTAGGTGAGAGCACTGAGCAGAAGAAATAGCTAAGGAGGCTTCATGGAAGAGCCCACACTAGTTCAAGTACAGGAGCACAGTCTTTGGTATGACTTCCCAGTTCATTTGAAATTGAATCCCCTTTAAAAAAGGCCACAACCAAACAACAGTACCACAAAGATGGTTCTCAGTTGTACTGAACACTTCTGAATAGTATTGGAAATCTCTCCCTAGCACTTCACAGGTCTGCCACCATGCATTTTCTGGTATGGGTGTGGTGGATCTGGTATGATTTATTTGGGCTTGCAATATGCAGGGACAGGCTGTGGGGCACAGAGAGGACAAGATTAACTTGATGTTAATGAATGTCTGTACCTCCTAGAAGAGCTATGGAATCAAGATGAAAAGCCATGGAAAGGTGCTTTTGCAAAAGATCTGTTTCCTCTTCCTCCCTTTTGATAGGGAATCACTTCCTCGGTGAGGCAGAACTGGCTGCAGCAAAGTCCCCCTACTCTGTACATCAGCTCCCTACCTGCAAGATGGGATATGACACAAGCAAATTGCTTAAAGCTCTTGGGGCAAGTCAGGGAGACTTAGAAATTGAAGCCATATTTTCTGGTCTCTACTGTGCGCCTCTGTAAGAAAAATAGGGAATTTGTGTTCTAAAATTGAAATCTAAATTATCAATATATTGTAAAAAAATAACTGCCCGAATCCATCACATTTAGATTTTACTCTTGTAAACAGTTTTTGATGTGTAAATGTATCACAATGTATCACTTGGGTGCCTTTGAAGGAACAAACTCTGTATGAGAGGACAGTGTTGGTGGGAATATTCATAAAGATTAATGCTTGCACATGGCAAGCTGCCTCTGTTGGACTTCTTTAGGCGTAATTAGAAGCAGCCAAGTGAAGTTTCTCTTTGCAAGGCCTACTGAAGGAGCCCATCTCTTCCCACTGGCTGCAGGGTAAGGGAAATAAATGGCTTTCCTAGGCTAGCAGCAGCCTTTCTCTTTGAAAGCAGGAGAATGCAAGGATTGCAGAGGACCAAACACAACATCTGGCTGCTACTGAGTTTAATTTTAGTTTAGACTTATATAAGCTGGCCGTGGGAGCAGGGGAAAAGCTGCCACTGAATGTCCTGTGTGAAGATGGGGACAGCTCTTACAGATTATTCTATTACTCAGTGACTGGTGGGAACACCTGAGTCTCTCTTACGCAAACCACTATTTTAAACTATTTTACATTTATGTACCCCACTGAATCCACTACTGAAGGGTAACAAAGTAGTCATTAGGTCACCTAGCAGTGAGCTCCTTTTCAGCATGAAAAATACGCTGTGGGTAAGGATCAGGGGGGGTTGTCTGTGTTTCCTCCTAAGGCTTTCACTCCCTTCCCTCGGGACAAATGTGGGCTTGGTTCAAGACAAAAATAATTGGCCTGGTCACATTCTGACAGAGGAAGTTCATTCAGAGGGTCTGAGCTGCCCAGTCAGGTCTGCAGGGAATGCAGATGGGCCTGTGAAGTGCCAAGCCTTCCCGCAGAACCACAGCTCCCCACGGACAAATCAGCTCTGCAGTGGCTTCAGCAGAGATTACCATAACCAGCCACCAGATAGCAGACCCAGACAGGAATTCTCCCATTCCCCTCACACCCTGTGCTGGGCTCAAAACAGCTTATGATACATGGCTGATGGAATAGCAGGAGAGAAATCAGGAATGTCAGCAATGAAATGCTCCCTGTCTGCAGTGACAGAAGCCCCAGCCTCTGAGCTGATGATGTGACAGCCAGGGAAGCAGTTTCACTCACCATTTCACTGAACGCAATTTTTTTTTTTTATTGAATGAGCTTACCTGAAACGCTGGAAAGGAACAAAGTAGATTGATGAGCTATTTCAACCCCTAGCCATGCCAGTTTTCTCAGACAGTTTTCTTCTATTCCTCCTTTGCAGAAAAACACTGCAATGCTCCCAGACTGCATCAATAACAGCACAGTGGAGAGGAAGTTATTTGCACTTGCTCATCTGGGCAAGATTAGTTCTGCCCTACTTCAAGTACTGAATGCCTTTAAGCTGTCAGACCTCACTATCTCTAATTTACATTTAGAAAGGAGGTGTAAAGATATGGCCACTCCATCCACTGACATTTGACAATAAGCAGCTCTATAGATTTTGTTCACATCTATAATGTTGATAAACACCAGTATCATCACACAATATATTTCAGGATTCCCACATATATGGTCCCGAGCTCTGAGACTTTCAGTCCTCTCCTGAGATTCTCTGCCTCCTCAAAACAGAGAGTTAAAACAAATGAACAGACATGCCACACCTCACACATGCAGGGCTCTGCATTTCAAACTGTCAAATTTTCCAAAAATTCTCCTATTTTTGCCAATTCCAGCATATCTGAAGCTGGGAGAGAGAGACATGAGGGAAATTTCTGGAAATCCAGTCCAACCTAGAACAGAGGGCATTTCACTATATTTTCCCTTTTTTCTTTACACCTTTTTTGTTGTCGGCATCCATCTCTCTCTTGTCCATCAATCCTCCTTCCACAACTTGCTACCTGACAGACTGGAGAGCATGAGCTTCATTCCAGCACTTTAACCCTGAGTTCAAACATCAGAGCAGTTCAATCAAGAGAAGAAAGAGACCCTTTGCCACAAGTTAGTCCCATCCCCCTTCTCCCCACTCCTCCAGATACCAAGGGCAAAGCAATCCCAATTGCCGAGCAAACGCCATCCCGATAAGCGCTCAGCTTCACTGTGATCCCATTTCTTCCCTGCAATCAGCCACATTTTCCACTCAAGAATAAAGAGCTGCTCGGGTTCAGCAGAGTCTCTGCCTCCCCTTTGTGTCAGGGGAGGCAGAAGGGCTGGTTTTGGGAACAATCCCTCACACCCCCTTCTCCCCAACTTTGCTCCAGCAGGTTCCCAGTAGCAGAGTCACCACCAGCTGCATCATTCTGTTCAGTTTGCTCCCTCCAGGCTCAGAGCAGCTCCTCAGCTTGAGACCCAAATCTCTTGGTTCTTCTGCAAGGACAAAGTGACACCAACCATTATTCTCACAGTTTTATTTGTAAAGGACATAGCATGAAAAGCTGTATTTCAATGTACTTCAAAACCTGAAAAACCCATGTCGGTTTGTGGTGTGTATGTTAAAGTGCTTGATATAACAATACTTTTACTAATGTCGTCTTGAAAATAATCCAGTTCTTATTCCATTAGTAATAATGTGAAGACAAAATATACTTAATGGAGACATTTAGGGATTGTTTTAAACTATACAGGGCACATTTGTACATTTCAAGTGTAACACACAATATTTCCCCTCATGATGTGCACCTTCATTTGATTGAAAGAAGGAATTTTCTCGAACACACTGCCGCACAACTACCCTAAAAACACGTTTTTGAACAATGATAGCTAATTACACAAACCAACTTGGAATAAACATGAGTAGATTTTTCACTAAACAGTACAACTTCATTTATTTCAGAGAATTATAAATACACATTTTGTACATAGTGAGGCATTTGATTCTCTGACTTCCTCAGGTTACCATGCTGTTAGTACAACTGGACTATACAAACTCAGACATCTGCAGACAGGCATTGGATAGGATTTTTTTTTTGCTGTTGTTTTTTTCAAAAGCAGATACCAGAGAGCTTTGGTCTTTTCCAAGATTCCCTTTCTCAACCAAAGAAGGTGCTTTAACACTGAAGTAAAAACTGTGTTAGCTTAGAAGAATCCTGATGAGTTTCTCACCATTCTAGTGGGTAGAATGATTTCTGTCAACCTTACAAAAAAACCTCTCAGTTTCCAATCAACAAAAGTAGTTCACTAAAAAAAAAAAAAAAAAAAAAAAAAAAAAAAAAAAGGTAGAATAAAAATTCACTATGAAGAACCATTCTCCCAAGGTTGTCAAATAACTACTCTAGGAATCTGAGGCACTCAGCTGTGCCCCTTTCAACATATCTTGGGGTGGTTTATTGCCTACAAGGAAACATGAGACATACATAATTTTTATTGTATTATTATTAAAAGGATGTGAAACCTGACAAAACCAAACAAGTCAACACTTGCTGAAAAAGCTGAGGTGAAGTTGTGTTAAGTGCTAAAGGTTTCTTAATGTAGTCTGAAATGGGGAAAGGCCCTGATCTGAATTTTAAAAATTCTCAGGTTTTGACTTCTTTTAACTTAAGAAAGACTTAATGTAGTTATTGCCTTTTTTCTCTGTGTGTGGTTTATTCATTTAAATGAATGACCTTTAGAGGTGCCTACATTTCTCCTTTATCCTGCTTGCACTAACCCTTGTCATGTCAGATGAATGTTACGACTGCTCCTGTCATATGTAGCCTTTGGAGAAGTCTGCAGCAGTGTACTTTGGGAAGCATCCAGCCTGCAAATGCAGATCATGCTGTGAAGAAATCCGAGGACTAAAGAGGCGTTTATTTCAGTAAAATGAAAGTCACTTAGACTGGGCTAGGTATGAAAAAATCCTGTACAGCAGTCATTAGACATGAAAGGCCTGAGTTGTAATAGAAATCAAAACATCCTAAGCAGTCATTACCAAATAATGCTGCCACATGGTTTCTGCTGCTATATGTATAATTCACTGAGAGAGTTAAGTACAGAGACACGTTTTCAATTGCTGCTGAAGGGTTGTCATGTATCATCTGCTGACTCTAAGCAGACATGTCTGGCCACACAGAAAATCCTAACTCCCCAAATTTCACATTTCGGGAAATGTAAGAGAGACGTCACACAGCTGTGGGCTCTGGCTACTAACTCAAGACACCATTCACAGCCTTTACACTAATTACTCACACCCACAGCAGGGATATGGCGGTGCTGCCTACAGTATTTGGGATGAGTTCAGTCAGTTTAAGGAAGCACAAGCTCAGGAGGAAAGAATGGTTACTGAAAGCTGGAGCCCTCATTAAAGTGGAAGGCTTTAATGATAACATTGTTGACATCACAATGACATCAACACTTGACAGTGTTATTTTACTTCTTAGAAACAAAAGGACTTCTATAACATAAAACTCTCCAACAAAACAAAGTTACATGAAGAGTTTTCTTCTGGCTGGAGTCTGACATGAAACTTTGACACTGAAGCGAGTGCTTTTCTAAGAACTGAGCAGCAGAAAGACCACAGGAAAGGAGAGAAGCTTGACAAAAGGAAGGTGAGAAAGCAAACCCTATGTTTCATCCTCTTTCCTTTTCCTTATCTCCCATCCCTCTTTCCACCATGTGCACACTATGCCAAGATTTGCCACTGTCCACCACTGCCAATCCCCTCCTAATGCCACCTGAGAGCACAGTGCAAGGCAGTACACTCACAGAACCAGTCAGGAGCCTTTCCCAAGCCTCAGCTGACAGTGAGACCTCCAAAGAATCCACTGACAAAATGCCCAAGATTGTAGGGAATAAACAAGTGAAAACAAAAACCTATATTTAAACAAACTTCCAAAAATTAAAACCAGCTAAACTGTGTTCTCAGACCCTTCCAACTCCCATCCACAAGAATGGAAAATACACTCTGTATTTGCTGCATGGTATTCACAAGTTGATTTTGATATAATCTCTTGTTCAGTTTGTATCATACAGTTGCTCCCAGCTCCTCATCAGGAGCTGCATCTCCATATATGCACTGTATTAACTGGAAAGAGTGTAAGAAAGAAGCCTCAAAATACCATCATGAGATTATTTTTTCCTCCTTTTGCCCAATTCATTTTATTTTTATAGCTGGATAATTTAAAAAAAAAAAAAAAAGTCATCCAAGAACCTGTACTCCCCTAGGAACATTCATTCTGCAGGATAAAGGAAGACTCATAACCTGTCAGCATTTCAAAGCCAGCTGACACAGTTCAGTAGCACAGCAACAGCAGCGTTTGTGGCTCTACAGCAATGATTCTTCTCAAGTATATCAAGAATTTGGCATAAACCAAATTCCTGATCATAGGGAAAAAAAAGGTCATCCACAACATAAACTGGCTAAGGGTGAGGGTGAATCATGAGAACATCTAGACAGGGAAGGGACACACTGAGTGAGTCAAGCAAGCCACTATTCCCCATCTCAGGCTGCAGCAGCAAGGCTTCAACAGGTGTCTCATCCTCTCAGGCTCTGAGGCTGACAGGAGTCCTGCTCTCCAGTGTTTAAGCATTCCAACACTTGTTTCCCCTTTTGGAGATCAACAGGAGTGACACAAAAGACCTTACAGAAAAAAAAAAAATTACTCACTACTTCCATGCATGGGAAGGCAAGTCTTTGAACAAACAACCAACTGAAACCATGTAGAGTAGGGTAAACCATCATATGCTTACGGCATTTCCAAGAATGACACGATGACAATGGCTACATAGGGATATTTGCTGTATTAATTTGCAATACCTGAAAAAGGCCCTGCTGAGTTTGCGCTGTATTTACACGTTGATTGGCTTCTTCCTTGCAAGCAAGTAGCGGCATCCCTTCCCACCTTGGTCCTTCCCTCCCTCCCCCAAGTCTTTCCCCTGGGTTTAAGCTACTCATAGTCAGAACAAGAACATTCACTCTAAGAAAAATTTCTTAGAGTAATATAATTTCTTAAAGAAAGATAGCATATTTACACACATCTAACACATGAAAATACTCTATTTTTTGTACTAAATTTCTGTTTCAAATAAACTACAATACTGCATCTTAGCTTTCTGCAGCTTTAGAGGCCAGTCCCCATTGGGCACAAACTGGGCTTCCCAATCCTGCTTCTACCAGCAGCTTTGCCTTACAGTGGTGCACTACCTTGGCATTCAAGTTCTGACAGGTCTCCGATTGTGGTTTGCTTGTTTGGGAAAGGAGTAATGAAGTTCTCAGCAAAGCCATGCTAAACATCCACTCCTTTAATGAGCGATCCTTCTAGGATGATGTTGAAATCTTGCAATGTCTGTAGGACTCGGATAAGGGAGTTGACAGTCATGCGGTCCCGTAGGAGAGCGCTCTCCTCATACATCCTCGTGATGGGCGGGCACTCGGCCAGCAGCAGGATCCACTGAGACAGCAAGTGGTCCCTGAAAAGGGCAAGACAGGAATTGTTTTAACACCAAGTACCACAGATATCACACTGGAATTCTTCCCCAAGAGCACAGTCCAAAACATGCAGCCCCTTTTGGTGAGTGGTGGGTGTTGTTTGCACATACGAGTTTGCCGTAATCGCAACCCTTGATTTGCTTAGTAAAATACTACCTTACTGTAGAAATGAAAATTGAAAGGTATCAGCAGAATTGGACATTTGTAAGAATTCAGGAACATTTTCAGATCAGGAGCAGAGAAAAGTAAAACTCGAGGAAAATCTGACAGACTGTTTGCCAACTGGTTTTCTAAGTATCCAGACAGATAGGACAAAAATGGTACTTATTTCTAAACATACCAACTTCTACCCTCCAAAATACAACTAAGTCCCACCCTCCTGCCCCTCTCCAAGTGCAAGACAGAAAGCACCCTATTAGGAAAGAAAGGTTCATCTAGAACAGTTCTTCCAAAATTATAACAGGCATCCCATTTTCACAAGCAATTGAATGAGAGTTTATAAATTCCCCAGCTCCTGAAAAGGAACTCTGCATTCCTGAAGTCAGTATTTCATCAAAAATAGCATTTCAAGACAGATTTCATACACATGACTGTCAAGCTAACAGTTATAAAACAGCTCAAAACATTTTTAGCAGTTTAGACACTAGCCATGTATTATTAGTGCTTCTTTGCTCCAATTTTTGACGTAATACTAAAGCTGCCTAAAATAGGCACTGGATAATAGATAGGTGTGAGGTGTCTTAAAATGGAAAACTAAAGGTAATAACAACAGTGGAAAAATATTCTTCTAGTCTAATGCCAGAGGACACACATAATGAAGAGCAGATCAGTACCTTGTCCCCAGGCAAACCAGGATTTGGAATTTGCCATCCTTTCCAATGTTCCTTGGAGCTGTATTGATGGCATTGACATAATGACAGAAGGTTTTGCATGAAGATCTCTGAAGCAAAAGGGCCTCCTCATTGTCTCCAATCTGGTCACTGGTTTCAAAGTAAGCAACAGCTTTCTCTGTGGTAGGGAGAACATCAGAACCCAGTGAGAAGAAGCACTTCATTGTGACACAGAATCACACAAGGGAATCCTTAGAAAACCAACCTGCTGAGAGCTATTCCACAGTTTATGAATTCCTGACCCTGAAGATCACAGGTAGGTAGTCACCTCCACCTCTGCCATGGCATAGCACTAGTCAGTCTGGTTGATGTCTAACACAGCTAACACCAAGGAGCAGCACCAGAGCATCCCTCAATGGTTTCACTGAAAGTGATACCATCAGCATTGATTTTTCACTTTTTCTGAGTAAGCACTTACCCTCAGGTTGAGCATCTCCACCTGCAAGCCTGTTCTAAGGCAGGAAGTACATCTTAAATTACCCCTACACAGGCCTACAGGTAAGGATCACCAGAAGATCAGTGCAATGGTTAGGAGAGCTCTCATAAACCAGGAATCCAAACCTTTCACTCCCTGCCCTTTCCTAGCTCTCCTCCTAACACTGATTGCTCCTCTACCCCAGTCTCCAGCCTACCTCTTTTCTCTCAGAAAAGCAGCTGTTTGAACTAGGAACTCTTAAATTCCTGCGCAGACTCACACTTTTCTCTTACACAGAGTTTAGTACTTCTCCTCTGCCATTAGGTTTCTCATTGACTTTAACCTGGAGCAGGTGCTTAGCAGGAGAAATTGCACCCTAGCTGATAAGAATCCAAAGTCTGCATGTGAGGAGTCATTTTGCCCTAAGCCTTCTCCAAATCATATAGCAACTTACCTATGAAATCCCAGATGAAGACATTCTTATGAAAAAGGCGAGCTGATTTGAATCCATGGTGGAAGACCTGCTCCAGTGCTGCAACCAGACCATTTTCTCCACACAGCAGAATGGTAAGGCTCCCCCTCTGTGGAAAAGGGAGAGCAGCTAAGTACAACCTGCCTTGTTGGATGGCAGAAACTTCAGATCTAAAGGTAGTACATCTACTGGTACTTCAGTGCCATTTCTGTTTATAAACATTTGCAGGCAAGTAATGAAAAGTAGGAATTACCTCTTTCTCTGGCTTGTGGAAGTGTTTCACAATATTGTTCACAGCTTCCCCGATTCCCTCTTGGATCTGCCCTGCATTAGGCTCTGTGAAATGATAGAGAGCAGACTAGCTGAAGGTTAATCTTTCCTTGCTTGACATTTCAGCACTCATGTCCTCTAATTTCACAGGAGCTGGACAGATGTTTGAACAGGATCTCCACTGTGCCATCCCTGTGCTTTAGCAGAGAATGCCTTGTGTGACCCTCACAGTCCCGTGTCCTGTTGTAGCCAAGTGCAGTTACTCATAAAAGCTAATTTTAGGGATGTGAGGTCAATGTGCCCTAGGGTCCCTGCAGAGATAAGCTTTGCCAGAAGGCAGCTCACAGCAGCCACATCAAGCTCTGAGCTGCCCTTAGAGAGGCCTGTCTTCCCACAGACTGCAAAGTGAGCTGGGAGGCTGAGCAGCATCCGCTACTGCAAATTCTGCTGCCTCCTCCTCCCTCATCTCATATCTCCATGCTCCAAAGAAAGAGGTTATTATCTTTCAACAGTCAAAAGGGGACATTGAAAGAGGCAACCTGTATGTCACAGAGCAAACACCAACCAGGGAAGGCAGGAAAAGCTCATCAGCTTGCAGCTGCTGCTCTGCACCAAGCCTTGCTTCAGGATGAACCCTCCTGCTCACAGAAGCTTTTTCTTCCCAGCAGCTGGCAGCTGACCCCTTCCCTACAACCCTGGGGAGGAAGGCAAGGACTTACTGGTGTTCCTCCCTGTGAGGGAAGTGATGCTCAGCCGCCGAGTCACAGTGGGAGACTTCTGCTGGGGCGGGGTGCGACACTGCTTGCCCAGCTCTTCGTCAGACGTGGAGGACACCAGCTCTCCGATGAGGATACGCTCCAGACTGCCATCATCAACACCTTTTCCCAGCCAGCGCCCACAGGGGAACCTGCAGCACACCCAGGACAAGCACAGGTCAGCCACACACACAGAGCAGCCTCATCTCAAAGCTGGGCGACAGCTGGCACCCAACACACACTGCTAACAGACTGGGAATACTTTGCTCCCAGGAAATTCTCACAAAGCAGAGCTCTGCAGGAGCAGCCCCTGCACCACAACTGATCATCCTTGAGGGAAAAGAAAGAGGGAAATATGCAAAGCTTGGGTTACACACATATTTTATGGTCCACGTCTTGTTTTCTGCCGAGTTATTCTGCACTTGCAGCCACAATTGATATGCAGCCTTTAAGAGTGTTGTGATGATTAAAAACCAAAGCCCCAAAGAATTTCCACCCAGCTGAGTCTGTGACATCTCCTCATACTCAGATCTCACCTCACATTTTACTGATGTACCTCTGGATCCCATACACAAACCTAATGAAATCCATGCACATGCCCATACCCAGTCATTTTATCCCATGTTCTCCAACCTTCCCGTATACCCTGAGGCCAACTCTGAGATCTGGAGCTCACCTCTCTAAATTGCAGTTTTCCAAGTTCACATTCTTTTTAAAAGTTGTGTCTGCTTAGCCATGTTTTGTAGAACCAATGGTGAATTAGGAGACCATTTTGACACAAAGGTATGTGCTCAATATAAGATTAAGAAATCACCAAAACTTTTTATTTTCTTAATATTTCCCCCAGAGTGTCATTTCAGCTCTTGGAGTTTCAAGAGTTAATTTGTGCACAATTTTACCACACTACTTTAAATGAAGAGCTCTAATTATTAGACACAAACATACAATCACTTCAAAAGTATCCATACTGTCTGTCCTGTCTCAGAAAGATACAAAGAAAATCCTGCATTCAAATCTTATTTAATATTTATCAGATTATCTGACTTCAACTAAGGCTTCTGAAATGAAAGAACCAGGGGTGGGGGAGACCAACCCAACCCCATAAGGGACCCAAATGAGCCCAAATCAGCGTTAAGCAGAAGGTGAATGCCTTCTTGCTTTCCCTAAATTCAACAAGAATTTCAGACAATTCAGAAAATTACAACTTGTTGCTTACTTGTATGTGTGTCCTGTTATTTCATTCCTGACCATGACACAATCAACTAGCCACTTGGCCAGTAGCCCTGAGTTGTCATGACCAATCTGAACAGTCGTCAGCTTCCCCAAGTTCTGGCACTGAAATGAGTAACAGTTTTTGCTTCATTTTAAAAAAGAACAGACAACACACACACCCCAAACCCTCCCACCCCATGCATGCATATGGTCAAATATAGGCTTTTATTCAGTTTTCTAGTTTTCTTTGATTTCTAGAACAAGTATTTTCAACCAAACACGCAGAGCATTTTCAAAAGCAGCATAATTATTTTAAGACAGGAGAAAAGAAACTGTTAAAAGTTTGTGGAGAGATTACATTCTTTGTTGTTAGCACTCACTCTGAATATTTCTGAGAAGTATTAATTACACATTTCTGAGTAAGGTGATAAAAAGGTGTGCTTTTGCAGAAGAAATAGATCTTCCATACAAACAGCTTTTCAAAAATCCATTTGGAGTATATTGACCTTCAGCTGACTCATTCCACACTATGCAGCAGTCCCTAGATCCTTTATTATTTTCAAAGATTGATTTGCTTATTGTTGGCCCAAACAAAAATCACTAACATGAGACTCAGCATCACAAAGACACAGAAGAAGGAAAACAAGGCCCTGTGAATTCCAGTGCAAGATATAATTGTAGGTGGGGCTGGCAACAACATCTGTTAACGTCACCTAAACACTTCCCTTGAAAGACCTTGGTTTTCACTGCTTCTGATGCTGCCAAACAAGCAGCTTGGGCTGACATTTTCTACAAGTGGGTGGCTACCCAAGTCGATATTTTAGGAAAGCTTCAGCCAAAGGAATAATCCTGAACAGAATCAATATGGTCCTTAGAAATATCTAAATATGTAATTTTTTCCTGTTAGAAGCCTGGAGATCTTTTCTACAAAATAGTAATATCTGAATGAGACGTGGGCAATTATCTCAAAAATATCCTCTCTTTGTCAAAATCGACCTATGTTTGGCAGGAGGCTTTTTTTGCTATTGTTGTTGAAGATCAGTCTGCATATGCTCAGAGGATGCAACCTCAATTTCAGAAGCAGATTTTCCTACAAAATCACTCCTTAATGGATATGGTACAGCCCAGAGATAGAGGAGCTTGATGGAGCTTTCCCCGAAATTCCTGCTACCAGCTGCTTTGGCATGGCACCGAACCAACCTGTAATTGCTGGGTGGGAAAGCAGAGGGGAAAGCAAGAGAAAACCCCAGCAAGCCTAGGGGAGAGAGCCCAGTGGGGATGGCAGCTCACAGTGTGCCACAGACAGCACCTGAGGCTGGGATGTTGAAGAGCAATGCCAGAAAGGAAGAAATTTGGGACCTGCCAGAGGTCAAAAGGGCCATGGGTGGTGGTTAGTGGAAAGACAGTGAAAGAAGGGAAAAGAAACTTGGAAGGGAGATGAGGAGTTGGAAATGAGCACTGAAAGGGAAAATCAGGCAAGGGGGTGTGGAAGGGAATGAGATGTGAAAGTAGATAGGCAAGGTGAGGAAATCCGGGCTGGACAGGGACAGCAGCAAGGCCTGTGGTTAAAAGTGGTGCGTGCTCACAGAAAACCTTCATCTGACACAAGAGGGGCAGGCTATTTTCCTGTACACATTTGAACCTACAGTGATGTTGAAAATCAGGACAGACTGAAATGCCGTGCTCTTAAAAATCCCTTAATAAATTAATTTTTATTTGGAAGCATGTTTCAAATTGAAAGGAAAATGTGAAGAGCATGTACTCACCTCAAATGTCATTTCTAGGTGGTTTTTAGGAATCTGCATAACACCACTGTCTCCCAATTCTCCTGACACACATATCCACGGGTTTGATGTGATTATTGCATTGCTTAGTTTTTTGATGGGAATTATCACTGACCTGTAAGGGATCACTGAGAACAGGGGGGGAAATACGTTAGTCTTGATCTATTTTTTTTTCCCTCACAGTAAACGCAATTTCTGGGGTAAACCACGCCTTTCCTTTGAAGGCAAGCTCTCGTTGCCCGTCTCAGAAGCGAAGGAGACCAGACCCCTGCGGTGCGGGCGGGGGTGAAGGGCGGCGGTGCCGCACGGTGGAGCTGCAGCCCCGCGGCACAGCCGGGACGGACCCACCCGCGGGAGGATGGGGCACACGGCGGAAAAGACTGTCACAGTCGTTCAACAGTCTGGTTTGGAGGGGGCCTTTAGAAGCCATCCAGTTCAGCCACCTGCAGTGAGCAGGGCCATCTTCAACCAGACCAGACAGCTCGCAGCCTCGTCCAAGCTGACCTTGAACACTCCCGGGGATGGGGCATCCCATCCCGTCACCTGAGCCCGGGTCTCACGACCCAAAATGTAAAAAAAAAACTTCTTCCTTATATCCAACCTAAATTGACCCTCTTCTAGTTCAAAATCATCAACCCTTGTCCTATTGCAACAAGTAAATGATAAAATGTTCCTTCCCATCTTTCATATAGGCTCCCTTCAAGTACTGAAAGACTGCAACAGCAAACACTGGCATGGCTGCTAACACCACAGCCAGAATCTCAGGTCTGGTGTCTCTCTGTGGACATGCCCCTCCTTATTCTTATTCTCTTACTCTTCTACTTTTAAATCTGTACCACCCATACATGCTGAAGACAAGGACTGCCACCCACCCCAATTTGGATTTGACTCTGACACTGCATGACCCACTCTCCCCGAATGTTTCACAAGCTGCCTTTTTGACTGGGGAAGCTCAGCCAGCCTCTTTTACTTTTACTTTTGTGTGCCAGCCAATCATACTGCACTCAAAAAAATACCCTCAAATCCCAAGCGCTTGTCCTACAGGAGAAAGCTGTTAAGCTGAATGCCCCACAGAAATAAGGTAATCAAGGATGAATAAATCTCTGCACTGCGCTAGTTCTGAGAGATTTATTGCTTTAAGAGGAGAAAAAGTAGAATGAGTGCCTGTTTTGACAGACATGTAAAACTTGCTTCACTTCACTCTGAACAGGAAAATTAAAAATAACGGCTGCCCAGGTGAAACCAAATAATTAGGTTGTCTAATGGGATCTTGCTTTTTTTGCATTGTCCAGTACTGGAGAGACAAAGATTCATTTCCAAATATCAATCCAATCTCTGGTCTCCTCCTTACAAGAGAGAGTGAGAAAGGGAATCTTTCTGGCATTTAAGAAGAGACAAAAAGAGATCTAAGATACATATCTTAAAGGAGGAGTATTTAATCCTCCAATCTTCCATCTCCTCCTTAGTCTGAGGAGAGCAGACTGTTAGGATGCACACTTAACAAAGGCCAGAAAGAAGCATTAGGAGGTAGAGGACTTGACTAGGAGGAAAGCTGAAAGAAACTATACAGAGAGCAGCACTCCCTGCTGATTACTCTCCTTTGTGCAATGCTCTTATCCAGAGCACTCCCACACAACCTTGGCTTTCCAGCTGGTTTCCCAGAGCAACACCCAGCACCCAGGAGCCCCACAGCAACAACCAAGGCTTCCAGATAAGGGCTCAGCTACTCAGGCACCAGCAACATCATCTCTTACAAACCATGACAGCAACTAATTTTTAGTCAGGGGGAAAAAAATTGATTCTCCAACTCACTGATTGTAGTGAAGACGCTTGTGAAGCAGAAGTAATCCACAGCATTGAGTGAGAGCAGGTGATACAGAAACTGTTCCCGTTCCTCTTCACAGCACAGGAAAGCGTAACGCTTGTAAAGTTTCCTGGGAGAAACAAGCACATGGCATTTTTGTTGCTGCAGTTGAAAAAGCACCATGTATCTTAAAAGGTGTTTGAATCTCAAAACACCAAATGAAGAGTGACTCCCTAGTAACAGCAGCTGCTAGAAACCCACAGAGGACATGTAAATGTGCTACTCATGTTTTACAGAGCACTCTTGGCTCCATGCTCCCATAGCAAGGCTACCGAGTTCATCTCAGTTTGGGGTTTGCTGCAAAGCACAGGTTAAAACTAACACTGCTCACAGTAGCAGATCTGAGCCAACTCACAACAAGCTCATTTCTTCCCCTTACCTTCCCACTGTGGAATGGTCTCATCTAATAAACTCATCTTCCTTCTGCTCCCTACTGTGATAGAAAACCCAGCAGAATGCACAAGCAGCAGCTGGGGTCCTCCCACCACTCCGTCAGCTCAAGATCTTAGGGCTGCAGTGTGGCTTGGATCAGTGCAGGGATCTGACCAAGAACTAATGCCTCCTTCCTGAAATCTGTGATGTGCTTTCCATGCAGATGAGCAGATTTTTGCCCCACTGCGTGGGCAGTACCACCTCTCCCAGATCCCCCTTGCCCTTCAATCACTTCTAACTGGAAACCACAGTACCCAAACAGGGTGCCTGGCTGTTCCCCAAGCAGCAGCACCTTGAGATACCACCTTCAAAACACGAAAGTGAAGGTTTGAAGAAAAGAGCTGGCTTACTTTGCAAGTGCCTGGTTAGAAAGCAGCTGCTTCAGGTGTTGAGACAGAAGCTTCTTCTCCAGAGAAAGTCTTATCCAGGCTCGGGCTCGCCCCACATCAGTCTTTATCTCACTCATGTTCTGAACGTGCCTGAAATGTGTGGGGAAGAAAATAAATAGATGAATCATAAAAATTCTGCATGCTTCAAATGGCAACATCCAGTGTGATGATGCAGCAGGTGACCTGGAAAATGTCTTCTGACATAATTTCTGGGGAGGTCCCCAGCAGGGCCCCCCAGAACCCTGCACTGTGGCAATGAGATCCCTGGCAGCCCCAGGCTGGCACAAGGACACGTGGCTTTTCCTGGGCATGGCAGACTGTAGGAGCTGTTCTGTGGTTGCCTGGCCAAAGTGAGGAGAGGTAAACCTGTTCACCCCTGCATTGCCCGAGGTAGGTGTTCTCATGGACACTGCTAGGACTTAAAAAAACCAGGCACCTTGTGAGACCCAGTTGCATCTGAGCTGCCACCTCAAGCTGCTGACTTGAACAGGTGTGTCTGGGAGGGCAGAGGACAAACAGGTGCCCTGAGAGCTTCTCCAAGCCACAGTGGCTCTGAAGGTTCTAACAAACCCCTTGAGGGCAGCAGCAATGGCACATTTGAGAAAAGGAGGACTGCTGAGGCAAAAACAGCAGCAGGAAGCTGCAAGCAGAATCACATTTTTAGGGATCTAAGAGGCCTTCCTGTAAGTGATAATTTGAACAGCCCTCCATATGTTTCATCTGTAGCAAAGCAGAACTGTTCCATAGGGGCTTTCTTCTACGGTTTTCCTTTTCTTTTTAAGTTTCCCACATTTCAGTTTGGAGAATGCCAAAAACTCTAGTTTTAGAGCACAGGGAGTTTTAGAAGAGGAAGAGAATTGCTACGGCAGGATGAAGTTGCTTCCAAAAACTCCCCATTTGGTTAAATAAAAAACAAGAAAAAATAGTAAGTTTTCAGCAGGGGAAAGAAAAGGCTCAAATTTCTAAATTTTCATGCAGTCTGCATGTTAAGTGCACAGGCAATTCAGCCCTCCAAATCTCCATGGCAGCCTCCAAGTACCATCAGTTGAAGTCTGAACTAATCCCAGTCGCAATTTACTCCTGCAACTTCCTTGACAGCCCTCCACGCATTGCTGAGTGGTGGGGAATGTGGCAATATTTACTCCAAAGGAAATCCAACGAAGTCGTGCTGTGACTGATACTTTTTACATTGACTACTATAGTCTCATGCTTTCCCCTATCTGTTACACCCAAGTGTGTGCTTTGTGTTATATTTAGTCCCTGCATTATTTGAGGAAATTACTCTCTTGTTTATAGAGCCTCTAACGGAGCAGGCCCAGGACCTTTAAGGCAAATCTGCAAAGAACAACTTGGAGCTGTCGAGAAATATGAGTTTTCTCTGCACAAATGAAGAGCATACATAGCCCAGCAGCCCTGCTCTGTGCCAGGCTGACCTGCAAGGCTGAAGCCTTGCACCTGGCATGGGAAAGCCCTTCCTGGCTCAGAGCATAGCAGCCAGCATTAGACTTTCCAGCAGAGAGCTGGACACGTGACCCGCAGTCCTTGAGAAACAGGATGCATGCTACAGTCAACTACATCATGTCGAGACACTCTCCTCAGACATTTCAAGCCTTTTGAGATGGGAAGATCAAAGCACAGACTATAATTTCCCTCCCCTTCCCCCAGTGCTCAGCTTGAATTACATCTAATATGAAACACTGAGCAGAATATGTTATTTCACTGTGAAAAGATTCAAGTACAGATGGACTCCACCTTATTCCGTGCATGCTCTGTGCCTCTTCATTACCTGTGTGTGGTTCAGACTAGATAAGCATTAATTGTGCATTTGGGAAAAAAAAATAGCTGCAAGCATGCAGCTTGCCAGAGATATTCAAAAGATTCAGTAATCAGTCTTGGTGTCAGCAAAAGCAGAGTGTAATAGAACAGAGCATGCAGGAACCCAAATTTATTTCACTGTCAGTTGTGAGAGTCAGAACAGCTCTATTTTTATCGGTGACCTAAGTGTAAGCACCGTATGCTCACCACTGCACAGTAAATTCTTCTTGTCATAGCACTGAACAGCCATTTTCATGCAACTCCCCTGGTTTGGACTTGCTTTTAATCCTGTAAGTAATAAAGAAAAATCTATTTGCCCTGTCAAATGTAAGCCTGGGGTATGGTGAGAAACCCTCTGCAAACAGCTGTGCTGACAGCAGAGGTTACAGCTGCCCAGCACTGCTGCGCCCCAGGGATGCTGTGCACACTCCCGTGGCAGCAGAGTCAGGAAGGAGCTTTTAGCTCATCCCAGGCAGGAGCAGGTCTTTGTTCAGCGTTCTTTTTGAACACAGCAGGTTAAGCATCACTGCTGTGGGCCCAGTGGCCAGCTCACATCCTCCAGTGCAAGCTCCCTGAGGAGGGAGGCATGACATGGGTATGAGAGCAAGAAAGAGCTTGCCCAAAGTGGAAGGATCAGAAACTTTAATCCAGCTGGACCAAAGGTTTTGGGGAGGCCTTGATGTTGACTGGCTTGGTTGGATGCTCAGCAATGCCTGAAGGGTGAAGCCATGCTGGAAGCAGGCTGTAGCTGGAAGAGGGATTGAAAAGATGAGGCAGATCTGTGCCAGGGGAAAGGCTGGAGGGAGTACCCCCAGGCTGGCTTGTGCCATTGAGATTCCATGCACAGAACCAAAATAAACACCCTGAGCATCTTCCTGACCACATCTGTGATGCCTGGCTTTTAGGGGGCTGGGNTGTAGCACATGGCACACTCAGAGCATGACTGTGACTCAGCCCTGCTTTTAAGTTGTTTACATAACCTTGCATGAGCCACCAGAAACAAGCCCTGCTTAAGGCAAAGCTTAATCCTCCAGCCATTAGTTCAGTCAGCACCACAAGCCCTGCAATTTAACAATTACCCATCCTTCAACTTCAGCCTGGTGTGCAGATAAATATTAGGTAGCATTCCTTCCAAGCAGGAGAAAGTGTGCCTCGAGATTACAGATGACAAATTCAACTCACCATCTGCCCAGCATTTTTCTGTGACCAGACACGTTTCTGGACAATCACAAATACCCAAGACATTACAAAAGGTAATGTTCTGCTTCTCTACTTTTTCTCTGAAGAGCAGTAAGAAAGACTTTTGTGATGCAAACAAGAGAGCTCAGATCCGTGCTGGGCTTTCATTACTCCAGTGGAAGCCCGTGGACTACAGAACCCATGCACGCAACAGTGAGCACACACAGCCTCCTCTGTCAGCAAACCCCTCCCAGCACAGGAGTTTCCGCTCCAGATCCTCCTTCATCCTTCCCTCAGACTGACCCTCTACATGCCTGTCAGTCTCTCAGGGCTGAATTAAGGAGAGAGCTGCCACATCCCATGAGAGGGATGCTAAAATGGCAGACACATGTTCAAAATGACCTCTTGGCATTACACCCCCAGTTACACTACGTATTCTCTCTCCCTCTTTTACATGTTGTTTTAGTTGTAAGTGGCATGTCATGCTCTTTGAAATCAGAACAAAAGACTCAAACGACAAAGCATCAAACTAAAAGGTTGCACACTGCAGGTGGGGAGTACAGTGATTTTTTTTTTTCCTAGAAAAATCTGACTAATCTATCAACCCACATAGTAAAAATCTCATCACTGTAATCAGGGTTTTGTGAACTAACTACAATAAATCTTCTTTTTACCCGAAGGTTCTTTTCCCATATTTTTAGGTGTAAGAAGAACGTAAGAAACAGTACTCATGTTGTCTTACATGTGTGATTGCTCTCAGCTCTTTACAGATGAGCATTATTGCATTACTCCTCCTCTCTTTTCATGGCATTTTTATCCCACTGCAATCCTTAGCCCTCACAAGACAAGTGTGAAAACAGTGGCCTGACCTGGCAGTGGCTTAATCAAGGAGATGCCCTGAAGAACTTCTGCCTGCTGGTGTCAACCAGCCTCCACCTCTTCTGACTCTCTAATCCTCCTGGTTCCAAACAAACACTGCTTGAAAAGGTCTCCAGAGCCAGGCTGTGGTCCACTGGAGAGAACCTGCCCTAACTTCACATCCCGACTTTAAACTCACCCAAATTCTAGGTCTGATTAAACTTCTAAACTTGTACATTTATTACTTTCTGCCATGAAATGCTAGTTGAAAAGAAAGAACATTGCCCAGGCATTGCAAGCAGGTTTTTATGTCCCTTTGCTTTGCCTATCAACTGTACTTGCTGGGTCAGTAATTAAAAATGAACTAAAAGAAACAAACTGAAAATACCAAGGAATTTAACTTATTTGCTGTCATTTGTAGAAGCTGGCTTTATTACTGGAAGAACTCCCCTGGGAAAACAGAAATTGCAGTTACATATGTGTGGTTTTCATTTTCTGTTTGCTAAAATAGAACAAGTGACCACACAAAAAAGATTTTCCAAATAGAAAGGCAACACGTCGTAGATCTGAATGTGGGCTGAAGAGAAGGTTTAATTCTCCTTAGCCTTTGTAGACCCAAAGCCAGCGAGGATCTTTACCTTATGCTACACAATTAAACCCACAATTAATGCTTTAGGAACCAAATTGCATACCTCATATCTTGTATCAGGGAAACCCTCAATGTAGGCAGAGTAATTCCTGTATCAGACTTTCGTCTTTCTGTTCCACCACCAACTACAGTGGAGAAAATACACATAGTTAACACTACAGTAATAGACTGCAATGCATTTGTTCTACATACAGCTGAAAACAATTTTAAGTGGCTGGTAACTGCACTGTTTCTGAGCATTGTCATTAACTCTATTCTGGAAATGTAGAAGTAGACAAAATGAAAATGCTGAATATATTACCTATTCCTTCCTTAACTCAGCACTGAACCTGGGAGATCTAGCTTCCTTTTTTGCATGTGAAATATTTAACTTAAATCTGTACAGCAGTGAGTTTTATTAGTAAGAAGTTTCTATGGAAAGCTCACAACTGAGAATACCTCAAATAAAATTAAGCTACAGTAACGTATTAAATACAAAGAATGCCATGCATTTCTGTGTTCTGCTCTGATCAAACCACTTTGTGATGACACATTTTGCTCTCAGGAATTTGTGACTGCCAGCCAGACTGTTCAGTGCATTACTCATTGAAGCTTATTAAAAAGTTCTTTCATGGGAGAGACTAGTTTGTCCATAAATGCCTCTTTGAGGACTGATCATACAAGTTCCCATCTGCAGGGTCTGAACTGGGGAGTCCTTGCAAGATGACCCCCTGAAGTTCAGAGACTTTTACTACAATACCCCAGCCACTGGGCAGGGACATCTCAAGGTTATCAGAAAACCTCTCTTAAAACACAGAAGCAATTTAGTGATTGTAAGGGGCCAAGCCAAACCATAAATTGAGCACCTAGACTGACGGACAGAGATTACACAATTTCTGAACTGTACCACCCACCAGTATAAAGATTTACTGAACATGGAGTTATTCATATTCGGATCTGAGAGACAGATTATGCTCACTGAAAGAAAGATGTCAGCTGTCTTTTTCCCAGCTCCACACTTTCAGCTTCTTCAGAAATTATCTCTTGTGAAGACACTGCTCCTCATACCTCACTCAATGCTCATTAAAAGGGAATGAAGGTAGTGCACATACATCAAGTTATTTTCCCAACAAGGATGGAAAATATGCTCCTTTGCCTCCAGTGATTTCGATCCATTTTGTCCAGACATCAAGACATCCCCACAATGATTATGAGAAGTCTCAAAATGTAAATGTGGTATTAGCAAGAAAATACACTGAAAATCCTGCATGGGTTTCATGTGGTTGCACTGTTCCTCCCATGGCCGAGTTCATTTGCTGTGATGGACTTCTCATGGAGTCACCTGCCAAGTACTCACCTGGGGATTCTGCACTGTGCTCTTGCTTCTCTTCTCCCTCCTGGTACTGAAGCAAATGGGACCACAATGCAGACTTCCCCTGAAAATTGAATAAATAAATAAACCAGGCAAAAAAAACCCAGTAAAGGCCAATAAACATGGCAGACTAATGGAACAGCATTTGAAGGGGTAAAACGTTCAGTAATGAAAACCAATCCTTCTCTCTTGGGCCATGAAACCTCAGGAAGAGAGGACCACCCCACTGATTCAGCAGTCACGCCACCCACCTTGTTTCTTTGTCCTCCCCTCTGGGTTTCCTTTGTGAAGGTTGAAAAGGAATAAACCAAATGTGTACTTGTGTACTCGTACACAAGATGTGTACTTGACAACATCACTGCAATTTCCAGAGGGGAAAATCCCAAAATAATCCCTCCTCAAAAAACCCAAACACCCAAAACTCCTCAAACCTTTGTAAAATATGAACCAGGGACACTGATCCCAAAGACACCTCCTGCTTTACCTTGGAGTTATATCATTGAGTAGCAGCTTAGAAAGCAGAGATGACATTCAATGTTTACCAACCTGCTTGACCTGCAGACCATGGCTCCAGATTCTTTCTAGCAGATCACAGAGACTGGCAATCAGTGTATTTTCCTCCAGACCTGTTATGTTGGCTTCTCCATGTCCCAGCTCAACTGCTTCATGGCCCATTTTCTCTACCAACATGCGTTTAGTCTTTAAAAAAAAAAAAAATCCCAACAGTTTCTAAGAATGTTATCCAATAAGGAGCAGAATTTACAGATGAGTTTACTTACACATGCTTATCTAGAGACTATGGCTAATAGAAACTTAAAATCTATTTGCAGAGATTGTAAATTAACAAAAATAATTATATTTTAAAAGTTTGCTTAATTACTTTGAATCACAGAATACCCTGAGTTGGAAGGGACTCAGGAAGACCACATCCAGCTCCTGTGCCTGCATAGGACAGCCCCAAGTGTCTGAGAGCATTGTCCAAATACTTCTTGAACTCTGGCAGACTTGGTGCTGTGACCACTTCCCTGGGGAGCCTGTTACAGCTGTCCTACTTCTATACCCTTAATCTATTGCCCTATTTCTATGCTGGTGATTAATTACCAAGCAGAGTACAGAATACATGTTCAGTCTTACTCAGCTTCTGTTTTAATTCTTGTTACAGCCAATAAAGTTTAACACTCAGGTAAAGCAGTACACTACCAACTGCAACAGACACAAAGAAGTTGTATGTCCATGGCTGTGAAAGCTTCTTTAATATCAGGAACTGTTACACTTCATTTGCTCTGCATCAACAACATGCACAAGCCACATGCGCTGAATTCTTCCCTTCTGACCATAGGTCTCCAGGCCATTCTGTTTAGGCTACATGTAAATATGAACAATTAAAGGAAATCCTCCAGAAGATATCTGATCACGCTGATTCTCCCTTCCTGTCCTTTCTACTTCTTCCATCAAATTCAACTGCATAAACAGAAGAGCAAAAACAAGTTCCTTTCTCTTCTAGCTGTTGAAAAACACTACAGGGCTATCCCCTCCTGCAATAAACCCATATTCCAACAGAACCATGCCATTCCAGCTGTGAACCAGGAGAACATCTGCAGGTGTTATCTGAGCTCACTGCAGTCCAGGGGAGAGCACACAGGGGGTGACTTACCTTCATGCGACATTCCTTCAGCAACCCTTCCACAAATTTCCAGTTGGTCTGTGCAATCACAGCTGGAGAGAGGTCTGACAGTTTGGGCTGCCTTAAATTTTTGCCTAAACTCCTTGCCTCCTGCATGTATTTCTAAAAATAAAGAGAATAATTTTAGATATTACAGGCCAGAGTGACTCTCCCTCATCCTAGGCAAGCAAGGTGATGAAAACAAATGAACTAGTGTTAATCTAGAAACACAATCTTGATTTGTCTGATGCTTAGGTGTCAGGCTGGAGAAGTGAAATTATCCCTTTTGACAACAGAAAAAGCAAGATATTTCCCTGGACTGGTACAGAATCAGTCAATATTAGCCAATGAACTGTGCTGTTAGTCACTAGTATGAAATTAGGTACAAGTGCACAAAGTGTAACACCTTCATTCAGCAATAAAGTCAAAATACCAAGAAAGTTTCTTTCCACTGTTATTTCTCACTTTAAAAAAAATTTAATTGTCTAATTTGTGGCCAGACTATACATGAATAGAAAAAAAATCCCTTGAAAATAAATTATAAGAAGTAGAAATACACTTAGTGAGCGAGAAAGATTTCATCCATTACTTTTCATCTGGATAGTTTATGCAGGAAAAATTACTTGATCTTATTCACAATTTACTTCTTGATTACAAGTGAAGCTCATTTTAAACAGAATTGACACTTGGGATCATTCATATTCTTACTATGGTAATTGTTAAGTGTTAAGGATGGACAAAAATCAGCATACTCTTTAAAAAAAGATCCAAGCTATAACTGAAGACTTTCAAACTTTCCTGCTCCACTGCCTTGTCTTCAGGGGTAGGGTATTTTTTACTTTGGTCTAGTTTTTTTTTTTTTTTTGTTTTTGTTTTTTTTTTTTTTTTTTTTTGTTTGTTTGTCAAGTGAAAATCCACAAACCAATCAGCACGTGACCTCTGACCCCAGCTACATGAGAGAGCTGAGCAAGGCTGAGAAGTTGACAACAACTATCAAAATGTTGTTTGAGCATTATTCATAATTTTTTCTTAAAAAGAGCAAGATAATAGAATGTTGCCAAATAAAAGTCTTGAAAAACAGCACTCATAGCCTGGTGTGGAAATGCTCTGTTTCCATTTGGGTTTTTGTCCTGTTAATGATGCCTCTCTGGGGGATGTATGTGACAATGACCAGTCTTTCCTGGAAGGAGCAGATCACATCCCCCCCAGGGAATCCTTGCTACAGCTGGCTGGGTTTTCTGGGGAACTGAGAGGTCACCATGGCTGCTGCACCCTTAGAACTTTCTGTCTGGGCAGAAAATTTATTCCATAGAATCATAGAATGGTTTGGGTTGGAAGGGACCTTAAAGATCACATAGTTCCAAACTTTCTGCCGTGGGCATGGACACCTTCCAATACATCAGGAAAAGCAAATACAAAAACTTAACACATTGAAGTTAATTGAAATAGCTCCCCCCCATCTTTTTTTTTAAATGGAAGGACAGTTTTTTTGACCCAATCAGATTTTCTCAACACAGAAATTTGGACAAGAACCACTTAGCATCACCCTTAACAGGCCAGACAAGAATGTAGGGTTCTGCCATGAAAAAGCTGTGCTCCACTGAAGTTCCCAGTTAGGTAACTACAATTTCAAAACTACTGTAAGGATTTTTAAATAGTTCCATAACTACAGGTGGGAATAAAAGAAAAAATGTTACAGACGATGAAAGTACGTTGTTCACCAAGCAACCTCACAAGTGACTTTCATCTCAGTGCAAAAATTAACAGCAAAATCAGTGAAAAGTAATACAGGGAATATATAACTAGAAAAACTAATATTTCTTTTTAAATGTGAAGGGATAAAAAGTGTGGTTATAGTCTGAAGAGTACAAAACGCAGATAACCTAATTCATTGTATAGCTTCTTATTATACTAATTTTTTTTTAAAATAAATAAAATAACTCTAAGGTTCCAGAGAAGAATAAGGGTGGGCTGCGATAATCAGTTGATTGCCCTTTGCCTGTTCCAGCATCCATGCACCACCACCCTCTTGCACACTGGGATGCAATGATCCAGCAGGTAGAAAGCAATGCTCTTAGGATTTGACACCCTAAATTCAATTGCCAGGTGAGCAACATGGGTAAAAAAACACCCAAAGCGAAGCAAAATTCTTGTCTTTAGCCTTGGTGCTGTTGTGTTTTCCAGGGAGCTGCTATGGAAGCTCCTTTCCAGCTACTTTTCTGATTATAACCACACTTCCAAGCGCTACGGGGACATGCTCATACTCTACAAGAAAGGGGCAGGTTTGAGACACAGCAAAGACACAGGTTCTTCATGCTAACAACATCTCAAAAGCAGCTTTCAACAAGAAAAACTAAAACATACCAGGCAGCATTCAGAGAAGGATTTTTTAGGAGGCCGTGCAGGAGGGGGTGGTCCCTGATACCACTCCCAGAAGGCCATTGAGTTCTGACGAAGGAAAAGCTCCTCCGATGGCTAAGAGGAGGCAGATGCCCCAATGGCAGAACAGCCAGAAAGAAAGAGGAGACAAAGCAAAAGAAGCATGCATATGATCCACAGCCAAAAAAAAAGAAGAAAGTAAATACATGACAAAGTACTGAAAAGGCTCTGCTGCAATATACACACACGAGGCATTGCTTAAAATATACTTGCAAAGCCATGTTAGCAAAAATAGCAACAAACATGTACAAGTGCTGTTTTGCTGTGTTTCCATGAAACATTCATGAAACATTGTTCAAAGCTATGGTTGAAGAGTCCTCTCATCCACTCAGGTTCTTTTAGAGAACAAACTCCAACACTGACCAGCATTATTCAGTGAGTTTACCACAAAACAGCATGAGTGTTATATTTCTGCTAGTGACATACAATAGAAGCATATGGACATCAATGGAAATACGTGGCAGAAAACATTTAATGAAGGATGAGGAACTGAAAAGATGGGAAAGAAACACATGTATGTGACTGACATTTACAAGATGCATGGGAGTTTCCAAGCTTTAGGCATAAAAAGGCCCCAAAGTCTTAACCTTTCAAATAGGCATAGTCATGTCAGAAATCTACGTAAGAGAAAGGAAAAAAAATTCCTTTAAAAAAAAGGGAAGAATCCTGCTTCATTTGCTTCTACGTGGCTGACATTTATTCAAGGACTTAACTTTTCCAGAGACTTCCACCCTGACCAGTTTGGCAGCTGCATTGCCAGGCTCTGCTGTCTGCGTGCATTAACTCGGCCAGGGTCTAAATCAGCAAATCATTTCCCTGATGACAATGGGGCTGTCTTGCTCCAAAATAATAAAAGCACTTTATTTATGTTGCATGCTTTGAAGTTGTACAGCATCTGTGACAAGCGGAGCAGCATCCCAATGGCTAGAGACTCAACCAAACCATACAGTAGCCACAAAACTGCCCCAAGTAGTAGGCACATTATTGTCCAAACCTCCACCTCCTGGATCACAGCTCGTGCTGTGATGAAGATGACACCACCCACCTCCCTCATGTCGTTGTCCAGCCCGATGTGTTCCGAGTGCTGCCGCAGGCGGTCCTTCCTCCGCTGTGTGGTGGCACTGCGGCTGGCCCAGCGGCTGGGAAAACACAGAGGGGACACATGTGTGAGCAGAATAAAGCAGGAGGGAAAGCCTGGGTCAGGAGCTGAAGGACATCCAATGGGTCTGCAGCAAAAGAAGGGAAAGCCCAAGCTTGGACCTTGCAAGTAGATGTGAGTGCGAGCTGTGTCGGGGCTCCCCACGGGAAACCACCTGGGAGGTGACAGACCAGCACTCGCCCAAGGGACAAAAATCCTGATGGAAATGTGCCCAGGTGCCTGCCAGGGTCTCGAGTGAGAGCTCCTGGGATCTGAATTGCAGGTCATGCCACCACTAGGTGATTGATGCCACCACAGCATTGATGCCATCACTAGGTAAGTCACTGTGCTTAGTTACCTAACACCACTGCTGCATTTGATGAGGTTTGACAAGAACAGCGTCTTTAGCAAAAAACAAAATACAATTATTTATTTGAGTAGCAATTTCTACGATTTTGCTCTTCTGTGAGAAGTGCTACTTCTGCTTTCTCCACTTTCTGTGGTACTTCCAGGAAGTATTTGAGACAAACTTCTCATTGCAATTTTAACAACTGTTACTGGGTGCATCTGTGCCTAAAGGTTATAAACAATACTGATGTTTCTGGTATTAGTAATGTTGTTATTTTCACCTTTTTTTTTGCATTTGGTTTCTAAGTACCACAGAAACCCTGGGTTTTTTCCCACCTGTTCATGTACACCCAGTTGAATTTTTCCTCTCTTCACACAGGTGGTATTGGTGAGGACATCAGTCTCCAGATCCAAAACCCATGTATTTCTGTGTGCACCCCAAACAGAAGAATATACAAATAAAATCTGGGATCTAACTGTTTGGGCAAGGAGTTTCAGCAGGCGACACAGGCAGATGAATGCCTGAGGAGGAAATTCTTGCACAGAGCTGGGCTTGGGTTATGACATATTGGGCAAAACACTGGAGATGTGTATGGAAGGGAATCTGACCCAAGAGTAGTGCAGGGATGTGTCCCTGGGATCAAAAAAAGGCCTCTGTTTCCAGAGAGGATTTTGCAAACATGTACATAACTACCTTCATCAGTTCCTTCAGAGAGGCAACCAAAGACTCAATTTTGGCTCACCACAAAGGGAAAAAAAGCCACAGGAGCTGTTGTTTAAAAAGTCAAACTGAAGTCCCATTGTACCTCACAAATAACATCAAGAAAACAAGAGCAAAGGAAGAAATCTGGGTCTGCATGTAATTATGGTTCATCACCTCAGTATCCCATATGACAACACATTTATTTTTAAAGCAATTTTATTTTTTTTGGTGGCCTCAAGTCTCTGCTAACAAAATAAAACAGCCCAATAGGTGTCTGCACAGCAAATGCTGATACCTTCTTGGAGGAACACATCACTGACATAAATGTCTTTGCACCTCCGCAGAAGTCTTAAAAATGTACAGTCCCTGAGGTTAGTAAGTCACCATTTTATTTTTTTTTCTTCAGAAGCAACAGCCAAAGCCTTGTTAGATAACTAAGAGGGGGAAAATAAACCCCTACATTTAGAAGACCTCAATAAACAGAAGTGTCACAAAAAAACACTCTGCTGAACAGAGGATAGCAGATACTAATGCGACTTCAGCCACTTAGCGCGGGAGACCTTCTATTTATTGCGAGCCAGGACCATGTTTATGTTTCACACAACAGAATGACAATAACACACTGGAAATTTAAGTCATAGATCAAATATTACCCCATATCATAGTTTTTTCTGCTCCAATTTAAATGGTTATTTTCTGAATTCTAGACAGAGCTTGGAAGCATCTCCACCTGCATTTCTGCATTTACTGGAAGTTGAAATAATTGCTTTAAGCGTCCTTTGAGGGAAAACATCTCACCAAAGGTGAAAGCAGAACAAAAGCCACAGAGTAATTATAAAATAATACACCACCATTAAAGCATTTTCAGTTCATTCCAGAGCTGTACTTCATCTGGGAGACAGCACAGACCATTTTCCAGATTATTAACCAGAACTATTTGAACATTTTAATCATACAAAAGTGAAGATTGTTGGATGTTTATGAAAAAAAGGACTGCTGCTCATTAGCTTGAGCAATTACACACTGTAAGCTGCACGTCCCCTCTTTTCCAAACTCCAAGTTGAGGAAGAGGAGCTGTTGAGTCACTGGGTGAGGTCTGTGCATTCAGATGCTGCTCTGAATCTCTCTGGGAGGTTTTGTGAAGATCCTGTTTATCCAGCAGATAAAAAGGATTAAGCAGCTAAATCTTTTAAAGCCTTTTCTTTACTGGGTCACACAGAATTTTCCCAAAACAATGCTTCAGTATTACAATAACCATTCCCTCTCCTCAGTAGTGACTGCATTTTAAACTGCCCTTCCTCTCCCTGCAACGACTTGAAGTGATTTTACAGGAGATTAAAGCCCCAGTGGTCTTAACACCTCCCCATGGCTGCTGAAATCCCATGTGGGTACCTCTGCTGGCCCTGTCATCAGCTGCTGCTCTATTCACACCCCAGCCCAGGTGCTGCCAAAGCAGCAAGGAAAGCTGTTCTCCCTCCAGCAACCCTTTGATTGCTGTCAGCCCTCAGACCTGGGCTTTTCAGATAACCACTGCTGCCTGTGTCCCTCCTCTCCTTGTCCTGAGGAGAGGAAGCCCTTTTGCTGCTCAGCCTGGATATTACCCAAGGGCTCCCTGACCCCAAAAATGCCTTCTCCCCTCTAGTTTTTTTGCTGGTAGGGCCATGAGCATGGACTACTGGGATGTTTCATTTATTCCTCACAGTGGAGGCATGGCTACAAGCACCAGGTCTCTGGGGATGGAGCAGACAGCTTGGGGAGGTGCTGCAGGGAGCCCAGGGACAAGCTGCCTCTGTGGAGAAGTGAGGAAAGGCTCATTTCAGTGTGTCTGTCTGCATCTAACTCCCATATCCACAGATGAATGCTCCTCACCTCCAGGGACTGCAGAAAAGCAGTGGTATTTCAGAGCAGGGACCAGGGAAGACTCTGCTCAGTTCAACATATGGAAATGAAGCAAGGCACCTCCAGCTAAGACTTTTGTAACATCAAGGCAGTCAAGTCAGCATCATTTAGTATCAAATTGGACCCAACAAGCAGAGGAATAGGTTTGCAGAGGTTGGAGGGAATGTAACAGTGACATTTGAAACATCCTATGTTAAGTATCATTTTTTACATTTCTATAATAAAAGAGGTAAGGTAGTCAGCAGCAAAGCTGCCCTGTCAGAAACCATCTAGCAAGATAGCACCTCACACCAGGGACTGGCCAAGCTGTACTGTGACCATGTGTACACATCTCTTTCTTCTCCTACCTCCTCCCTGGCCCCCCTTTTGAAAGCTCCCTGGAGAAATTAAGAAATTTTGTCTTCCCAGATCAGGCATGGGTGTAGCAGGCAAGATTTATACTGCAAAACCTGAACATGCTGCTAGAGAACTTCTTTCTCAGATGGATTTAACCAATATTGCCATCACCATGAAAATCACTTTTGTAATTTACAACCCATTTACAGTGATAACAGAGAGAAGGAAAGAGACAAATGCACTTGTCTATAGGACACAAAATCTCCTCATATACACCATCTCGTGAGGCAGGCTGCTATTTAGGTCTGCAAACCATGACCAGACCCATTCTACATATATAGGTCCATCAGAGGAGTTACCTGAGCTTCTTCATTCACAAATTAGCACACAGCTGTACTGCAGCCTCCAGCAAACCCCTCTCAAGCATGCACACACTAAACACACAGAGCAAACTCCTTGGGCTCACATGTAGTTTGTGTGGGACTGTAAACAGAGATTCCAAGTCAGACCAAACAAGAAAAGGAATGTTGAAACTGAGCTCCACCTGATCATGAATGGGCTGACAGGGGAGAGGATCCACAGTGTGAATCTGCTCCACAAACACTGTTCCATGGTAAGGAGAATGAAGGCGGAGATGGAGACTTAGGCACCTTTTCAGTCTCTACCATGGAGTGGAATAGGAAAGCTCTGAAACTGCTCATTGGATGGACAAAAAGTAGTAAAATGCCTTAAAGAGAGTGGCCTTGCACTAACAGGCTTGTTCATCAGTTCATACAAAAAGAAGTGATTTTAAAGGGTGGCACACACAGCTGTCATCCTCTGCAAGGAAGAGCTGTAGTGAATTGGCAGCATCACCTCTTAAGCCCTGAGGAGCCACTGTCCTATGAGGTATTTAATTTGTAGGTCCCTTGAGACAGGAGTACTATTTAGGGGAGAGCAAATGGAAGAGAAGATGCAAGGATTCAATGCCCATTTTTCCCTGTCAGCTTTAATTCTGCACAGCTATGTTAAAATGATATATTAAAGAAGTTAAGTGCACTTTTCCTGCCTTGCACCAGTTGAGCAGAGGATCAGTAGCTCAGGAGACTCACCCATCAGGTTCCAAGTAAGCACAAAAAGTATTTCTTATCTCAGAAACCATATTTAAGCACAGATTGTCAGTCACACTTTATTCCTGAAAATGAATGTATTTGAGTACAAGTGGTTCATATTTTCATTGCACCCATCAGTAGTTTGCTACATTAGGTTACCTGAAGTATAGTACCTGCTTGTTTCAGATTTTCTTATGTAAAAGGTGAGCTTTTACTACTCACAAAATTCCAATAACCTCAGTGCTGTGTGTGGATGGCTCATTGCTGACTCATTTCGTGCTCACCTGGATGTGCTGCAGAGATGCCATTCTATATTACAGAATTACAGAATTTCTAGGTTGGAAGAGACCTTCAAGATCATCGAGTCCAACCCATGTTCTGACACCTCAACTAGATCATGGCACCAAGTGCCAGATCCAGTCTTTTTTTAAACATATCGAGGGATGGTGACTCCACCACCTCCCTGGGTAGATGATTCCAGTATTTGACCACTCTTTCTGTGAAAAACTT
>WBNO01017881.1:147430-211760 GCA_013400575.1 Peucedramus taeniatus
TTTTTATTATCCTTTACAGAAATCGCCATTCTAAGTTCAAACTGAGCTTTGGCCTCCCTAATTTTTTTTCTGCATGCTCTAGCAGCCTTCTTGAATATTTCCTTAGAGACCTGACCTTCCTTCCAATGCTGATAAATCCTCTTTTTATTCCTAAGTTCCTCCAACACCTTTTTGCCCAGCCAGGCTGGACGTTTACCCCATTGACTGATCTTTCGGCACACAGGGACAGTCCGTTCCCGTGCCCTCAGGATCTCTGTTTTGAGGCATGCCCACCCTTCCTGAACTCCTTTGTTTTTAAGGGCTGCTTCCCAAGGGATGCTCTGAATAAGTCTCCTAAACAGACCAAAGTCTGCCCTCCAGAAGTCTAATGCAAGAGTCTTACTGGCGCTCCTCCTGACTTCACCAAATATTGAGAACTCTATTATCTCATGATCACTCTGCCCCAAGCGACCTATTACTTACAATTGTTTGGCTTGATTAAAAAAGAAGATATCTTCATTTGACACAGGCTTAAAACAGTACCCAACAAATAGAGGGTTTGTAAAAGGCCATATAATATGAAGCACTCATTGAAAAAGAAAAATCATTTGGCATACAAAAAGTAATTTAGTTAAAACCAGAACAAGTTCTGTCATCTCACAGAGATACATCAACCCCTTTGTGTTACATATACATGATATTTCCTTTAAAATCATTACCTGATGTTAAATGCTAGCAACAAGTAAACAAGAGTCCTGTTTAAAAATGAGGAGGACCATAGCCCCAGGTACATAAACACTGCACAGCTCCCAACTTGAAGGAAGAGGCTGAAGATGAAGGCCACAGGACAGTGCCCGCCAAGTCATATCATAAAAAGGAACACAAAAATGAACCAATTCCATACACTCCTACTGCATCGGTTTTGTAAATAAATACTGACAAAATGGGCAGATCGGCAAAACACAGCTTGGGTACAAATGCCTGGTGAAAGCAAACAATTTCTGAAATCTACTTCATGGGTACACATGGGAGGTGGGGAGGAAGGCAGACTGCCCTGGGAGACAACAACCGTCAAAGATAGGGAGAGTCAATGTGGAAAACTCCCATGCTTCTGTGCCTAGTTATGTTAATTCACATCTGTCTGTTAAACCCTGTTCACTCCCCAGTTCCAGAATGTACTATCCTGTTTGCTCCCCCATTGGTCCTCTGCTGTTAATCCCTCCTATATGTTCATTCCATTGGTTCAAGCCCTGTCCATTCCCTCCAACTCCTCCCTTGAGCCCCTGCCTGATTGGACCCTCTGTACCCTGATCCCTCCTCCCTTCCCCCTGTTAAATACTGTATTCCCTTTTACTCTGGGCTCCCACCTCTGGCCCCCCTCCAGCGTGCGGTTGTGCTCCTGCATCCCCCCCAGACCCTTCTCCTTTACCTTCCCCTCCTGGAAGGAGGGCAGTAAACCCTCCTGGAATCAGCTAAGTGGAGAGTCCTCCTGCTTTCTGGGTGAGATCTACATTACACTATCCGGGCTCGGACGGAAGGTGGGCTGAGGGAGTCGCCCCGATTTATGCGGGTGCCCTGACAGCACCGGTCCGGGAAAGCCTCGAGCAGGCAACCCGCAGGTAAGAGCAACACATCACTCCGCAAAAGCCTGAGGTTAGAGGCCAAGTGGGATCTGTGCTTGAAGATGTGCACTGTACCCTCCTCTGGGGACTGCTGCAGGAAAGGCAGGACACAGAGGACAGACCAAAGCTCAAGGCTCACAGGAAGCTGGGATGGAAGTGAGAGGGCTCAGGTGATAGAAGTGGCCAGGGCAGGAAAGAGGAAACAGGCTGGTCAGGAAAGTAAGCAAGGAGGAAAGCAGGGCTCCAATAAAGAAGTAGAGAGGAAAAGCAGGCTTAAACAGAGAGGAAGGCAAAAAAAAGGTGATTAAAGCCATTTTGTAAGTGTGTAACAAAGCAAACCCTTCATTTGAAAACCAAAAGAAACAAGAAAAAAAATCCATTCAGTTGTTCTTTGAAGGCATTCAGTACAAATTGTCAGAATGCAAATATATTCCCATGCTTGGGAATCACTGTTTTCCTCTGCAATATTTAATCTCATTTATCAAGCTTCTTAGTACAAATTAAGTTACAAGGTAATCAATTAGATGGAAAACACAGCTTGTTTCATTGTTTTAATTTTGCACTGTAAGTATATTCCCCCTAATTTAACAATTAGCTAATCAAAAACCATGAAGTGTTTATGTAGCTTGGCTTTTTGTCATTCAAATTCCACTCCTGCAAATACTTCAGCCAATTGAGTTCCAGCTACAATTTTAAAGCTTGGCAGAAAATGCACACAGGGAAGAAGGGAACACATAGAAACCACAGTGTGGTGCTGGGGTTTGAGAAAGGAAATGAGGGCTCTGGAAACCACAGCTCTTTTCCAGAATAACAGACAAATAGCCTGGGTGACTGCAGCCTCTTTGCTCCTGGGATGCTTTCTAGGAGGATTTCTGCAGAAGCCACTGCTTTACATGCTTAGAGCAGCGTGGAGAGGATGCTTTTGTACCCAGAGGAAGCTGCAGCTGTTCTCTGTAAATTCAGAAGTTTTTCCCATGATGTGGGGGATGTATCAAAGGCAAGGAGCACAGAGGGAGTCCCTCAAGTAGGACACTGCTGCCTGATGGGAAGGAGGACAGAACTAGTGGGTTGTTTTGGTTTGGATTTAGTTTAAGTTTTTAAATCACGTATAGGATCTAGAACTGAAACTAGAAGTGTTTGTTCTCTGCATTATATTTGTGATTTAGATATAATGTATTACACATGTAACAGCCCAGCAGCTGACAGAAGTATCTTCAGTGCTCCTCCTGCTTACAGGAAGGGAACAGCTAGATAACATTATGAGCTCTGGTTATATATTTGTTAGTTTATCAGCCCAGAAAGGGAAGCAATCATTTGCTGGCCACTGAAGACATGTTTTCATTAAAACAGATCTGAATTGGTTTATTTGTTACTGTCCATCAACAACTGACTGCAACTTGGGAATTATTCTCCATTTCCTACAAGTACACTTCCATACAAAATTCAGGACAAAATTTGCTATGTAAAACTGAAGAAAAAATAATTCTAATCTACCCAGCAATATCCTTTGCATTAATTTTATAATAAAAACACACAATAGCTACACCTGAAGAGTCTGGAAGCAGAGTCTGGTAGCTGGAATGTTCTCTTAGCCCATGCCCATAGGCAAAGCTCCAGTCCTGCAAACAAAATGCATCTCCAAGAATCATACACTGGGAAATTCAAATTAATGGAAGGCTATACTTCAATTGATTTTGTGGTCAGAAGAGTCACGCTGCATTTGCAGAAATCATGGAAAAGCTGCTCTATACATGGGTGTAAAATCAGCATAATTACATGTCCTAAATGGGAGAGAAAGAGTCTTCTCAGCTGTTCACATGAAAACCAGGAAAAAGAAAGATATAAACAGATGGTCTTGAGATTTTCCAATTACAAGCCTTTTTGGCAACGTACAACTGGAAGAATTCCAAACATTTGTCACTTTGACATCGCTTTGTGGCAAGTAATAGGATTTTGGTACTTACAAATTCTGAAACATGCTGCAATCTAAATCAAAATCATCATTCAAGGAGTTAAAGTCATTTTAGAACAGATACCAATCTAACAGAAGGAAATCTCAAAGAGCATAAGAAAAACTATTTTTAAGTGATGCTTATTCATAGATTCACTAAGATTTTGCAATAGAGACAGAAGATTCAAGCAACTTTAAGCAGGCTGGGCACACTCACACTGTTGCTGACACTGTGAAACTGAAACCCACCCATAAGAATAAGAGGCAGACTGCTAAATACAGCATCTCACAGGATGAAGAAATCCTCCATTCCTCAAAGGACCATTACCCATACAATTCTGTCTCCATTTGCAGGCAGCCTGAAAGCAAAGGAACTTTGAAAAATGCGTTCCTCCTTTTTGGCTGGTTCAGGGTTTTTTTAAATTTATTTTAAAGAATTCCATTTCTTTAAACATTCAGTGCTTAAGGATATCTTGTTTTATCATTTGCAATTCTTATTCCTAGCAGGTTATTAAAAAGGGCTTAGCTAGCACTGGTATGCACAAAAGGTGCTTAAATAGAACTGAGTGGGTACCTCACATAGAAGCTCAGAGCAGCGTGTGTGTGCATGCACATGTCCAAAACAAGAGGTATCTTTAACATTTGGACAATTATAGCCTTTGAAGCTCTTGGATTTACCTGTGCTCCCACATTTTGACTACCATAAACAGAAACTGAGGGCTTCAGCTGATAATTTAATGAGTTTATAATCAACGCTGCACAAATATTTCATTTTTGACGAGGGAGAAAGTCCTCATTCATGGGTTTTTGCAGGAAGAAAGATTAAAAATAAAAGAACTCACGGCACTTACTTTGTATTATAACTGTACAGATGTAAAGTCCATCAGTGCTCCAGGTTCTCATTTTACATTAGGTAAATGAACCATGTAATGGCATGCTCAATTCCACAGCTATAGGTACCACTACCCAGAACCTTATCAGACTCAAAAAAGAAACCCAGGTACAGAATCACATACTTTTCACCTTCAGCAAGTTATTCTTCCAGGGTATTCCAATGTGGCAACTGAAAGCGAGCTATAAAAATCTCTGGGTCGTGTAATAACAGCTAAGGAAAAGAAAGGAACACAGTGGACACTAATTTCATTCCACATGATGGTGTGAAGGTTTCTTTCCAAAAGAAACTAAAATTTCTTTCACAATCTAAATTTTGACTTGAGTTCCCAAATTACTGTATTTAGTGCAAAACAGTCAAACAATTCATTTGAAACTCTTAAGACCAATTACAAAATAAAAACTATGTATGAGAAGACAGAGTAGTTACCACTCAACAGAAAACAGTAGTGAGGAATCTTCCCCAAAACAGAGCTAATGCTTCCTGACATAACCCAGTCTATGGTTATATTTTCAAAAGTCACAGACCATACAAACCTGAAATGGAATTAGCTGTTGGGTTTCCATTCATTAGACTGGCTATATGCCATCGAAAATTAGGACTTCTTTCCAATGATGTGAAGCATTTGTATGAGAAACCTGTTTTCAAATCCAGAAAATAAAACCCGCACTTACTTGTTATTGGTGGGTCCTGTTGCCAAGACATCCGATTGCAGCTTTGGGAAAAATCCTTGTTCGTATTTCCCTTGGCCAATCTTCATGTCAAGCAGGTGAGGGTGGATGGCCGTGTGGTCAATCTTCATCAGCCGCTGCTCGATGGACTGGGCTGCAGGTGACAGTCACAGGTGAACAACTGTGTCACCACCCACCCAAGGGCACGCGCTGTGGCAACAGCAGTGGTCATGCTCAGACCCCTGAAAACCCACTAGAGAGTTAAACAGTGACCTTAGACAACAAATCTGCCGCTCATAGAGGTGAGGAGACACTTGTGCTGTAGGTTTTTAAATTTTGCTTCTAGTTTCTTTACCCAACACAATGAGCATTGGTGCAAGCAAGTCAGCTGTTAAGCAAGGTATTTATTAAGGTATTTATAGGAGCCTACGAGATGCATTAAGAACTGGCAAGAGCAATGTAATCTTTCCCTGAAATTCCTTGTTTGATTTTAAGGCTTCTTCAGCAGAACATACACCTCCAACCCCTGTGGGACTGGGCACCTTGCTTAGCAACCCAGACACGTTCCCTGGACAGATGCTTGCAGGGGGACACCTGAGTTTTGCAAACATCTGGGACTATAATGATCCTCCTCCTGATTTTAGATATGCCTTTACTGGATGACAGGCTTTCAAAAAGCATAGCTAACTGTAGCAAGAGCTGAGCAGCATCAGGAGGACAAGCAGATTCTTGGAAGCAGGGAAGGCTATGGTAAGATGGGAGAGGGCTCCCCAGGAATCTCAGCTCCACTGAAACTAAAGCAGTTCAATCCTTTGCTTCAAGGACTTGAGGGTTTCAACCTCAAACCTCAAGCAGGATGAAAATAAAACCTGTCACCCTCTTAACTTGTGAAGAACTTGGGAAAGGAGGTGTATGGATGAATTCAGCATTTAATTAGCAACTTTAATATTCAACTGTTTCTAGCCCATCTATTAACAGGCAGGCCTGTTCTTTCAGCGTATCACAGCTACTGAATACATATGCAAAATGTGGAAGCTAAATCTGTTTTCCATTTGTTAAGAACAACATAAAACTCATTTCCTATTTTATAAAACTGTGATGGGAAAGAAGCTGTCACAAGATTTACATACATTATCATTACAAACTCAGCAAGTATTTTTTTCCCCTCCAAAAAAAACCCATCACTTTGTATGGTTCCATTTTGGAGAATAGGAGTGGGTAGTGTGGGGTCAGAGGATTTGAAGGTTACAAAATAGTTAAACAAACAGATGCTGGATCAGTGCTGGGGTCACATATACTGTGAATGGTAAATATGAAGGAAAATTTGTATTACTATCAGTTTGCTGCTTTTCACAAGACAGAAAATGAGGTTCTGGTGCCACAATATCTGCCAAAACTGGACGCTGAATAGACAGCTGACCTGCAAATTAGAATTGGGTTTAGACAGAAAAATTTAAACAGACACAGATTTCTATTTCTGACATGTTTATAGCAAGTAAAACACTGAAGGAGTTAAATAAAAAAAAAAAAAACCCATGAAAAATGTGTTTGCCCTATCTTATTAATACGTGTCCCAACAAATTTAGAAGTGTAATTTCCCTGTATGACTTAGAAATTAAATAAATACTTCCACATGCATTAAGTAAGAAATTCAAATATAATTTGAAAAGGCATCCTGTGACAGTAATGGAAAAAAATTCCAAGCCTTCAGTACAGTGTACTGTTCATTAACACTGAATACCTATTGCTAGAGGTACTAAATATGCCACACAGGATTATGTCCCCGCCCAGCATCCCCTGCTTCTCTAACCAAATGGTATAAGGCAAAACAATGTCTTTTTATGGGAAGGGGGAGACAAGGCCAGTGGAGCAGACACTGGGGTTTGACTCCTCAGTGTGGCTGGCACCAGTGTGGTTCCACCACCAGGGTGAAGGCAAAAGCTATCCTGGCAAAGGAACAGGAGCTGCCTGAAATGAGAAACTGTGAGCCAGTTCCATTTGGGTTTGGCTTGATTTTATCAAAGGCACCAGCCCAGGAGAGCTCAAAAGGAAGGTGAAGGCTCCTGCCATTTCTAGTGTTTAACAGCATGATAAAGTTTCCACTGAGATAAGGACACTGCTGAGCTCTCTTTAGGTAGCTCTAGGTCTTCCTCATCAACTGCAACACTCAGATGACTGAGGACCTATATTTCTTGGTGGATGACATTGTTCTTTTGAATATTTTACCAGCCCATCTGAACGTACCTGCTTCTTTCAAAGTGCTGCATTTCTGGTAGTTGGATGTCCGCAGTGCAGGGGCCCTGACATTATATAGCCTTATTTTCTCAATTCGGGAGTCAAAAACTCGTAGGAAAGGATCCTTCTCTTCCCACTGGGACATTATCTTATTGTCTATGAAGGTAGCAAACATCTGTGTTTCGATGAAGTGTGAAAGGAATGGGAGGTAAGGCTCGGGTTGGTCCGAAAGGAAGGAAGCCTGAAATACAGAACAGCTCATTAGTGCCACGTTCCTGCCCAGCACTGATGTGCCCAGCCATCCTTCAGCAGAGAATTGATCCAGCAGCCAGCAGGAAAGTTTGGACAAGGCTTCCCCCACTGCAAAAGCACCTCTCAGAGCTGTGAATCCATCTACAAAGGGGTTTGGTTCACAACTGTAAGAAATAAGTAGCGAGGGAGGCTTTGTGACAGCTGGAACAAAGAGATAGCGAGTTACTAAAGTAGTGCTTGTGCTGCCTGCTTTTTCAAAGCAACCTAGCAGCTCTCAACCCCAGGAATAAACCCTGTGAAATGCATGGCATACCATCACATGTGCCCCCGTGGGACCTCCAGTCTGGGACCAAATCACTTATTGAGGTGTCCCATATATCAAGGGGTGCACAGTGCTCTTCAGCTGATGCTCTTCTGCAATGTTACACAGGGCAATTAATCATGAATTTCCAATTAGAATTGACTGTGTGTCTACATCTCTAACTGAGCTTTGAAAACTCTAAACTTAACAGCCCATTTTATTGCAGAAGCACTAGCAGAGATTGCCTAAACAACCCCATTCTTTTGAATGCTGCACTGTTTAATGGCTGAAAACAAACAAACCAATAAAAGGTATGGCAGCAATTTTTTAAAATAAAAAACTGACTCTGATCAGTATTTAGTCTGTTCCTCACTATTCATCCTCTTAACCTTTTCCTTATTGGACTTCTATCTAAAAAAGATGATGGCTAAGAACACTGTCTGCTTTGTAGGGTCACTCAGGAGATGTGCAAGCTTCCCAACATTTCCCATTCCTTTTGCTATCCTCCTATCTCTTTATACCCCCATTTCTAATCTCAAGGGATTCCTTTTCCCTCTTGTGCATACACTACAATGAAGTCCTAACTATACTCTTTAAGTGATAACTTCTTCAGAACAACATTATCCATTACCAAAACCTCTACTGTGAGATTAGGAAAAATGAAAGACTAGATTTGGTTTTTTGTCTCAAGTGTGCACCTCTCCTCCCAACAAACAAAAAACAAAACAAAACAAAATGACAGAAAAAGAAGTCGCTTTGCACTTGTACCCTTCCACCAAGCCCACAGGAGCAGCCCATGAGCTGGGCAGAAGCCTGCCAGCTTGGTCTGTACAAGCCAGGATGGCTCTGAACAGCTCAGTGGATGTGCTCCGATTCACTCTGGCAGGAGATCTGGCCCTGTGTAATGGAAATGGACAAATCTCGCAGCGAGGCAGATGAGGAATGGCAGATTAAAGAGAACCTAGGCTATATATACACAAATACAGCTATCCTCCCTACCCCTTTTAGACTGAGACACAAACACATGGCTATCTTTACTTTGTCAAAGTTTTGCATTTGTTCCCTGTTTGTCAGCCACGACTCCATGTCAGGGGCAGCCTGGATGACGAAAGCCTCGTAGTCTGCAAACATCTGTGTGAAGCGGTTGGCGAAAACCTCACGGAGCTGCACGTTCAGCTTGCAGTCCCTCAGCTCCAGCTCCTCACACGACAACTTCCCATCCTTCTCCTCTGTGAGGGGGGAGGTGATGCTCATTTTCTCCATGGTCATGCCTGTTCTCTTGGCCAGTGCTTGCAGGCGGGTGATCGTCTCGTTGCCTTTGAGCAGCTCGTAAGTGTTGAGAGCATTGCTGGGGATGTTCCCGTTCTTCTTGTCGTTCACCAGGTCGCTAAGAACCAAGTTCTTGAGTTTGGTGGCGCTGTCGCTGCAGTGCAGATTGCCTTCTGGAGGGATCCCAAACTGCAGGAGAACTTCGGAGATTTCCTGGATAAACTCCAGCTTGTTGGGGAACTGTGGGAATTCCTCTGGCAGTTCGATGAAATGGTTATCAATGTCTACAAAGCACAAGTTTGCCTGAAATACAAAAAAAAGTTTCAAAATCGGCACTCAGCACTGAACTGGTTCCTCTGCAATATAGGCTTTTCTCCCAGGGTGCTTCCAGACAGAAGGGCAAGCACATACATATGCAGGACACTTTAGCTGTGTTGTCTAGTCCATGACATTTCTGACCTCAGTAAAGCTAAGGGTCAGCTGGATGGCAAATAAAGGCTCCTGCTTTCTCACATTCCCCCAGGGCATGCAGACCCCAAACTTTCCACTACAAAGATTTCCTATGCCCTCCCAGAGCAGCCAAGGACACACCACCAAGCAGGAAATGCAGCACCACTTCTCAGCCCATGCAAATACCCTTTGTGTGAATTACTGCATCTCACAGGCACATTTATTTTACCAGGATCCAACTGCAAGAAGCCTCTGCAGCTGTGCTACCAAGAAATGAGATGTTCATTGACAAAGATGATGCTGCTTCAAGCAAAACTACAAAAGAGGGTCCCACAGAAATCCTTTGGGATTATGTCTGAGTACAAGCTTGTCCACTAGAGGCTGAGTCTTGTGTCCTCACACCCCTGACCCCCTGTTTCCATGGAGGCTTTAAATACTGGCAAGTCCTCTGCCTGAGATTTAAAGAGAGTGCTCTTAGCTTTGCTATGAGTGGAGATGGATCTCAGCCTCTAAGATTAAAGTTAAGTGAAGACATTAATCAAGCAGAGCAGATACTTTTACTAGGAAAGTGTCGATGGAGGGATAGAAAAACCCCACATAAAAATTAATTACATTGCAAATGCACCCTCAGGAATAATAGCAGAGTGAAAAACAGTAATTGATCTTCTGAATGGTGGCTTACATCTGAAATTCACTGTCTGAGCACACTGTGCTGAGAAAAAACTTAAACCAGGTCAGATTCCCAAGGTGCTGAGCTCTGAGGTGTTTTATCCTGGTATAAAACTGCAGAACAGGAGGTGCAGAAAACCCATAGGGCAGCAGCAGGTCTTTGTTAGCCTGATTTGGTCATTAGCACAGCTTCTCTGCCTTCTCCCAGGCACTTTTAGTGCTCTTTACTTCTTAACAAAACCCTAGACTAATCTTCAGGTTATTGGAGATAAATTATTTATTTTCCTTCATTTTTGAAAAGGTTAATTTTCAGCAGGACAATACATTACACAGCAAACATGTTTATAATATATTGGATATATCAGGGACATGTTTATTAACATTAATCACCTGTCACATAGACAATATGATTCATCTGGTAAAGGAGAAGTGTCCCTTCAGCTTTTTCATATGATATTTAGCCTGTACAAAGAAATGCATTTCTTCATACAAAACTATTTGCTTTATTTAACTATGTAGCTATTACACAGCTGTGGTTTGCGTCAGTACAGTTCTTTAGCTCAGGGACTGCCTTCTTATCTATCAATATTTCATTTCAAAGGCTTTTTAATTTCAGCTCTGCATATCATTTACAAAATTTGAAAAATGAGATTTGGATTCAGAAAACCCTCGGGGAATTGGTCTCACTTCTCTCTTCAAAAACATCTGATTATTAAAATTAATGCAGGGAGATTAGTAACCTTAAGACAGCATGATGGCCAGTTGTCAGAATTTTTATCTCTAACAAACAAATGGTTTATATTTAGAGCAAGAGCTTAAAAAACTAGCCCCTGGCCTGAACAATGAAGGAATGCTGAAGTGAACAGCGCTTCATCACTGCTTGCATGCTGAGGGATTTTTTAGTTTTTATTGTCTAGAGGAATTTGAGATTCAATATCTTCCCTGTTCAATATGCTTTCTTTCTTTCTCTCTCACACACTGAGACCTGTGGTATTCATAAGTATGGTATTTTTCACTCATTTGTTAAACATCATGGAGCGGGCAGATTCCACCCCACTCCTACTCTTCTCTCCCTGGTGGTATTTGTTATTCCATGGATACTGCAATACTAAATACTGTCACATTAAAATTTTAATTGAAGAAAAATGACAGCTTAATCTGCTAACCAAAAACATGTGACTAATAACTTTAAAAATTGCAGTAATTATGTAATATTAGTATGGTTTTACTGAGGAGCATAGCTAGATAGCAGCCTTGCTTCCACACCAGTGCAGATTTCATGTGCTTCAGTCACTGTATCCATGAGGTAAAACTTGATTTGCAGTTCCATGCCACCAAGGCTGACTCAGTCACCTTCATGCAGTATGGAAAATAGACTTCTATTAAAAATTGTATTACCCCTGCCCTATGCTTATCCTTCCACTTCCACACAAAAACTCCCATTCCTGCATATTCTCCTCTGCTGCTGCTCCCATCTGCCTTCTCAGTCAGAGCAGGTATTTGGAAGCCTTAAGGACTCTGTCCCCAGGATAGTCCCCTCAGCATAGCCACTGGCAGGAGATGTTACTGCTGTATAAACAGATACTTTTGGGGTTCAAAATGATTTTAAGAAGAAGCCTAAGTTTAAAAGCACATGGCATGCTCTGGTTCCAGTCACACTCTGAAATGCAGACAAGTGAGCCATATCAAAGATTTTGCCGTATGGCCAGGTTAAAATGTGAAGCAGTTTTAATCAACTTCATCACATTTTGAGGAGAAAAATCCCCATTTCACTCTCCACCACTACCAAGGATTTAACCTTGAGATTAAGAGGATATCCTCTCCTTCTCTTTTTCCCTCTCTAAGTGGCTCACAGGCACAGTATTAATGCAAGCCTGGCTTGTTTGAGGCCAGGACACTGGTCTAGAAATAGATCAAGAACACATGGGCTCAACCACGGATGGGATGGGGCTGGCAGAACATGGCATGCTCCTCAGCAGCAGGGGGACAAGGACACGTTTACATCATCTAGCAACTGCACCTGAGAGCCAGACCCATCAAGATCCTCCCCGAATGAAATGCTCTTTAGCCCTCTGTCAGCCAGACTGTGACACTGATAGAGTAACAAAACCTGGTGGAGCGTGGGATGTAGGGAAAGCTGACAAAATTTCAGCTTTGTCACAACAAACAGCAGAAGGAGAAGCACTTAGAAATCACAACAGTAAGTGGTACTCACTAAATTCAGAGATGGACCAAGAAGGGCTGTGGAGACTTCCCTGCTATCTCATTCCTGCTGGCTCCACAGTGCCAGAGAAGCCGCCTAACACCAGGCATTATTTTCCAGCAGTAATTCACACAAATATTAACAAGGCATTTGAGGATAGCAACCCCAAAGGTGGACACTGACCTCCTGAGGCAGCTCCAGCTTGGAGCGGTCGGTTCCCTCCTTAGACTGCAGCCCCATCAGGTAGGGAACAGGAGCATCCAGAAAATGCAGGAGAGAGGCAGGAAGGATGGGGACGTACACATGCTGCCACTGAAATGGGAACAGCAGCGTTGTGATTCCCTCTGCCACCGTCATCAGACGCTGATAATCTGGACATGAGAGAGAGAAAGACAGATATTGAATTATCTCCCTGTGTTCTGCTTTTGAGATCTGTTTGGCAAGGACATATGTGACAAAACAAGACAGAAACCATGTTTATATGGTAAGATGTTGTTTGGAAAAGAAGATAGTAAAGATTAAAAAACTTAAACATTCTTTAATCTGTTAAAATTCATTCCTCCCATAAAGAAACAGCTGAGCATAGATATTTGTACCTTATCTAGACCTATTCTGTCATTAAATTAATTTACTAAAAAGATACCAGAAGTTCTCTCTTTAGTACAGGACAATAATACTCTAATTCCATAATAAGCATTTTTACATGGGAAGAAGGGGAGAAAGAAGTGAATTTCAAGGAAACATTGTGGTTTCTTGCTTGCTTCTGCCTGCCTGCTTCTGCTCCACTTGCTGCTATTTCCAAAGCTGAGTGTAATTTCCAGAAGACTTGTCTTGGCCACATACCAGCAAAAGTTTACAGTCCCTAAGTATATAAAAGCAGTGCTTTTAAGTTAAATCCAAACAGAAGCCTAATATAAATTTAGTTCTCAAATATATTTTGTGCAGCTAGAATATTTATATTACATTACTTTCCCAAATTTGTATTTAACCCACTAGTTCACTGCTTTGCAATATTTTGATTTAATAAGTACATTGTGCATTATTTTTTTAATTAAAATTTATTTTGGTCTAGCTGAGCTGGATGTTTCAGAATTTGGGTAAGAGCAAATTATTTATCAAATATCCAGCTGACATGATGCAATACCACAAGACATTTATTAATATGAATAAATGAGGGGATAAATTGAGCACAAATTTTTAATATAAACAAATAAATAAATCACACACTGGTTTTAAAGAGATGGTCATCTTTACAGCAAATCTCAAACTGCAGACCATCCATCTGGAAACAGATAAATATTCCTGGGTTTGTAAGCTCCATGGCAGTGTCCAAACCTAAGCCTCATCAGTGCCAGGTGAGTCTCACAAGCTCTGGCTTGAAGAACCACAAGATTTTCTCTCTCACAGAGGCCAGACCCAGATCCTGGGTAACACTTGGGTTGTTGCCCATCTCTCCTAATCCTCTCTGCCCCACTCCAGGAAATTAAAGATATGTGTATGAACACCCTGGTTCTGAGTCAGGTGAGAAGGCTTTTTCCTAAAGCCCCATTGACTGCTTTTGCCTGGAGTGGAACCCAGCTTGACTTTTCCCATTTCCTGAACATCCCAGCCCAAGACCTTGGCAAACACCAACAACCGCAAAAGCACTGTCATCTGACACTGCTCAGCTATTAGGAGGTCACTGGGAAAATGTTCTTGAATAAATATGCAAATTACAACAACAAATTGCATCACTCATTCTCCTTGCTAGCACCTCTCTGTGGAAAACCAGCCACAATCTGCAGAAGGTCAGCTGGCAGGGCATAAACATTTTTCATCTTGTCTTACTAATAGCTATTCAGTCAGTCTGCAAAATTATTGTCATGCATACAAGTCAGTCTCAAGGTTACACCTCTGAAACACTCCCAGCTCTGGATCAGTCGCTTATGAATCCCTGCCCATGCAATGGTCTACAATCATACATGTGCATTCCCTGTCTTGTTGAAGAGCACTTACACAAACTCAAGTTTTAACACCTACTTGGAGAAGCTTAGGAGTCTCATAACTTTTCATAACTCTGAAAGCTTTAAAGATCAAAAAAAAATCAAATAGAGAAAGCAGCATGTCTTAGTATGTGAAACACCTTCAAAGTCTGTCCTGATCTACAAAGACACATGAAGAAACAGGTCTTAGCAGAAAAGTTGTAAGGATCCTTTTGGTTAAGGGCATTCAGCTCTGGAAATGCATGCTGACTTTTCTCTGGTGCTACTGATAATATTTAACATGGTCACTAGCACAAATTCTGTAACCAATTTACTATGAGAAAAGCTGTTGTTTTTTTTAAAATAAAAACTAGTGATGACGAAGTGATTAGGCTGTTACCATCTAGCAATGCTTGTCAGTGATTAGCAGATAAAAAACATTTATATACCCAGCAGTTTTAACTGAAGAGTGGGAAGTTTCAATTTCCTCCAGAAAAACAATATACAAAAATCTGCAAAATTTTTTTGTTATCTGTTTAAAGAAGCCAAACTCTGCTTACTTTTTATATACTTTCAAGCCTGTACAAGGTTAGACACCTATCATGTAAAGCCTGAAATAATTTTTGATTGAGAGATTCTTGTACTTATCATAATTTGAGGGAAGCTTACATGGTTAATGAGGACAACTTGGAAACAGTGAATCGAGGAAACGGCCTCAAGTTGTGCATGGGGAGGTTTAGATTGGATATTAATAAAAAATTGTTCCACTGAAAGGGTTGCTGAACATTTTAACAGGCTCAGAGAAGCCTGTTGAACAGAGAAGGGGTTGAGTCACTATCCCTGGAGGCATCTAAAAGACATGTAAATATGGCAATTAGAGACATGATTGAGTGGTGGGTTTGGCAGGGTCAGGTTTACAGCTGGAGATGATCTTCAAGGTCTTTTCCAACCAAAATTATTCTAAGACTCTTCACGTTCAAAGCTCCATCTCTAATTTGTTCACAGAACGTTTTCCAAGAGAAACTGCTCAAGGAGGATAACCTCAGGGCAAAGTGGTCCCTGGGGCTTCTACTGCAACCACTGCCTCCTAATAGCTTAGCTGGATTTGGTGCAGTGCTGTCTCTCACACAACCTTTTCACTAAGTGAAGGAGAGGGCAACAGAGTCAAGCTCAAAGACCCTGGATCCGCCTCCCTTTTCTGGAACCATCTACCAGGGGCCTCTGGCCAAGCACCTCAATCCCCTGTGCAGGACATGCAATGCTGCAGGGACCTGCTCCACTGCAGGCTGGAAGTCCTGATGCTCAAGCACCATCTTCAGCCACACTTTACCCAGCTCTGGTAACATTCACATGGCTCACAAGATACAGTGCTTAAAATGCACACTCTGAGATATTCCTGTAGAATTACCAATCACTATTTTCTGCTGGAGATGGACATGGTTTCAGCACTTGAACATCAATTCCCTACAAATGTTTTTCTGAGAGAGGAGAAAACCTGACAATTTTTTGTCTTAATGTTGATTCTCCATAACACAATCACAGGACAATAATCAGTAAGAAATATCTATCCCAAAGACCTTGAAGTTCAAACACAGGCAGTGACTGAAAAAAACAAAACAAAATAATCTTCTTTTCATTATACATACTGGGGAAAGAAGCTCTGAGATGTTAAGCAATTCACAAAGCTCAATATAAAAACTACTTTTCCTGCCACAAAAGAGTGTTATCTCAAAACCCTTCCCATGCTGCAGCAAAGCAAAACCAAGATCCTTGGAGAAGGCAAAAAGACATCAATGTTATCCCTGCCCCAAAGAGCTAAGACCGCATTCAGGTTCCACCCCCAGAACAGATTCAAATCTTTGGTCATAATCAAACAGAAGAGAATTTCACCTGGGACCTTCTCAGCAAACTCCCAATCACAGGAACTTTGTGTATAAAGCATATTTAAGAGCCCACATGCTCATTCTCCCCAGGAACAGCATTCCTGCTGGGAACAGGGCACTGTTACTCCAGTTCCAACACCTCCAGCCTCCCTGATGAAAACACAACTTGGCCATGTTCCAACTCTCTGTTCCAGTAACCTACCAAAGGTAGGGCAGAAAGCTTGCCACAGAGCTGGAGTCAAAGCCTAGATCCTCTAAATCCAGTCCAAGGCTTCAAAAATAGACTGCTTCTTTATTTTCCTTTTGAAGCCTCACTTTACATACAATTTGAAAGCACTTGGAAGCACTTGAAGAGATGAGTTACCTGGACACCACTTCCTTTGCTCTACTGCTTTTAGAACCCACATAAAGGATAACTGCAGCTTTGCAAAGCTACGTGTTTAAAAATGTATCCAATGGAAGATGATAATCAGATGGTATTCTCAAAGACTACCTTATCAATATGCACAAAACAATTCTTTAAACAAAAGAAACCTAACCAACAAAAGAGGAAAAAAAAAATCAATGAACCTGAATGAATAAAAGCAAATTCTTTAGAGAGAAACACCTGAACAGGCTTTAAAGCATTCTTGTGACCCATAGTTTTTACACATGCTACCTTTTCAGTCCAAGAATTACAAACAATTGTTATTCAGCTGCCTTTTTGTTCTTTCTTTTTGTTTTTTTTTGGGTTTTTTTTGTGTGGTTTTTGTTTTGTTTTGTTTTTGTTTTTGTAACAAGATATGAGTTAGAAGAGTCAGGTATATTGGAAAAACTGGAAAACAAAATTATTTTGCTTTGAGCTCTGAGTATGAGTCAAGAATAGCTCCCAGCCAGACCTGTCTTGGGTCTGGGTACCTTTAGATCTGTAATATTTCTATATAGCACACTGCAGATGAAAAACAAAATCTGAAATTCACATTGAGACAGAAATTGTTTATGAAAGCAAAGGTTTTCAAATTAGATCTCAATAGCTCCACAGAAGCAGCACACACAAGTGCTGCAGACATCAAAGTGCCCTGGAAGCTTCCACCTTTCATCTGGTTTGCCTGCTGGCAGCTGTGAAAACTGACAAGCCAGTCCTGGTGATTTTCAAGAGATGTTCAGATGAAACACACAAAAATGGTGCAGGAAATGTTTATTCACTACAGAAATCACCTTGCAGCAGTGCTGCATTCAGGGAACCTGGACAGGTGCCATGGGGTTGTAAACCAGCAGCCTATCCTGAGGAAATGACCCCTGGCATCTCAGTGCCCTTCCATCCCCAAAGGAAAAGTGCATTTACCAGAGAGTGATGTAGCACATCAGCTACATGATAAAAGCAGAGGGGCAATTTATGCAAATATGAAAATACATATTTTCTTAAACAGAAGGTTGAAGACAAGCCTGTGTCTAATTGCCTGAAGAATTAGTCTCTCAAACTTGGGGTCAGCTCTGCCCCAAGGGAAACATCCCAAGGCAAATATTCACTGAGGCCAGTTCTTACCCTTTTTCCTTGTTGGCCAACACTTAATTTAAAAAGCTTCTGCTTCAATACATTTCCATTTATATAATTTAACTATGTCCCAGCCTGCCATCAGTGTTCAGCATAAATTAATTTATGATTAAGAGCCACCTCAAGAATTAGCTACCATTACCAGCATGGTTAAATCTCTGAGAAGAGGCCAAAAGTCTGTGACAAGGCTGACAAGGTGCCAGCAGGACACATGAAGGTGCTCCTGAACACACAGGGAGCCCCTGCTCTCTCCCGTGGCTGTTGGGGCAGAACAGGCTCCCCAGCCAGCAGCAAGATGATGGGGAGGACACAGGAGTCCAGCAGGGAACAACTTTATTCAAGATCACTTTAGACTGCCAAGTTATTTATCTGGCATTTGTCATAACTGCAGTATAAAGACCTAATTTAACTTTTTTCCCCTCATTCTGAAAAGGTAAAGATGTTTCCTCATGGAAAAAAATGAGATCCAAGTTAAATAAAAAAAAAAGTGGAGAGGTTGTGGTGCGTATTTGCAGAGTGTTAAAAGCAGTGGCCCTATCTCACTTTGCAGCTCACTGTGAACACAAACAGGAGTGGAGTTGTGGCACAAACCTGAACCAGCTCCTTCTCCTTTTTTCCACATGCTTTAAAAGCATCACTTTTCAGCTCATACTGACAACTAACAAAATTGAGCAACCTCTAAAAACAATTTTGTCATTTCACCTAACTTAAAAACAAAGACTATGTGTAATTCTCTGATTTTTTTTTTTTTTACCCAATTATTTGTCTTTTTTCCAGGGAAACACACAGTGCAGCCTCCGAGCGTAGCTCTACTGAGGCCACAAACCCAGGTCTCTTTCACAGCAGATTTTGTCCCCATATAATTTGTTCTCTGCAATAACTTTCCACTGATTTGGATGAATATTAGTGTGGAAGGCAACTATTTAAATAATGAGTAGAAGAGCAAAGGCTTTCTATGTAACTATTTGGTGTAAAAATGCTTTAAAAGGCAAACACATTATGCATGTATTAGTTTTTAAAAATCTACCCCAAAACAGACTTTATAAGAAAGATCTTTCAGACACAACACTTTCTAGGCAATGACTTTATATATGTACAGTAATTTGTATTACAATTTCTAAGATCAAAAAAAAAACCCACAAAGAATATTTCTATCTTGGAGGAGCAATTACTCAAGCCCTTGGAAAAACAACTTGGAAAACGCTCAAAATTATAATGAGTAGAAACAACCTAAGCTCTAAGAAGTTTATCTCTGTCTCATCCACAAGTTCCCTCTCCTGCTTAAATCCCTCGAAAGGCAGACATACAAAATGGATTGCTGAGGTTTGCACAGAGCTCACAGTTTAATTCATCTCTCTCCAGCAGGAATCACCAATGATATTTTCCAGTGATATTTTGTTACTTATCCTTTAGAAATTGTAGTAGCTATTGAAGAGTGGACATAAGCAAGACCTTACATCTGCACAGTTGCACGGGAGAGCTGTGCTCTGAATAAAGGGCACTTACAAGAGCACTGCAAAGATTGCCCCCTGAACAATTGCAGGGAATGCATATCTAATCCCTTCCCTTGGTTTTCAAAGCCCAAATGCTGAAAACTTGCCCTACTTAATCTTAAAAATATTTTCTATATGCAGCAGGACGTAACCTGAAGCTGCAGGAATTAAGGTACAGTGAAGGTGATTTCAAGTAAAGGTTTCCATATCATCTTTGCAGACCAGAGCTCATCATTCTTCACTGCCAGTCTCTGTTCAGCCCTCTGCTTGACCACCACAGCTAAAGTGAAGTTACAATCCCCTACAATCCCTGCATTTTCCCAACTGATGGGGCACCAGTCACCCCTAAAGACACCATCAGCAGTGCAACTGGATACCCAAAGGTGACTGTAGCAGTCATGGTACAAACAACCACTCATTGCTCCTGTCCCCAAGGCAGAGCTGTACCAGACACTCTCGTATCACGCTGGGAACACATCCAGGGCAAGCTGGATAAAGTCACCCAACACCCTCACCTCCTCATTGACTTACATGCCTTTGTTCAGGCTGCTGGAAACATTAGGCTACAGGGTTAAAAATAAACTTTTTCATCCTCAACTCCTAGTTTCCCTTGAGAAAAACCACTTCAGAAAAGTCAATACGGTCTCTGTGCAACCTTCCTGCCAGGCTTTCACTGCTGTTATTACCAGCTAGGCTTCTTTGTATGATCAGGGTTGTGTAACAATTTATATTTTCACCCCACTTTTCAAAACAAGCCTTTATTCTACAGAAGAACTAAATTTTTGACAAGCTTAAATGAAAAGCTTCCTTCCAACACATCTAGGAGAATCACAGAAAAGTCAGCTTACATTTCCCATACATGTTAACAGCAGCTCTCACTGAAATTGTTTAGTGAACTGAAGTAGGTGCTGCTCCAGCTCAGATTTCTTGAGTATTACAGGATTATGTCAGTGAATTGTGATTTTGTGTAAATAATGCTGTCTTGCTTGAAACTGCAACCAGAGGATCTTCTACTAATCTCTTGCTGAGTTTGGGAAGGTTGCAGCAAGGCCAGGCCTCTGGAAACATAGTCCAGTGAGTCCACCCTCTTTAGAGCAGGAAGGCAAAGAAGGGTGAACTTGCAAAATGCCTCTCCCATTTTATTATTTTGGAACAAGAGATATGTCAGCCAAAGCCTTTTCATCTTTTGCCTTGAAAGAACTTGGGACTTAAAAAAGTGTTTCTCCCTGATGAAAACTTTTGAGTTTTTTGAGATCCTGATGGATCTCAAAGCTGAAGAGAACAGATTTTGGTACCTTCTAAGCTGGTTGTATCTCAAATTGGAAAATAGCTGCTGTTTTTTTTCAGGAATTGAAAGACTGACATTTAAAAGAAGCCTCAGTGCACAATTAGCCAAGCACTCAGCTATCAGGGTATGCCAAAACTGAGGCTTTGCACTTGCCCTCCACTCCACATTCCTTCACCTCTGGAACCTGCATTAGTGTGCTATTTACATAATCACAGAATTTCCCTAGTACAGCTATATACTTTCCCCCATGCACCACCAAATTGTGTCTATGTTAGATAGACAAGTAAAAGTCATGCCAAGGACATCCCCAGATTCACAAATAGAAGAAAAGAGAGGGGGAAGAAATAATTCTGAAATTTGAAGGGTGGAAAGGATTACTTCTCACTATCTCACTTTTCTTTAAAATAAAACCCACACGATGAAACCAAACAAACCAAGTAAACCCTTAAGTTATAACCAGAAATTGGAAGAACAACATTTATCTACATTCTGGTGGATGTGAAGGCTGAGTCAAAATTATTTAGCAGATATTTTGTATCTGTCTCAATGACTATTACAAAAGTAATGCATATAGAGGTTGCTCTCCACATGCACAAAATATTACTAAAATGTAACCTGACAAGCACATTTTTCCTAATGCTACTATCTTTCAGTGAGAAAGAAAAAAGAAAAAAAATTCTCAGTTCTCAGTGAGTCCATAAGCAGGGACCAGGGTGGGACTGATGAGCAGGGATGGGTGAGAGGCATTTCAGTGGTGCTCCTGTTTAATATCAAACCCCAGTGCAAAGTGGCAAAGGCAGCATGATTCAAACTGAGGAAGAAAGGGGATAACTGCACACACACACACACAGAAGCAGGATGGAGGGGAAAAGCAGCCTAATCAAAACTAACAGCAGGATTTCTGCTCACACTTCAAACTGAGAGAAGATAAAACTTTTCATTTTCAGTTCTTGAAAGCAAACCCCTGGAGTCCATGTGGAGAAGAGCTCTGCAAAGAACTATCAGTCCTTTGAATTGAGTCATTTGCAGAAGAACTACCCTTTTTCTACCTCCCTGAACATTCTTCTCAATTCTCAGTCATTTAGTTATTAGCATCACCATTACACACTTCCTGACCTTTTCTTTTATATGGCAAACACAAGTGATCCCTTCTGAAGCCTGAAGGTTCGTTATCAATTCTCATTTTAGACGATTTCCCATCCTCTCCCCACTCCATTTCAAGCTGTCTGCTGCTCAAACCACTTCTTTTGACAAGCCTAGGTATTCAGCATCTTTTCCTCTTTTCACTAAAAGGCATGTGTACCTCCTGGCTCCAGGTTTTTCATTCTCCTCTAATGAAACCACTCCCACCCCTGAAAATTTTTCCCTGACGCACATTTTCCTAATTTAGGGTCAGAATCACAGATGCAATTTAGGAACCCAAATTACATGGACAGGCTTCCAGTGAGACTTAAAGGAACACCCAAAAAGTCTGAACATCCCCTTGAAAGTTGGGACAACTTGAACTTTACATGTCGGGCGTTCAAATACCACCAGGGCCAGACTCACAGGAACCAACATCCTACAGGAAACAGTAATATGGGTGTAAAATCCCTAAGCATGCCCAGTGCTAAGTCAGAATTCCCCAAACCTGCAGCAGAGTGTTGCACTATTACAGAAAGACACAACCATTAGAGAAAAGGTTTTCAAAAACAGATTTTCCAAAGCTTGCTGGCACGGTTCAACATAGAACATGGACAGGCTCTGTGCAAGCATCTTCTGCCAACGTTTGGCCAACTGCAATCTTAGTGTCTCAAAAAGAAGTACCAGCATCTGTGTCAGCAACGTTCCCAAATACCTCAAGCAGGACTAAAAAGAAATGACCAGTAGCTCCACTCAGTTTCAATCCACCATTTTAGCCTCCAAGTGCTAAAACACTCTCAGTGTTTTAACAAGAACATATCTATCATATGGGAGGCAGAAAATTACACTAGACTTCAATATGCTGCTGAAATTTGAAAAACAAAGTAGCAGCAAGAGTGTCTTCTGCAAGATGTATTACTTTCTGCTGGTATTTTGAAGAAGATAGGATTAATTTCATGCTGTCTTGCATGATCAAGGGCAGTGTGAGGATAATAATCAAATGTATTCTATTGCTAGCTGCCACAAGTGATAAATACAATGCATAATTAAACAAGCAGCACCTAGACTGCCTGGAGGAAACAATTATTTAGTGCTTTCATTAGGACACACTCATTTCTCTCATTTTTTCAGTGCATTCTCACATTTCAAAAAATCAACCTTAGCTCCATATGACATGAAAATTCTATGAGCTCCTGTGGGTGCAGCTGCCCAGGAACTGCCTGCTGGAAACAGATAGGATGGATGAGTGCCCACCTTGTGAGTACAGAAGGATCTGCATCTCCAGAAGAACACAGGTGAAGACCTGGACCAGGTTCTCCAGGCCCAGCAGCTCGAAGACCTCTCTCAGAGGGTAGTCAGAGAGCGGCAGCTCGTTGGGCCCAGGTCTCTGGCAAATGATGGGCTCGTAAACCCCATAAAACTTGAGCGACCTCCCTGGGGGCGGCAGAGGCACCTCGTAGAGGATGTTGTGGACGTAGCTCTCCAGGGGCAGAGGTGGTGGCTGCTGCGAGGTCACTGCCTTGTAGAGCTGGATCAGGAACTTCTTGCAGGCTTGCATGAAGGGCAGAGGGGTGATGAGGCAGATGCACTTGGAGACGTAGAGCGTGTCCCTGCTGATATCATAGGAGTTGTAGCGCTGGAGCTTGGCAAGGGACGTGGCGTCGCCCTCGTCAATGCTGCTGGCCAGGGAGTCCATGCTGCAGGAGGAGGAGGCGCAGACGCTGCTGTACTGCTCTGCATTGTGCATCTGGTACAGCGTCTGCATGGCTGTGCAGATCTGCTTGCTTGTGACCTCCTCGTAGAAGGTGAGCACAAAGCCGTAGGTGCGCGAGCCATCCTCCCTGGTGATGATGAACGAGTGCAGCTGTGGGTCTCTGTTATCTGCCTGCGTCCTGAACGACAGCCCCTTGGGCATACACAGCTGAGAAAGGAGAAAAGAAATAGACAGTTACCTAAGACACAATTTTGTTTTGCTCTTTTTGCTGTATAGGCCCATTCTTTTTATCTGCTGCATCACAACAAGCCATTTACCTTCAAAAAGAAGTATCCAAGAACAAAACAACTGATGCTACTTAAGAGGGAGACTTGACTGAAGAAAGGAAAGCACCCTCCAAAATAATCCATCTATTAAGTCATTACGACTCATTTTCTTTACTTGTTGAAACTGTTTTCACTACTGAATAGTCTTTGTGTCATTTATTTAAGCATCATATAAAAACATCCAGCTTTGCTCTTATTTGCATATATCATGCCCACAGTACTTGAAAATCAGAGAATGAAGAAATCATCTTATACCACTGGATTTAAATTACATAGACTTCTTGGAATTCTTTGATATTCCCTAATTTTCTGGGAAAAAAAAAAAAAAAACAACAAAAACAACAAACAAACCAAACCCCAGCTGACTGGCAGCTATTACATTTACTTTCTTCTCTAAGTGCTACCAAATAGCTTAGACTGGATAAAAGGAGGGGCAGGGAGGGAAACACCCAAAATCTATGAAAGCCTCATTTTTGATTTACCACTCAGCAAAATCCTTTACAGTGATTCTGCTACACTGGGTGTTTCTCTGAAGCATGGTCCTAGTGATAAATCAAGGCATTTTTCCAGACATTCTTTGGGAATGCTATCAACCATCTAATACAAAATAACAAACATCCAGAAAAACTTGTTTGAATTGCGCATCAGCAGGAAAATGCTCATGTTCTAGCTAAATAAGCATATTTATAAACAAAGGACTATAGCTTTATTTGTACCATCTGAAGAAATAGAAGGAAAGAAGAGAAGGAGAACCTTCATAGTGTTCCTTTTCAAAAAAGGCAACAGTAGAAGCCAACTTCACCACGGTATGTGAACCTAGGCACAACTGAGCGCGTCCCCTAATGTCTCACCTTGACCAGGAGTAAATTCCTCTGCTGCTGGAAGAGGTAAGGAGAAATAACTATATATTTTCAGGCACATCCTATCTTGAACCTCAGCAGTGCATCTTGCAGAGACCATTCAAGAGTCTGGTAAGGCTGGGAATTAGGCAAGTGGTCCAGACTCCACAACAAGCTATCAGGCTCCTAAATTATCTAAGACAGCTCTTATGTATTGCTCGAAAAGATAATACATAGGGAAATAAGTAGCCTGGAGCTGGCAGACAAATTTAATTCAATTGATGGGCTTTGCTGACACAAAGCATGAAATTGCAGCTTGAACTGTTTCTAAAGAGCAGCCACATTTTTATTCAAGAGCTTTATAGTTTTTATTGAGGTATTAACAGCAGTGCCATGGTTAATAAAGAAGTAGTAAAAATCCTTGTTTCACACTTTATTTAAATTTATTCTCCACAATAAATATCTCTCTTAACCTCATTTTTTGGCAGGCTTGCTTAATAAAAATTTATTTTTAGAATGTGGGCTTTCAATGGCCACATTACAGCCCCAATTCTGGTGGCTGTAAGCCTTATCAAAGCCAATCAGGCTGAAATCATAGGCTTACATGTCAATGCTATCAGAGATTAAATTTTCTTCACTTTACAGAAAAATACCTGGACAAGCAAATTAGATATAGTATTACAATCAGACACAGATAGACATCAGGGAAATTCAGATCAGCTGAGACTGTTTAAAAATGCTGTTTAAATAAATTTCCTCCAAGTCTTAATTGTTACTCCCTTGTCCTTTATATACTGGGTAAGCACACACAAAGGGATGCCCATCTATTAAGTTTCAGCCAGAACTTGACACATGCAAAATATTGACCTTTTATGACCCTAGCTGCAAGCCTTGGCCCAGAGCCTCCTGGTGTTGTTAGACCTATAAGAGGATGCAGGAAAAAGCAGAGGGAAAAAAAAAGAAGATGGGAAGAACTGAGGCAGGATGAATGACCAGAAGTCACTTAAGAAGCTAAGATCAAAAGGAAGAGCCTGTAATCATTTTCCAGCAACACAGAAAGCTCTGAATTTGCAGTTAATGCATGAAAACTTTCATCTTAGGGCCTTGTACATCAATCACTTCCCATCGCATCTGTGTCACATGTGCCACAGGAGAGTGTTGGAGAGCAGCCTGGGATGTGCTAAGAGGGATGAAATTTTAGCCTGCTGGTGTGAATCTGGCTCACTAATGCTGAGAACACAGTCACCTGCATTGCATCTTTGTATAAACACTGAAAACTATCCAAGATTACTGATCAAAGGACAAGATTTTGGTTTCCCGAGCACTTTACTATTTGTATTTAAAGGTATCCATCAGCAGAAAGCCATGGAATTACACTAGATTTGCAATAAGGCTTATAACCAAGATGGTTTGTAAAAACAGAAGGAAGCTGCACCAGGATAGATAAAAAGGTATCACCTAATTTATAACCCATCTCTGGAAGTCCTGAGTAGGAGATGCCCTTTCCCCAAGCACAGAGGCAGGACACACATACCCCCCATAACCCCTCCCTCCTCCCAGCCCTCATAATTTGCAGGTATTTCTGAACCAAAGGTCCCCTCTGGATCTCTCCCCAACTAGCACTGGTTCACCTCTTCTCCACTAGATCCTTCATTTCACTTTTAAGCCTCTACATATTTCTCGTGTTCACAACATGCTGTGGCAGCAAGCTCCATTCCCAAATTATACTGTGGGTGAGGGGGTGGAGAGAAAGATTCTTTTGTTTGTGTTAAGGCCTGCTCCTTCAAATTCCAACAGGGAACCTTTAATTCTTTTATTTCAGTACATGAGACATTAAACAGATAATGCTTTCTTGAGTTTCAGAAATACAGGCAAAGATTTATATACCTTGATGAATCAGAGGGCTAAAATAAGAAGCTCATATTCTAAAAATTTCTGTATCTCTCTACTGAGAACTTTAGTTTGGTACAACACTTACTTGCAGAATGGCCACAGAAAATAGTGTGTGAGGTTAGGCAGGGATAATCACAAAAAGCAGCGGGGGAAAATACACAATTCCCTATTAAAGAGAACTCTGTACTTTGACATGCACTTTGAAACAGAGAGAAAACATGACTCCTTTGCAGCTTGATTGCTTGGGACTTCAGAGGGCTATTTTTAAAACAACAGGATGGTTCCAGAAGGCAATTGAAATTCCTTAGGCATCCAGCAAAGCCAGAGTTCTCACAAGTTACCCTTCAAGGATTTACACATTTTCTTCTCTGAGGAAAATTGCTTCTGGAAGCTCACATAAAGCAAACACATAGGCAGAACTAATAAAGCAAGGCAAGATCAGAAAGGCCAACAATTGCCTCAAGAGATTCTATGGAGGTGGATATTACTTTAAATGATGTTTCAGATCAAAACAATAAAGAAGTTTTTCAAAAGATAATTTAAAAGATCATTAAATACTGCTGCTGTTAGCAAATGGTTTGGTTTTTTTTTCTCCAAGACACGTTGCAAATGAAAGATGTGTTCAATGCAGCTCAGTTCAATTATTTTAATAGGTCTCTTGCTGGTTTCAGCATTCCGTTTTTGTCCAATCCTGTGATCACACTTCATGAATATTAGACATTCTCCACTGTAACATGAGAGACAAATAACACTGCAATTCCAGCCGCTTTATTCCTGCTGCACACCCCTCATCATTTCATACTGGAACACCCCCAATGCAAAGGCAGAACTGAAAGGCATAAATAACCTTGGCAGTGGAGCTATTGCCATCTTAACTGCTGACAAAGTATTGCTCTGAGTCCTTTGTGCCTTCTGTATCAGCAAAGTGATGTGGAGACCAGCCCAAATACCACCCCAACTCCAGCAGTGCACATTTGAAAGCAGAAGACAGAAATCCCCAGCTGTCAGCAGGCAGAGGGAGTGGCCAGGCTTATTTCTGCTTTTCTATGCCACAGCAACAGCTCTCTGTGTCACCTCCTGTGCTTTCCTGTTAAATATTTGACAGAATGCTAAAAATAACATTCAGTGGAAATTGAGATGAACTCCAGATTTCTACATCTTCATGACTGCAGGGAAGTTCCAAATGCATTTTTTGCATTTGCAAAAGCCAACTTAATGTGGGTTTTATGTATTCCTTGCCTCTCCATCTGCTGGGTGAGGGCCAAGAGATTCTCCTGACTTCCCACCTGCACCACACAATGAGGTCAGCTCTGTTTTGAAGCAGGTGGCATGCTGTCCTGCCTTCCTCAAGTGCAAAGTTCATCCAACCTAGACTGGGGGAAGGGCCTCTCTAATTTTCTGATATTGACTTAGACCCAATACACATTTTTGAAAACAGTTAGAATATCGTTCAATATTACTGTCAAAACAATTGATTACTTTTAAATTAAGAAACATATGGCATTTTCTGTACTAGGAAGCTCAAGTACCAGTAATCTGTTGTCTTTGCAAGGTTATGTTCTTATCAAGTGCTTTGGTGATTTTGGAAGCATCCTTTAATTACCAGCTCTTCAGAAAAATTCCCAGCGGATCAGTGGTCTTTTAGTTGTCACTGCCCCCACTCCAGGAACTGTTTTGTCCTCCTTTCCCAGTCCATGGGACTCAGACACACAGATGCTCATATCAAATACAACTGAGAGGAAAGATATGTACAGGAGATGTACTGGTGCAGAGGTGCCATTAAAGTGATGACCCAGCAAAAGCTGTGGTTCAGCAAAGTTCCAGATTCTGCGTAAAGATTCCTCTTTCCCTTGTCTGCAGAATCAAGGTGTTTTGTATTCCAAAACATCACATAGATATCAGTATCTTAAAAATTCCTTGGTTTGCCTCCCTCCTACCCAGGGATAGGTATCCTAGGTGACCACACCCCTTCTCACCCAGTCACTGGGATGGTGCTTGGACTTGTTTAATCATGCAGCACACTTACAACTAAGGAGGGAACGCAGCACTTTACTTTTGTTGTGCCTGAAAGCATTCTGTGTCTTCACAACTTTTCTTCCTCTACAGCTTTTCATGCAGCATGCCCAGTGAGTGCTCTTAGTCCCAGCAGAAGCACCACAGCTACAAGATCACAAGAGCATCACAAGGGATGGCTGTAAGCAACCCAGGAACCTCTCAAGAGCTGACACTGTCGGTAACAATTTGAGAAGAGAGTTTTTCTCCACCTACCATGTTGACGGCATCTTGGTCAAAGGGGTTCCACTCAATGTTCTGAGGATAATGGGCCAAAACTTTGGACTTGAAGGTTCTTCTTAGGGGACTCTGGTCGAAATTCTCTCCTGCAACAAATGAAGAAATAATGACTCAAAACGGCAGTAAGGCTTCAGAAAGAGCTGACATGGATTTTCTTTTTTTTTTTTTTTAATGAAATCTGATCGACATTTTGACTCTCAACAGAGATAATACTTTTAAAAGATAAACAGAAAAGCTTCCCATTCAGTCTGACCTTACCCTCCATCCCACAAAATCTTACTGCAGTTGCAACACACCCTCCAGTTTAGTATTTACAGAACGGAAATATATTGTCAAGAGAAAAATCACTGCTGAAATTTTACAGAAAAAGACCTTGCAATCAAACGGAATTCTTGACATTCTCCTACAGCTTGAGTATCTAGAGATGGCTTTACTTAGTCAGTAAAAGAGCACTTTCTCTCAAGTTTGTCAGAAGCTGTCTTAAAGGTCAATAAAAAATATGAGCAGCTCTTGGCTATTATAAATTATTCAAGCATTCATTATAGATGATATTTTTTATATTACAAGTCCTGTGTGAAAATTAGGCATTTATTTTTTTTTACATCAAATTTCAAGGACGTACTTTCTCCACACAAAGAATCCACCAAGTGCAAAGAGGAAGACTGACATTAGACTTCAAGCAGAAATGCATCCAGTTATCAGCATACAAAAACTGTATTTCACTGTGATGTTGTTAATGGAGTTCCCCCCACTGGATTGTCTACAACATGCAAAACAGTAATCAAAACAAGGAGTTCTTAAAATCTATTAATTAAATGACCATCTATTACACTATCATACAAAACCAGTTCTTCCAATAGCCCTCATATGCAAGCGCATTCTGAGAACGGGTTTTAAATCTTTTCCTTTCCAAGTAATCTCTAAGATTTTAAAGATACTGTTATTTTTATGCAACACTTATTTTGAACACAGCATTTAGACACATTGCAGCATGATAGTGGTGGAATCATCACCCTTGGAAGTGTTCAAAAACCATGTGGATGTAGCATTTGGGGATATGTTTTAATAGCAAAAAGGCAGTGCCAGGTTTAATGGTTGGATTTGATAATCTATGAAGATCCTCCTCATGCTCAGTTACAAGCTCAGACAAGTACACCAAAACCAGAGACCATTTCTCTATTTCAGAACATGGCAGTAGAATAACCTCTTATTTTGGACCAAAAGTACTTCGCAGAGCCATTAAAGACACAGTGTCATCCACCAATTCCAAACTTTTCACAAAATAAAGATCCCACCAAGCAAATCCAGCAAAAATTTTCTCTCCAGATATGTACTGAGACATACTCAGCAACATTTTTAGCTCTTAGAATCAAACAGTAATTAACATGCTCACATAATCAAACAAATATGCATGAGGTTATTTCCCAATTAGATCTTCAATCCTTCTCACATCTGACAGTTTACCTTACAAATGTGACTTGGCAGAAAGGCAGGTATTTGATACTAAATTTATTTGGTTGCTTCTACTAAAAGTTAGAAGAGAGTATCTGGATGACTTAATGAAGTTCTCCACTGCTAACAGTAAGTGACTGCTGAAGTTTAAATTTCTTTAAAAGTTCCCTTTCTCATGACAAAAAAAATTTAAAATTTTGGTTATCAAGTATAAGCATTGCTTTAAGAAATCCAGCTGCCCAAAACCAGCAGTTACAATGTCCCTGTAGGCTGACAACATGGATTCATTTTATCCAGGAAAATAAATGGCACAAACAACTTACCTTTGTAGAGTCTCTGCAGTGTTTGCAGTTTACCATTCCAGTGGTTTAAGAAAAATATAAACTTAAGGTAAAACACACACAGAGAAAATGCAATTCTCTCAATCAGTGATCATGAGGGAGAAGAAAAGAGCCAAGACACCACACTGGAGTAAATCAACCTGTCATTAGCTGGAAAGGACATGACATTGCGCCCTCCATACAAAGCTGCCTCACAGAAAGACATGCAGGGCAAGCTTTTAGAGGAGATACATAAATTAGGAAAAAAACAGTCCAAGGATGTGACAGGAGCAGCCTGTGTGTGAGGGTGAAACATCATCATTTGCCCAAACTAGCAAGAAACACCCCAGCTCTCAACAAAAACAGATGAGAGGCATGGACCATGACAGGCAGCTCCACACTGACAGCAGCTGGAAGAGAACTACAGGGAGCAGAATCTTCTTGGCAAACATGAGGGAAGGGATCTGGAGTGAAGGGTACCTGATACTATCAGCTCTCACCCTTGGTAGTTCTGAACTGCTGAGTCACACATGGCAGAGACAATTTACTTAGCTGTTATTCTAGACCAACAGTGAATTTTCATTGAACCTCCCACATGCTTTTAAGTGCTTCTTTGCTAACTTTACAAACAGGATTAGCAAGGCACATTTAAAGTGAACCAAGTATTAAATGCAAATTGAATCCATTTGCTAAAATACTAATGGCAAGATAACAGTACTATGAATATGGACAGGAACATTGTATTTGATGCATGCTGCCCATGCAAACAGCACAACTCTCAGAGGCAAATTTAAAAGTTAGGTTTGAATTAAATCCTTTGCTTTCAGGATATTAAAAAAAAATCAAGTACTTTTAAATATTGTGTAAAACATGTCAGATTCAGCTTCCATTTAATTTGGATACTACATCCTGTTAATGGTACTCTTAAACAGCTTGTGCCTTCCTTTAAGGAGCTGGCTTTTAAAGGGACATTTAGTTTCAAATTAAAACCAAATGAAGCAATGGATGCTAGATCAAGAAAAAATTGTGCTAATTTCATTTCAAAACAAAAAGATTGCTCAAAATTAGAAAACAAACCTGATTCATGTTTTGGATGAAGGATAAAATTATTAGGGAAATGCAGCTACAGTCACAAAGTTGTTAATCGTGATGACTTTCATAACAGTGATCCTACATCAAAATTTAGCCATCTTCAGGTTTAAATAAATCTGTTTCAATTAATTGTCACAGTGACAGAGGCACACAAAGCTTCATACCAAATAGGCAAAGGCATCTTCCGCCCTCTGGTCCAGGGAATGCCAGCTATCTGTCACTCCCTCCAAGCTCTGGAACACAGACAGGAATGCCTGTGAAACAAAAATTTTTTACAGAAACAAAAATATCTTTTATTCCTTTAGAGGAACAAACTGGGAGCACAACTATGCACAGTGCTCCTGGTGACCACCTCTGTGACATCTACCTCTAATTAAAAGTGCTCAGCACTCCCAGCTACGTCCTCTCCCTGCAGATGGAATTTTGTTGAGCTTATTAAATAACAGAATGACCCTGCATGAGAAGCAAATAATACACAATGTGTGAGTGAGAAAACAATGTGGGCACAGGAATAATAGTGCTTGGCTGGGGAGCAAGCAAGCTGTTAATTGTCAGGCTCAGGAGCTGGTTAGTTTAAGTAGTGCAGAAACTGCTCTGCTGCTTTTCTTCCATTACTCCCCAGCATGCCAAGGTAGCAGTAGGAAGCTGATCAGAGTTCAAGGACATTGTAACTCAAAGTTCTTATTTATGACCTCACATGCTCAATCTCACAGCAGAGGATGGAGATGATATGAAAGGGCGGACTGGGACAAGGCAGACAAATCAGTTTTCATTCCAAAGATTTAAAACCTCAGTTGTCTGTAAGGTGGTAGTGGACTTTGGGGCGCTGAGGAGGAGGGCACTGTCTAACCTGCCTTTTGTATTCCAATATGTGAAGGAATTAATGGATCATGTTTAAGCAGGAAACCATAGGGGGATGTGCACCCTATCAATATATCTAAATTATTTGGAATTTGTGGGGGGGTATGTGTCTATGTGAATTTCACCAGTACTGCTATTTAAAACTAGACTGCAAAATCAGCTTCCCTGAGATGTCAGGAAACTTTGTGTCTCTGCAGCAGAAATTGGTGGAGCTGAACCTGCCAGTCCCCCATATTCACAAATGCACATAACTAAGCCTCATTAGATTTCTGGGTAAGTATCCTCCAAAATGGCCTCATGCAAGATATTGTTAAATTATGCACAGAGATCTAGCAGGAGTCTCCTCTCTACCAATATACTGACATCACTAGTGGGATTTTGCTGGAGAACCACATCTGCCAAGAAAGCTTCAAGAAACAGAACAAAATTTTCCAAATATTGATTTAAAATAGGTAAAAGAATTAAGAAGTCCAAGAGGTTTGGTTTTGATTTGGATCTGTGATTTTCAATTTGATTCAAGAGGAGTTAGAAGACTGAAAATAAAGAAATAGAGAGGTCCTGATCATTGTTTTATCCTTTACCCCTCTTTACCTGAGGTTTTGTCTGCAGTATCTGAGCTCTTGCCATGGAGATCTGCTTGCAGATATTGGTACAAGACTACACAACATAACAAAAAGAAATAAAAAAAAGCAAGTATGAACAAAATGAAAAAATATACAACGTACTGGGGAAGGGAAAAAACATGAAGCAGATGTTAAATATTCCCCCTTGCAATCTCACTTCCCCCCACTACTGGCAAAGGGTAAATCCACAAGATAAATAAAACCTTCCAGGACTGGATTACTGTAGAGGTGTTGAATGCAATGACAGACATGGCAGAAATACTTGTCAAAATTAGTAACAAGATTAAATTCTCAGTACTTCAAACAACACGCTGCTTTACAGCTTCCCTGTTATGAAAGACATCTTTTCACATATTGAGCCCTTCCAGAGCCTGAGAAACTCAGGGGAAAAAACACATCAGTCCTTCCGCTAGCGCTGAACTAAACCCAAGAAGTTTTATTTAGTATAATACTGATAGTTATGTTCTTACACCTTCAATCCCATCCTGCATACCATTTTCAGACTTACTGAAGTTACCTAATAGCTCTATTCATCATTTCTGTCTCATAACTGGGTGTTTTTAGACTAAAATTTGAATAAACAAGCTATGTTTAGAACTTGGCTGAATAATTTTAATGTCTTCCAGCAACAGGTACCACTTCTAAAGGAAGAGCTTCCTGATAGCATGTCTAACTGAGGCTTCTTCCAACTGGTTTGTTCATCTACTGCAGACAAACAAAAATGTTTCCACAGATGCCTTGGCATTTCTGTGTCAAAAAATGTTGCGTTCACACACTACACAAAGGCATTACACAATCCTCCTCAAATTCAATCCTTTTACAGAGCTGGCACCTATGTCAAAGCTGCAATACCACGGACCTCTCTGGTGATTCACTCTCTAGGTGTAAATTCAGAGTAGTTCTGCTACAACCTCCTACTTGAGTGTTAATCCAGACATCAGTGTAGAGGACACAGATAGCTCTGCCACGGCCAGATTTTTTGGGAAGGCAACCCTCAGCAGAGGGCACAGGAGTTCTTTCAACAGAGGTTTTTAGATGTGAATTTGTGTTTTAGGATAATTTTCTCTCTTCTTTAGGAGGCACTTGAAGATAGCCCACATTCAAGTCTGCAGGATGGCGTTTCTCCACCCCATATGTCTTGAGTAATTTCATTCTAATTTTGAGCTGTTTGAACTAAAAAGTTGCGTAAGTATTAAATTAAAGGAAACAAAACAATTGCCAAAACTATAGAGATTCCTCTTGCTAATGGCCCATATCAACACCACCTTTACAAGTCCCTCCACCAGGCTGTCCTTTCAGCTCTCCCCTAAAGATTTTAATTCAAAGGGAATTTGGCACTGAGCTTCCACAGAGGTAGCCAGCACCTCTGCAATAGGAAGAGTGAAAAGGAGCAACCTGTGAAACAATGCATAACCAGATGCTCTAGGACAGGCTCTGGTTTGATGCCCATTTCAGTACTTGAACCATTTATTATCATCAATCACATGACTAAACAGTCACAGAAGTTATGTAAAGACTCCTGCACAGGAAGTAAAACTGACAACAATGATATACACCTTGAGCTAGGAATATTCCCCTGTGTTGTACAGCCTAATTCCTTACACAAACACAATGTAATGAAACAATATGAGTGTCACAAATTAATTACACTTGGAAAAGGTACAGTATTAAAAAAAAAATCTGTTAAAAAGGAGATTTGTTCACACAAACAAGTCACTGTACATCTAAATAAAGAAGAAAAGGCTCTTAAAATGAGAAATTTACTTTACCATAATCTCTTCCTTCTGTCCTTGATTAAAATACTGAACTATCTGCCTACTGAATATCACTACACAGCATCAACACTGTCAGTCTTAAAATAGCCCCAAGTTCCAGCTGCCAAGAGATCACAGACATGTCGCTACATTAGCGAGTAAGTAGGAATTACACCATCCCTTTTACATAAAAATTGCATTACAATCTTGTCAAATCCAAAAAAATCAAATTACATCAGTTTGGGTGATTTTTTGCAGTGGAACAGGTGGAGTTTAATAAACAGGTGCCCAAGACACGGGGCTCCTACACAATTACCTTGGAATCTCTTCCAAAGGCTGAAGGCATTAGCAGGCAACAGTAGAGCAGGAATAAAACCAGACCTGTACTTATAGGTACAAGGAATTATTTATACTTTGGGCCTTTATTTCCTCTAGAAATCAAGGTGTGGAATTCACTCATACTATTCATACAAGTGTGGGCTCCCAGTCCAGGGAAAACATACCCCAGAGATGCTTGGCCTATCCTGTTCACATACAAGTGGCATGTTTTCTTTTCTGTTACATGTTTATATTCAAATCTGCTGCATTTTTTGAACACTTGATATGGAACGAATGAGCATTTTTACTAATAGAGAAAACAATCTGAGCAAGAATTAAAAGTTTGTTTAAATTGAAGTTTCATACATCATTATTCTTAAACTGCTTGCTAAGTCTTTGTTTAGCTACACAGGACATGAGCAAGGTATACAACCATATGAAACTGACGATTTTGAAATGCAGCTCTCGGTTCCCAAAAGAACATTAATGATAGCAGAGTGACAAATATTCAAGTAGGAATAAGACACTGGCTCAGGTCCTTAAACACAGCAGGATGCTAAAGCCTGTCCAGCAAGGGGATCCCTGGCTTTGGAGCAACAGGCTCCTGACTACTGCAGTCTTGGGCTGAACCATGAAGAAAATAAAGGTATTTTAGATGCCATCACATTCCCTGTGAAGTTTGAACAGCTTCCTACCCACTGCAATGCCAGTTCCACGTGTTCACCTCCCTCCATAGACAGAACACAGGACGAGGTGCCCAGTCAGGCGTTTTGCACAGCACATCTTTCATGCTTGTGCTTTCTACTTATTTACAAGGGACAGAGTCAAGCTCAAATGCATCTAATTTCTGTGTTAGAATATGATGTTGCATTCTCAGACTGGTTTTGGAAATAGTCTCACCAATATAATTTCTGACTTGTATCTTAAAATGGGTTTTATTCTCTACTCCACTGTGACAGAGGTAGTACCAGTGTCTTATCTCAAGATCTGCTTTGTTACAGTTGGCATTTCTGGAGAAAAGAAAAGGAAAAAAACCCACCAAAACCCAGAAACAAGTAGAACCTGTCATCTGGAAAATCCGTATACTTCTACTGTTTAGGTTTGTGTGCAACAATGCAGGAAAGAAAGGGGAGCTTTTCAGTAAATTTTGCTTTGGGACTTTTTTAAGACAGGGACAAAGAGCTTGATTTTATAATTCCAGTCCATTCAGTTACCTTTTAAACTGGGCTGTGTTAAGTTAGGGTTTTTTTAAACCACTCTGCAATGCACATACTATCATGCACCCATATTAGTCTCCACTCATCAGGATGGCAAGTTTCAGGTGTTTTGTTACTTGAAGTCAGAAGCAGTTTCACCAAAGCTGCATTTGTGTAACATCTCCTGCCATCCAAACTAAGCCCAGCTTGCAAATCAGTACAAAAGAAAGAAGTTTAATTTGACCTGGACCATTTTCAGCACTAAACAACTTTGACATCAACAGAGCATGAAGATGTCCACATTGCAGCTTGAATACCCAGCTAAACCCAGGGGTTAAGCCTTCTTTTTACCCACCTCACACAAGCTTGAGGCCTCAGTTCCCCAGACTCAGCAACATTACACACTGGGATTTCCCCAGATTAAAGGAAGTCCTTCCTTGCTGATGTTGCCAAGAGCTATCCCTTGCTGTGCTGAGCCACACAGAGGATGCAAGGCACTCAGGGTTGGTTTTTACTCAGCACTGCCCACATGCTGTTAGCACCAGAAGGAAGCTATCCCCAGTTTCTGAGGAAGATTCTTCTTCTTCTTCCAACAGAACAGTCCATAACCCAACGCTGGCACTCAAGATGGATACTTGAAACACCCTAAGGGACAGCCTCTTTGCAGTCCTTGGAAGAGCTGTGAGGTTCACACAGCTAGTTTCCTTAGTGAGGTAAAAAGAGGATTTGGAAAGGGTGGGCTCAGAAGTGGTTCCCCACTGTAGTGAGTTACTTCTGCACACCCTTCACAAGCACAGGGTTACAAGAAGGCAATTGTCACCTGTCAAAGGCTGCAGCTGCTAAGCTTTATGAAAACTTAATATGTGGTCTTGATGAGAAAAGGGTCAGGCAAAGAAAGAACTTTGCTACTTGCAGCCAACAAAGCTCTTTCACTGGCATAAAGTAGAAGCACTCCCTTGTGTAGCACAAACTTTATTTAGGGAGTTTTGAGCAACTGCTGCATAAGTTGCTGCCAATAAGGAATTGTCCTTATGGCAGTCTCCAAGACCCAGTCTTCTGCCAGTTTTCAACAAATGAATCCTTTTAGAAGACAAAAAACCTCCTGCACACTGAAAAGTCACAAGAACTCTCAGGCAAGGCTTGAAATTACCAGAGCTTCTGGATGGAGAAGTGTGGCAAGCAGGAATGGAGCTGCAGAGCAATAAGGATGAGCTTTTAAAGAGGAATATGGCTATATTCCTCTTTAAAAGCTGAACTGTCCACTTAAGAGCTACCTGAAAACCATTTCAATTTGCAGAGTACTCTGAGCTGCTTCAGCCCAGCTCTACCACAGTAACTGGAGATCACCATATTGCTGCAAATGCTCCCAAAGTGGGCAAAGCTGTCACCAAAGGACCGAAGCATTTATACACCATGCTTGATGATGCAGTTGTTATTAGCTTTTGGGAGGGAAAAATGGAATTTTGTCAACTAGAAGTGTTAGAACTGTTAGAATTGTTAAAAGGAAAAAAATATCATCTTGAAAGAAAGATCAGCTGTAACTACTCCAGGAATATCTCTACAACTGTTAGACAACACCAGCTTCATTTACAGTCTGAAGAATGCCAGTGAGTTTACAAAAGGGATCATTAAGCGCATCAGGGCACAGTAATTGTGCATGTAAGCCACATGAAGAATATTCTTTATGCTTGTGTAAAACCTTAAGTAAATCATTACTAGTTAGATTAGCTAGATACAGCTTTAGGTTTTATTCATTGCAGCAGAGCTCTCTTTCAGACAAAGCATAAACCCCCACATTCATGCTTTATCACTCCTGCCAATTTTGTGGCCAGTTTCCAATTTTACTGAAAATACAGAAAGCTGACACCAGGACCCAATCACCAGGTCACTGTAAAGTTTCAGGATTGAAATCCAAAGGCTTGGATAAACATTAATTTCTGGATTCAAACTAGATTCCAGGTGGAAAACTCAAAGCACTGCATCATTTCTACCATGCCTCTAGATTTAGCTCAGATCCCTACAAAGGCTGCCAGGACCAAAATCCTTTGGCTTCCCTTAACACCTTGGGAAGTATTAGGTGCCAAAGCATCTGTGGAAAGAAGGATCTCACTTGAAAAGACCAGAAGAGTAATTGTCTCTGGGTATAGCTCACAAATGTCCATGCGCCTCTGATCCTTTCTTCCCTTGTGCCACTCGTCCCCACAGACATCTGGAAATAAAGGCAATTCTGCAAGTGCAGCCCTGACCTTTGTGCCTCAAAAACACTGTTTCAAGACTTCTAGATTTTTTCTCAGGTGTATTTTGGGGTTGCTTGCTCTCCCAACAACCCAGCTTTAAACCCCAGGATACACCTTCCACTGCCATCAACAAGATCTCCTAAAGAACACAGAGAAGTGCAAAAGGCTCTCTGTCTCACTAGTACCTCCACTGCCAAAGCCCAGCAATGAAAACCAGTGTATAATCCTTCTCCCCTCACATTTCTACAACCACTCCAGTGAAGATCCCTCTATCAGCAGATATCCATTTATGAATAGCATATGTTTCAGGGATGTTGTTAGACCCTAAAGCTAAATAGACTCATGAAAGCCACAAAAGGGAACAAGGAATAATTCCTGGCCTGAAAACAGGTTGAAGAGAGCCAGTAGGAGTCTGAAAGAGGAGAGATGCACAGAAAAGAGAGTAAGAAATTGAAGCCCACTTTCAATCAAAGAGCATGTCTTACCTATTATTCAGTGCCCTCTTAGTAGAGATGAAAGCAGCAGAGAAGAGAGATCTAAATAAACCTAAAATTACTTGGCATTTAAGCAAATGTTTCCTCTTCACCACTAATCCACTAATCTTTTGGTGCCTGGATCCCAGGTTGATTGGCATGCTAAAAATACATAGGTAGAAGGCACATAATTGCTGCTCTAATTTTTACATAAGCATGAGCTGTCACCAACTACAGATCTACTTGAAAACCAAGGCTTTTAGAGCCACCTCAAACAGACACCAGAACCCTCCTGGCCATTGCACACAACTCCTGTTATTTCTACATGGCATATGTTATAGTATTTTACAACTTCCTTTGGCATAAAGTGGAATTTTATGGAGTTAAATAAAATGCTTCACCTAATGAGGCAAACCATGCCATGCTGTTTTGGAGCCTCAGTAGCTGTTACAAAATTACACATTAGAAATGGAGCATTTCACACTGAGCAGATCAAGGCTGGATCAGCCACAGTCCACAGCTGAACACACTTGAGTACCTATGGCTTCTGTGACTGTACAAAGGTCTGGAAGGTCTAATAAATGCAAGGAAGTACATGCAAAAGGAGAGAGAATTAACACAACATACGGGTGTAGCAACAACTGAAAATAGTGGTGTCTGGGTGTGACAATGTAGGATAGCTAAATCTGAATATCCTGTTGCAAGAAAACAAAAATATTGTCATTTTGCTTTGAAAAAGTTGTTATTCCTTCAAATCAAGGCAGAAGAGGGTAATTTTGGATTCTTAAGGATGGGTTTCAATAGTCTCCACTCAACATTCCCTATAAAACATAAGCCCACCAACTCAAGATCATTATTCTATGTAAGAAAAAGTACACGTGCAGTGTATTCACAACCACATACATGGGCACGCTCCCTCCCCCCAAAGAGAGGGGACTGGCAGAACACTGCTCCAAGATAAAAGCTGCCCCTGCACCTGGGGCTCTTCCACAAAAAGGCCCGAGCAACAATAGACAGTTCCCAAACCTGGACACCAGCTGGCTCCTAATTCCACATCAGGAGTTCCTGCATTGCTCATGTGAGATTAAAATTCCCATCTCAAATCAGGCAGCATACACACATGTCAGATTAAAGAGACACAGGCATTTGCATACCTCTTCAGGGTTTGACAGGTTTGTGGTGATTTATTCTGCAACCTGCAGAATACACACCAGGAGCATCTCTGATGGATACCTCCTCAATGCAAAGGTTAACAGGTCTGTGTGCATTACATTAAATATTTACATTCAGGAAGCAAATTTTTTTCTGAATATTTAAATGGGAAGCATACACGAGAAGAAAGACCCAAATTAAAAACTATTTGTGACAACAAATGATGCAGATTCCAGCAGTTACACAGATATTAGCAATAAGCTAAGCAGGGGATACCTGAGCACAAGTATTACTGGATATTTGCTAAAATAAACTGTCGTTTTACTATCAGAATAAAAAAAAAAAATTAAAAAAAAAAAAANATTCACTAATATTAGATTACCACAGACTATAATGAATGTTTCAAGGGCTTCACATGTATACAGGCCATCAGTTCAATGGGGCTGGTCTCCAAGTTTTCACAAGAACAGGCGGTGCATGTGGGGAACAGAATTCCCCTTTGAAATCAAAACCACTCTGTGTGTATGAGATTAAAGGAATCTGAGCACACACATACATCCTACAGCTGCAAATTCAAGGGTCATGAAAGAATTTCAAACCACTGAAACTTCTAGCTAAACTTATTTATGAGGCAAAACAACAAAGCTTCCAAAACATGCTTCTTCTGCCTCTGAAAAAGGCTGCTTGCTAAAGTAGGACTTCACCCCAGGCTTTGAATTCAGCAAGATTTATTCTCTGTTTATACTGATATGACAGCCTGAATGCGACTTATTTTAATGCACAAATATGAAACTTCAACCTGAATCTGTGTTTTGTAGCATCACAGTATCCATTTATAAACAGCTTGAGGAACTGAGCGTTCTGGTGGTGCTTCTGATTAGCCCCTTCCCAAATTATTGCTTCTGTGAAGAAACATCCTTCTGCCACCCATCCCAGAGATCTCAACTATTTGGTGGGTTTATCCAGAGATATTCCTCACCTTTCCTACTTCCTTTCTTACACTGGTGCTTCCCAACAAAGCTGCTTTAGGCTGCAGGCTAAGCAGTAAGCCTTGTTTCATTCAGGTCAGGAACACTTTGATTTTACAGTGAAGGGGGAAGATGTAACAATCCTGCACTAAAGGCACTAATCCATTCATCATCATACATCCATTACCTGCCCACCTCTCCACTGCTTTCTCCCTGCCTAAAGAGCTGATGGATTTTGATGCAGCCCACAGGAGGAGATTTTGAGCAGGTGAGTTAATGGCAGCAAAACCTGAGGCCCACGCAGGTACAGCTCCTCTCCAGGTTAGATCAAAGTGCAATTGCCTCACCCAAATGATAACACACACACTCACATGACCCCGCAATAGTCATCCAGGTGGAGAATCTGACAGAGGTTTGCACTTTCTTAGACAAACATCAACACTGCTGCATCTCCCTGAACTGTCAGGGCATGTCAAAGAAGCCATGAAATCAATATTGCCTAAAATAACTGATGTTTCCCAAATCTTTATTTTCTGCTTTGAAAAGGCATTTAATTGCAACCATGTGATAACCTGTAGAAGCAAAAGCACTGACTTCTGTTCTGACCCAAAGTCAGTTTTTCCCTTTCCCTATCCTTTCTTTTATTTAATATTTTGGAAATGATGTTCTTTTAAGAAACATCATAGTTCAGTAAGGAAACTACAGTACTGTGTATTCCAAACAAAAAGTAACACTAAACTTTGCAAAGATCCTCAACAGAAAACAAAACTCCAAAGTCAGATCATAAGCTTGGAAATTGCTGTACCTCCAGACATTTCAAGTCCAAGCTGTCCCTTTCTTCAAATCCCTGGGCTATACAAGCTGGGCACACACAAAACTTGAAACCACACATGGTCTTTAAGATGGAGAAAGGAGCTGCACCAGCTCAAATTTACTGTGAGGGTGGTGAAGCACTGACACAGGCTGCCCAGAGAAGCTGTGGCTGCCCCGTCCCTGGAAGTGTTCAAGGCCAGGTTGGAAGGAGCTCTGAGCAATCTGGGATGTGAAAGGTGTCCCTGCCCATGGCAAGGGGGCTGGAATGAGATGATCTTTAAGATCCCTTCCAAACCATTCTATCATTCTAAAACTTTTCCTGAAGGGCCCTTCTACTTGAAGATGAAGAATTAATTCCCTGACAAGAAGAACAGCTCCGCACTTCTCACAGGATGCCCGGAGGCAGAAGAGGCAGAAAGCCCAACACCAAAATCTGGACAGGAGGGGAGCCCTGGACGTAATGATCAATAAGGAGAGTGTAGGTAAGTAAGAAGGACCTCTGACCTCAGCACTGGCATTCACAGGGAGCATCAAATCCCTTACACATTTGTTAGAGACACAGGATATGTTCAAACAGATTTGCAGAACCTCGCTACTCTCTCCTGAAACCTGGTTTGTCATCACCAAGGTATGGGTGAAATCGTTCCAGCATCCCTTTAGCGGCCATCTGTGATCTCACAGGGAGGGGGCCCAAACTTGTCAAATGCCCTGAGTTAAAAAAAAAACAAAACAACCTCTTGCATTAGAAATGGCAAGAGGTGGCAATTTCAGGATAACAGCCTGAAGCCACTGGCCATCAGCAGAGCACACTGCCTATAACTGAGTATGAAAAATAGATCCCTGCAGAATCCAAGTGTAACAATTGCATTGGGCAAAGCAGTTTTTTTAATATCCACACACTAACAGAAAGACTCTGAAACTCAAAGTGGTAAATTGTTTAGGAAAAAATACCAGTCTTGAAGGACAGAAGATAAAAAGGGGTTTTGGGTTACAGCAAATCTAGTTTCTATTACTGGCCCTATCTCATTTACACAGCCCAGCCCTCATGCAAGCCTGGATGTCCTCAACCAGGACTAGAAAAAAACCACAAACAACCAACCAAAAAAACCACAAAAAAAACCCAAAAGAAACAAAACAAACAAACAAACAAAAAAATTGAACAAAACAAAACAAAAAATCACCACCACAAAAAGAAACAAAAAAACAACAAAATAAAACAACAAAAAAACCCAAAAAACAAAACAAAAACAAACAAACAAAAAAACCCCAAATAAACAAACAAACAAACAAAAAAAAAACCACACACACACACACAAAAAAAAACCAAAAAACAAACCACTACCAGAATTGGAGAGGTTCATACATATTTTCCAGCCATTTCAGTGACTATTTGAGGATGTGCATTGGAGGGTCCTTCCAAAGCCCATCCAGCTCAGTTTGTACCCGGCTGGATGGCAGGTTTTCACAACATTTATGGTCCTTTTGTTTAGCTGGGTTTTTTTTAACCTTTTACTCCCGCTTAAGAGTATGCCCCAAACCATTTCACCTCCCTCTAGGAAAACGGTGTTCCAGAAGGCACTGCTGGTAGCCAATACTCTTCTACCTAATGAATAATCTCACACCCACTAAATGTTCCAGGCAGTCAGACACTGCTGGAGGAGATCATATATCATATATCAGTAAGCACAAGGCAAGGCTGAGCCTTTGGTCCTTTTTTCTTCACTACGACCTGAAGGAGTTTTCTAGTGATGAAAGCATTCAGAAAGCTGCTCTGTTCCTGTGCCTCTGTTCACTCATCTCAGACAAGTCTGCCACTGAAGGTTTTTCTCTAAGAAGCAGGATTTCTTATTATGCACAGCTTATAATTAATTGGGGCACCCCAGACCAGAAGGTCTGCTTGCTCCCCCTAAATGAGCTTTTGAAACAACAAAAACACGCTTAGCATGTGGCAGGGATATGGTTCAAAAGTTCATTTGGGCTTAGCTTTGTACAAGAAAACAGTTTTGACATGTAAATTTAGGCAGACTCATATTTAGTAGAGGTTCAGGAGGCCTAGAAGGCATTCAGAGCATGGCTGTGCCTGCTGTGGATAACACACGAGCTCACTTCAGGTTGTTCCCAAGGAATTCTCATAGCTGCAGTCAGAGAAGGGATGATTAATACTGAGCACAAACACAAACAGAGCCCTGACAGAGTCACAGAGGAAGCTGAAGAATTTCAGCTGTGGAATCATCCACAAAAATATGCACCTGTAAAAGCAGGGGGATCAGGATTGAGTGGATCAGAATAACCTGATCAGAAAGGACCTCTGGAGGTTATCTGGTCCAAGCTCCTGTTTAAAGCAGGGCTGACTTCAAAGCCAAATCACGGTGCCCAGGAACAAGACAAAAATAATTTTTCAGATGAAAAATTGCAAGGACAATTCAATAGATGTAAGGAAGGGAGAGCAAAGTAAGACATCAATATTTCAGCATCTTTGGAGCAAACAGTGTAAGGCAGGTTCTCTGACTTAATGCTTTCAGTGCAAACCAGGAGGCACTTGTGAACCTGCAAGGTAAATGCCAGGCAGCAAAACAGAGTCTGTGAGGTACTTGAACTATGAATCAGTCCTTGCCAAGCCTCTGGTCTTCTCTTCAAAATATTCCACCTCCTAATTTTCATATTGTTTAGTACTAACACATCTATTATGGTATAATATAACAAGAGCAGCAGCATCACTAACGTCATCTCTTGGCTGGAGACCACGCACTAAACTCATTCCATTGTCTACCTCCTTGCCTCTCCAGGAGAGGGAAGCCCAGCATGCTCAAAGGCATAATTTGTATCTCCTGAATATTACAGCTCTGTGGACACTGCACCTTCTCCTGGCTTTTTTATCTATGGTGACATAAAATAAACCATGCTGATTTCTCACTGGGAAGCCACTTTTTCTGGCAGTTTGCTGCTTGTTGTGTAAGCCAAATAAAAATACTCTGCACAGCCTTTCCTAGCACAGCTGCACCCCAAGCAGGACTTAGGCTAATCCCTCCTGAACAGCCCTGTTGCTCCTGCCTTGCCACAGAGCAGCTTGCTGCAGCCCCTCTGACATTGGTTTAATGCTGATTAGTCCGACACAATTCTGGTTCAGGCTTCCTGCCAGGCGAGGGAATGAACAAAATTGGTTTGCGCACAGACCAGACGACAGCTGCAGTCACTCCAGCTCAAATCTGTTGAATAAGGACCCTTTTCTTGTTTACCAAGATGAGGTTAAATTAGCCCAGCATGAGACAGAAGGACAGAGCAAATCCTAAAAGCCAGAGATGCCAACCTGGCTCTGAAGGCGTGAGATGAAACTTGGTCACTACGTCCTTGGCCCCATCACTTGGGCTCAAGGAAGCCACAGGGAAAGTGTATGTTTTGTGTTAAGCAAACCCCCAACCCAGGGAAGAGCTGGAGTTTCAAAAATAAAGTATTTTGTCGGTAAGATTACAAGCAGAATGCCCCCAGATTTTTTTCAGAGCCAGAGAGACAGTCAGTGCATGCTTTCTTGGAGCAAATTTCTTCCCCACCTCTTTTTCCTCTAGCCCTACAAGAAAAGCCTCCGGCCTTCATAAACCCTGCTATCCTCACACTGCCCTTGTTTCTAAAATGCAGAGGGGTACCCTGTTAGGAAGGTTTCCTGCTCAGGAGTGATCTATTGATTTGATCTGGGGTATCACCTGTTTGCAGAACTACACACAGATCTCTTGACATGAATTACAGAATCCAACATCTTCCCAGAAGCAGCACGTGCACAGAAGCAAAGGCTAGATGTGAACTGCTTGCATAAACTTACTGTCAGCAAGGCTGGTATTACTCAGGCTTTTACTAAATGGAAAAGTAACACTGCTGAGCTTTCCGGTCTTTGAAAAGTCTTTAAACCCATATCCAAAACTGGATACAGCACCATCAGATTTTCCTTCTATATTTAAGAAAACACTGGCTTTTGGCACTTGCAGGGTTTGCTGCTCACTAATTGGGGGTTTATGGATTTGTTAAGTAATTCCTCCTTTGGCCTGGGCACCTCAGCTCTGCAGGATGCTCCTTCCCATCACATTTCCTCCCTCAGCCACCAGAAACAAGGCTCCTGCCCATGTCAGCTACAGCTGAGGCATCACTTTCCCTGGTTTCCAGTCCCTGCATAGCCTGATCCAGCAAGCAAAAAAGCTTCAAGTGTTTTACAAGCATCCTCACAAAATGCAGCTACAGCTTTGTGATGGTTTTGGCTGGGGTAGAGTTAATTTTCCTCACAGTAGTGAGCTATGGCTCGGATTTGTCTTACCCAAGTCACCATTACACATGCTGGAGCCCTGCTGTCCTGGGGGACGGCTGAACACCTGCCTGCCCAAGGGAGGCAGTGAATGAATTCCCTTTTTTTTTGGCTTTGCTTGCACAGGCTGTTTTTAGTTTACCCATTAAACTGTCTATGTGACCCCTCATTTTCTCATTTCTACTCTTCCAATTTTCTCCCCTATCCCACCAGGGGAAAGTGAGCGAGCAGCTGCGTGGGGCTGAGTTGCTGGCTGGGGCTAAACCATGACAAACTTCTTTCTAAGGGGCTGCTTTAATACCAAATAAGAGGTAGAACACATGCCTTCAGGCATGAAAAATGTGTTCAATTTTCTGCTTGCTAGAGTGAGGAGAGACTACATCTAAATTTCCCTCTCCCACTTCCCAAAAAAGGTGATATCAACAAAAAGCGGCTTGCTGCACAACAGAAGAAATGCACCATTAGTACACCTAAAGAAGACATGCAAGAAGAATCCCAGACATTACCTAGCTGTATTTTCAATCATCTGGGAATACATTTAGGGTCTGCTCCCTGCCCAGCTTCACGTGCACTGGGATCCTCCTAACCAGTCCTCATTTAACAGAAGGCTCTGTGTGCTATCTCTCAAGTGTCTAGCCACCAAAAGAGATCCCAGCAACTAAAGGCATCTACTTCCAACTAAAGGCAGGAAAGATATTAGTCATTTTAGGTTTACTTCATATGTCACCTAGAACACTCCAAATAAGCAATGTGCCATCTTCTGTTAAAAAAAAAAATCCAACACAAATAAAAAAAGTGGTGGAGACCAAAGGAACTTTGCATTTAAAGCCATTTGGGGAACTGTGCAGAAGGACCTAGCCATGCAGAAAGCAGCCTCAGGTCACAATCTAAACACCTTTCTTTCCTTACCAGCTGATCAATAGCTTTTACACAAAAGGAAAAGCAAAACCCAGTCTTACTGACAACTTGAAAAAAAAGGAAACTTTCTTAAAAGACAAAAATGGATACAGAAGGTGAGGGGAGATACAAATCAAACTTTTATATGTCTATATACCCACAAGACAGAGGCGTTGCTAATTTTAAATTCAGAATTTATTCTTGCAGTTAACAGTCTTTCTGAAGTTCCCCATTTTACCACCAAGACTTGCTGTGTCTGCATAAATATAACCCTCTCAAAGACTGAAGAAGATTTTAAGCAACTGAAGGTGAGCACCAATAAACCACCAGTTTCGTGAACAGTAGTTTCACTTCCCTGAAAGTAGCAGGGCAGAAAGGTCTCTTAGCAGTCAGCAACCGTCAATAAACAGTTCAGTAAATTTACCATGGCAGAGTTATTTACTGCACCAGTGCTGGGAAGTCACTTCTGCTAATAACATTATTACAGATGGAGCTTAGCAGAAGTCTCAGGTCCAGCATAGGACAAGCAGTGCCTTCATCAACCCATCATCCCTCAGAGAACAGGCGCTTGAATGAGTCTGCGGTAATAATCCCTTTGCTACACTATTCCCTGCGACCAAGCTGCACAAGTTACCTCTAAATGGACCATCACCTCAAGTGACTGATTAGAGCCTGAGCTGGTCTTGAGTGAAACCTCAAAGCATGCAAGGTGCATTGATCGCTGTTACATCACAGATAGGTTTAAAAGATTTGATAAGGAAAACTCCAGTGATTTGCCATCAGCCCTTTAGGATAACATAAGGCTCAGGCAGGTACCAGAGCAGCACACAGCTGGCCGACTCTCGGGGAGATGAGTTAGAAGGATACAAGGATATCCAAAGCAGGGAGATATAGTCAGCTGTTTGGCTAAGCAGAACGTGTACAACAGAGCTCATCTCTAGCTTTCCTTTCATCCCTGTTCACCTGTTTTCATCAACTTTGCAACTGTATTGTCTGCATTTCAACCTCGTGATTTATTTAATTAAAAAAAATTAAAACAAAATATCTTCTATGTTGACCTCAAGCTGCTTCCTATTAGAAAAGGTTTCAGATCAAGTGCTGGACATAAGATGCTGTCTTTCTCTGGGGTGACTACCCCAGAAAGGACAGCACCAGAGCACCACCACTATATGAAACCCTCTGTCCTTTGGATATTATGGAGAAATCAGCACACCCTGAGGTGGCTGTCCCCAGGCTGTGTGAGGCAGGGCACAGCCAGGCATATAGGGCAGGGGAGGAGAGAGCCCCAGCCCTGGTGCCAGGTAATAACACAGGCCAGAGCCAAGCAGCTGACTCAGAGAGCAGAGTCCACAACCAAAAGCAATTAATGCATGACAAAGCCTGACTGCCAGATAGGTGTGTATTGCTAATGTGTTGCTTTGCTGCGTTCCCTCCCAATATCCCAACAGCTTGTTGCCATTCCTAACCCCACAGCCCCAGGTATTCCTGACACATGACCACAAGCATGGATTGCCTCAGTAGGCACCATACCATGGGATACCGCTTGAAATTATCCAGAACAAGAAGGAGAGCCCCAATTCCCAATTTGCAGTCCTCCTGCTTTCCCTTCAGTCCCTCCTAAAAAACCACAATTTCTTTACTCACACATGGCCTGAGTCACAAAGAGCATTAAAGAATGCAGGAAAGGTTGCATTATGTGATCGTAATCGGATTTTTTTGTTCCTTGTTTGCAACGATCTTCTACCCATCCTTTACAGTAATGTAAAAAGCAAAGCAAACTCAGGCATCCAGACAGAAGCTGGAATAAACACTGTTCTGTTTTAATGTGTCTTCAACTCCTATTTATATAAATGTCCAATTACCCTGGGTTTTTTACAATACAAAAGCTGACTTGGCCTGCACTCATGCCATAGGCTTGGGATGTTTTCACAAGTGCAAAGCTTTTGAACAGAAAGTGAAATCACGGAGACCACCCTGCTGCAGCCCAAAGGTGGGTGTAGGGTGGGAATGAGAGAGGGAGGAAGATACCATAGATCCCACCAGCAGTGCCATGTGTGCTTTCCCCCAGGAGATGTGACACAAGGGAAACCCCACAAAAAGCTGCAAGGAAGTGCTTGTGCTCATTCTCAGATGGCAAAATTCAATCATGCACAAGGCAAATCCACAGGAGATCTGGGCTCCATTTGTTCCAGTGCTCAAGGAGCTGATGGTTGTTTGCCTTAAATATGTATTATTTCCACACAATAGCAGTTAACATACCACTTATTACTCCCAGCATCTGATTGGAAGGGGTACATTGATGCTGGCTCACAGTTCCCATGCAAGTCACCTACCAATAACACAGGATCTGTCTCTCAGAGCTGCACACAAAGAGTGCTCTGCAATTTAAGTTAACTGGTAAAGGGGGAAAATATAAACCCCTTGCAAGCAGAACAAAAATCTGTTTCCAGCTGTTCACCTGTTTCCAGATGATGGTGTCTCCATCATCTTTTAGCGGCTGTTTTCCAACACTACCAGTCACTAATCCTCAGAAAGATACACTTCCACTTAAAGAAAATAATTTTTCTTTTTTCTTTTTTCATTTTCTGCACAGAAAATGAAATAAGTTGGAAATTATAAACTTGCTGTAATGATAGCAACTGCTACTAGGTTTTGTATGCCCTTCTGGCTCCTATTTAGCAGGTGTCTGTTCCAGTGTAACCATAGGAACAGCAGTGAAGAGTCTCATTTGAAAGCCTTCACTTCAGCTGGTAGGCTAAGTTATGAGACTGCAGTGGGCTTGAATATTAAAAACATTCAAATGGCTCTAAAAAAAGCTCAATTTCTATTGCAGGAGACAGACATCTGTGTTGTAAACAGACACAGCGCCCCACCAAAAAATAGAACAAACCAACCCTACTGATGGAGGTTACTAAAAATCAGGCTCAATAAACAGGTTAAGAATACAAATCATGAATTAACACACTAAAACTGACACCATATGTTTCCTGTAGCTGGTTTTCTGTGTAACAAACCATAGCAAAACAACTGGATAAACAACGACAGTCCTCAGTAATATGACAAGTTCACTGCAACATACACCCAAACACGTGAATTAAATATTTTAAATTTTACTTAATCTATTAAAGTAAAAAATGACACAGTTCTGGCACATCATCTTTCCTTTGGGAAATATGAAAAAAACACAAGTCAGATATCCTAAAAGAAAGCCACAGGAACCAAGCCAACCAAATGACATAGGGGTGTTAAAGGGAACACAAATAAGGGAACATAAGTAAAATAAATAAATTATGAACCAAAAAGGTCTACCTTGGTACCTGAAATCTACACACTTATATCTTTTTCCTAAAGAACTTTAGATAGCCACTACCCTGAAGCATCTGTTACTTTTCACACGCTAGTAGTAAGACTCATCTGATAACAGAGTTGGAGACACATTCAATTATTCAGCAACAGCTGTTTAAAACATTGTATCACAATAAACAACTGAACAAAAAACCAGATGGGAACATGTTTATGTTGTATTCACTACAAGGCACATGCCGGTACATTATGGAAAAGTAAAATGTCCTTTTTTCATAGATTAGTGGATACAGTAACCTTTAAATTACTATTATTATGTCCACAATTTGAAGAAAAAGTAACTAATCTTTTGGTACTTATCTATTTAATTTACTGCCTCAATTCAGAAAGAGTATTGACATTTTTTATGCAGTTACAAAATGTATGTACATGGGTACTGAAGCTTCATGTAAGGCAACAGGATGTGCTGTCCTTAAAGTGGCTGTAATCTTCTGCTTAATTTCTTATCCCTGCTCCTGCTCCACAGGCTCTGGCTGGAGAAGAGGCAAGAAGGGATGAATATTCTGTTCTCAGGGCTGTCTTAGCATCTCTTGTCAAGTATTTAGCAAGGATCAGACACATCCAGATAGTTTTTCTTATAACTTTACTCATTACCATTTCACTGGCTTATTTTCAAATTTCTGTCTATTGCTGCTGCTCAAACACACCCTTCAGTCTGTCTTGCACACATTCACTTCGAACTAACGTTGAGATTTTGTTCCCACAGGCCACTCTCTGCTTTGCCTATAACAATCAGATTTTCAGTCAGGAGTGTTTGGGATCACATGGATCCCTGCAAAAGTACAGCTGATGTAGTAAATAACATTGAAAATTTCCAGTATTTTTATGTTCTCTTGTATTATACTGGCCATCTCTAATCAGAGCTTCAGAACTATGACCTTTGTAGCATTAGAGAAACTGAATAAAACATACACTCATGCCACTGGGAGCTTTTCACAACTAACCCAGAGCTAGCAGCCTTTACTAGCTGGACTGTTGTCAGGAGACTACAGGTGTTCTAGCAAGAAGGTTTGTATTGGCTACAAAAAGGTACCACAAGCTGTGCTTGTTAATTTTGGCTTTATTTTAAGAGAGAAATCAAAGTTTTCTTTTTCCTCTGTCCTTGTTCTAAACACCTGTGCAGCTGTTGTTATGAGTGCCACAAAAACTTGGACATCTCTGTTCCTGGTTTTCACTTCTTTTATTAACAAGTCTCATTATTATTGCAAAGCCCTGTGCCTGCTTTATTTACACATGGTAGATTATGCTATGTTTGGATCCACAGATAAAATTTTCATGTTAAACATCTGCGCGTTAATTATGATATAAAAATCTCCACAAGCTCCAGTGGGTTCCCTGGGAGGCTGTGATGCCTTGGAGGTGTTTTCAGCCTCTTCTGTTAAAAAGAGACCTAGAAGATGGGGAGGATATGAAGGAAATAAAGCAAGCAACACCAGCTTTAAACAGTTCAGGGAAACTGCCTCTGGTTTTGCAGGCAAAAAAAGTTTTAAATTCCTCAAGCATGGAAATTTTATTTAAAGGAAAAAGGATTTTATTGAGCACTGGTTCAAAAAATGCAAACAAAAGACACCCATGCTCTCTAGAACTTGAGGCCCCAAAGTTGTGAAAGAAAACTGCTAGGACACAGAAGAAAGGAAGTTAAGAATGAAATAAGTGAAAACCAACCTGAAATGTGGAATGATGAAAAATATTTAATTACCTCTTTTTGAAAAAAGGTTCCCATAGCTACCTTACCAAAAGCTGGCTTATGAAGGAGGAATTGTGTAGCCAGCAACTCCCTCTTAGGAGGATACTGCTCATTTCCCCCCTCCCTCCCACACACTGCAAAGGCAGTCCAGTCATATGCTGTTATTGGACATAACTGCTTTTATAATTTATACCAAGGCAACTACTACAGTGAGAGAAATCTGCACCTGAAGAGCCTCAGGCTCTTCACTGCTTTAGAACAGCCATCCCTGTGACGAGCTAGGGACATTTTCTTGTTTTTTAAAAAATTGATTCATTATTGAATAATTGCTACAACCATGAACAAAAGGTCCTACTGGAGATGTATGAACAGTGCTTGAGCTCTCTGTACAGATCACCCAGGCGCAAACAGAGTGCTCCAAAACATTGCCAAGACAATCACTACTCACAGTCCTCCATTAAAATTAAGGATGCTTCAAATGATGCCATGCCTTTGACAACACTTTAGTAAAGGAAAAACATCACGCCCGGCTAAGCCAGAAAGCTTGTAAAATGGCCACAGACAAGACCTGTGTTGGGGGTTGGATCTGTTTCTTTTGTGTTTGTGGAATTTTTTCCTGGTGGTTTTGCTAGGTAACTAATTGCTGGATACTTATGGATACTTACTGAAACAAAAGGGGGAGGCAAGTTGCTCCTGGGGAACAGCAGGGAAGAGGACAGTTCAGTCCGAGGACACCGCTCCGAAAGGACGTGGGAGTACCAGAAGCCCTGCTTGTTTTTTCCTGCGCAGGATTTTTTTTCCAGAGGAAGATGGGACTCATCTCGTCACCATCAGACTTTCCTACAGGACTATTTCCACTTCATAGAACTGCATCTACTACTCAAGGAGGATTTCATCTGGACTGCTTTCACCACCCTGACACCCAGGTGTCAGGTCACATCCCTGACTCTGTCAGGGTATTTTCTGGGGTTTTGTTGTTTTTGTTTTACTTGTCTCTGAGTGCTATTACATTTGTATTTTTTCTTTGCTTTGCCTAATATTTCCTAGTAAAGAACTGTTATTCCCACTCCCAAATCTTTGCCTGAGAGCCTCCAATTGCAAAATTATAATAATCTGAGGGAGGGGGTTTACATTCTCTATTCAAAGGGAGATTCCAGGTTTTTTTTGCAGGCAGGTACCTGTCTTTCAAACCAAGACAACCTGTAAGGTGACTGTACCTCCACAGTTCCCTAGTGACACCACTCATCACATAGGTGGAATACTGGCCTAATTCTCAGCTGGGTAAAACATGGGGACAAATCCTGGGAGTGTGGACAGGGACTTCAATGTCATGTTGAACCTGTACCTGTATTAAAGAATTAGGTTCCTCTCAAGCTCTGCAGCTTTCCTTAGACCACACAGATTTATGAGCCCCATTAAGAAGGTGATGAACAATTGCTTTTTACTTCTGCGGGGCAAGCTCTTTTCTAAATATGAACCTTGTGACTTAAATCCATGTATGTTGCTGTAACTCACACCGCTGATGTCACACTTTACTTTCTGATGCTTCCTCCCTACAATTCTGAAGAGGAAGGGCAAGGGAAATCCTGTTCACATGTACATTTCAGGATGATCTTTGCCTGCCTGAACTCACACACTGAACATCAAATTCTAACATTTTAATGCGTGGCTCAGCCGTGTTTGTTGTAATTAAAGTTTAACAAGTTTTTAAAGCAAGATTTTAAGTTCTACATTAATATTTCACAATGTGCTGCATTACCTTGTGCCATGCCCTACCAAACACTTAATACAACTTGCAGAAGCCTTCTGTTCAGCCAGATACTGCAGTTCTCCAAGACACAGCAAAGCAGTGACCTGTCTCTTGCCCTAGGAGAATGCACTCCTTCACACAGCCCCTCAGAGCCAGTAGCTGGCCTTACATCACAGCCAAAAGGTTTGTCCTTGTAAACTGAAGCCTTGGAAAACAAACTACAGGATGACATTGAAAAGACACATCAACTTATGTTTTACACCATAAGGATATTGAATCTTCTACTCCGTGACGACTGGGCCAGGAGCTGCCACTCAGAAATTATACACAGCATCCAGACCCAGCCATGCCACGTGCTCACACAACTTCCACAGAGATTTCCCACCCACTTCTTTTCTTCCACAAGAGACTTGCTGTAGAAAACCATCACAAACTTTACATAAATAGCCAAATCATATCCCCTTTGTGAGGAGAGTTTTGGCAAGAGGACTTTTTGCCTCCTCGATTCCACAGATGCTGCACAGCAATTCCAATGAGGAGGCAGTGTTTTAGTATCACTACTCCTCTGGAGGGGAAGCTCAGGAATACTGCCTAGAAAGCAGAAGGGAAGGGCAGGGAAGAACACACAGCCTGGGAACAGGACTCTGGAGGGGAGCCCCTGCCAAACCTTTGTCAGCCTGTGCCACTCTTCCCAGGTGCTCGGAGGTGAAGATCTGCTGAACCCTCAGCCAACCACAACACAAAAGCACAAATTAAAATGGGACCTAGAGGCTCTTTTAGCTCTTCCTAGAAGGATTCTGGGGATCCTATGAAGAATTTTCTATAGGCAAGCCCAAATGAGAGGTCTATAAACAACCACACGTATAACTAATTGGCAGACATACCAAAAAAAACACTGATAAAAACTAAGTTTTGCCATACCAAGTTGCTTTCTGTAAAGGACTGAGACTGTCTGGTGAGAAAAGCAGTGTAACAAATTAACCGGCTAAAATGAATACATTAAAGATCAACATACTGATGGACTCATTTGGAAATTAATTAATTCCATACTGATGAGTCCATTACTTTGATTCAGCCAGTTTTGTGGAGGAGGGCAGTTATGATTAACGCAATGATTGCGCTGAACTTCAATCTGCTGAATATTTTATTTCTTCATATTCTTGCCTCTGTTTGAAGGACCATGGCTTGTTAAGCATGAGTAATCATGCACTGAGAGGCTGTTGTACCACTTGAGACAGGTTTCCAAGAGGGCAGGGTACACCAGTTCCCTTTTGAGGCAATGCACACACTGCTGCTGCAGTTTATTAGACTCCTGAAGAGGTCCAGCATCTTCCTGAGCTGGAACAGTTTTCTAATATTGTGTAAAAGAGCAGTAAGCATATTCTTCAAAAATGTCAAATCTGCCTGCTTTGGGAGTCTTCAGAAAGTTAATCTGGCAGCCTCAAGGAAGCAACCCAAATAACTACATTCTCCTCTCTCTCACTTCCAAAAATATCATCACAAGGTCTGTTGTTTCCCTCCCCCTCCAAACTGACCTACTAAAGTAAGGTTACAAGTTGCAATAGAGAGGTCATACAATAATGGGGATAAATCTCCTCCATCAAACAAACTGAACAAAGTTATACAGCCATCAGCTGAATTATTTCACATGCTGGGAATGATCATGAAGAGAAGAACTCTGAGTGCACAGAGGACAGCAAAACAAAAGCTCACTTTGATATCAGTAGAGAATGAAAAGCTATTGCCCATGTCTGCCATCACAGCATATTGAGCTCAGCAGAAGGATGCACATGTGCACACACACACAAGCTCCCTACTATTTCAGTATGGAAATCAACCTTTCCAAAGGGTTACCAGGAAGATGTGCTCCCTGCAGGGGAGTTATTTCATAACACTGTCCATGGATCATCCTCCACAGCAAAAGCATATACCAGCTGTTAGACAAGATGGACAATACACATGACCAGGACAGGAATTCCCACACAAGAGTTAACCACTGTTAGGGGATGACAGAAAGCACTCTGAATCATCTCTGACATTAGGCTGACTCTTTGGCAATCTACTCTGACATAGATATGCAGCACAGAACAGCATCTGTAGCTCAAGCTACTTAATAAACACATAGGATTGCTTGAGTGAGATCACTTCATTTTTAATTCAGCCTTCCAACAGAATTTAACCCAGTGATACAACATACAGCCAGAACTACAATTAGTTGTCTTGCATTAAATTGGTATGTTTCAAAAAGGAAACTACTTTTCTTCAGAGATGTAGCAAGGTAAAAGAGAAAGCAAAGAGAGTGGTAAGATCTTTCTCAGTTAAGTATTGCGAAGATGAATTTCACACAGAAGTTCTCATCTGAAAGGTATCTACTGTCAGAGCAAGTCCTTGGAAGCCTCTTCCACTACACCTCTCCTTGCAAAGCAGGCTTAGAGACCTCAAGATAAACACCTCCTTTTTGTTAATACTCCAATACAAGAGCCAAAGATTGGAGGATAGGAAAATTTCTTTTGAAAATTGTTTTTAAAGGAAAGAATTTCAGACACCAGTGAATGGATATAAAGATTTTGAAAATTGTCAAAATCTGTTCCATGCTCCTTGTGAGATTTTCAGCATGCTAGTTTGGCTAAGTCCTTTTGTGCAGTTAAGTGTCCCCAGATAGGACAGTCACAATCAAGTCACACATCTCCCCAGAATTTGTCATGAAGAGTTGCAGCTCTCCTGTTCCTGCAGCCAGTGCTGCAGTAACCATCACCACTGCCCCAAAATAGCCAACTGGGTCCTCACTCACTGCTCCAGCAGCAGGACAGCTTGTGCAGCCTGTTTCAGAAGCCATCCATCACCTTGCAGAACTGTGTGGTATCTGCAATGCAAGGACAAAGATGATGCAGCCCTGAAAACCACCACCTTGGATGACAAGACTCTACCATTGTCAGCCACGAGTTGCTTCTAATTTCACTGAACATTTTACTGAACTTGGATGTAACTGAGCTCATGCTTCCACAGTTTTCTGAATAAGCTTGGGGAAATGACTCCATATCAGAGCCATATCTCAAGAAAAAAATGTAAATGCGGTACCCATTTAATAGAAATACTGTGATTTTGTCTGTCAGAGGTTTACATTAGTTTATCTTGTAGTACAAATATACATATACATACATGAGGTAATCCCTATATGTCATCTATCTCAACAAATCTTAGAAACACTTATTAAAAGCACTTACCATTTATGTCTTTTTACTTCTTACCTCGCAGATTTTGAAATACGTATTTTATATTCAGAGTCTTAAGAAAGTTAAGAACGTTATCTTGACTTATCATGAACATACATAGAAACAGACAGACAGAAAAAGACTGATTTCTTGTTTCACATTTCCAAAATTTTCTCTTAGTGGACTGATGGACAGAGTGAGGGAAAAAGATGCTAAAATATCTCCTATTAGCATAAGTGAAAAGTCTGGAGAGATTTAAAAGATCACTTCTGGTGGAACATTAGGACCTGTGGAATAACGAGGCTCTTCAACAAGCATTAGAATTGGCTATTATTATTAAAAAAAAAAAAAAAAAAGTGCTACTTCATATTCTTCATGTCCAAGAGCCCTGACACCAAATGAAGGTAGCTCCTTCACTCAGATCACTGAATGGACATCTTATGTAAAATATTACTACAGTTCTCTGATCTGGTGCAGAAAAAAATGCACACAAGAAGCCATCAAGTTTCCAGGATTCTTCTTGAAGCTGTCCCTATTGGCCATTGAGGTCATTCTCTCTCATTTAGGACAGTCAAATATCCAGTGAATTGCCATCTAGTGAGTGGGAAAGGGTCTCAGAGAGCTGTGAGCCTGCAGAAACTCCCTTTTCTAACAAACCAGGTTACCTGGGATTCTTCTGTGATGGGAAAGAGTAACTTGGTCTGCACACGCATCTGTACACACACACACACACAGTCCCCCACTAATCCAGAGAAAGAACAGCCACCACTGTCCTCAGCTTCCCAGGCACTGTGCATCTTTGCTTTGACTTCCAGCACCTCTAAATCATCACTTCTGTTTGATAATCTTTCTTGCCTCGTAATCTAAAAAAGCTATCAGGTCTCTTACTGGTTTTGTTTATTTCTTAGGCTACAGGCTTCTTATTCTCTACAAATTTTTGCAACCTGGCTTTTCCAAACAGCAGTCTGTATTCCAGCTTTAGTGCGCATTTTATCCTCAAGCTTTGTATCTGGGCTATTTTAGTGCAGTGCATCATATAAAACTTATCCTAAGTTAGAAAAATATTTCTGCTCATTACCTTTTATTCTTCACACACACACCCCCAACACTATTCAATGCACCAGAAAGTCATTTTCTCTGGGTCCAACAGAAGCACACAGCATCGCGATTAATCCAGGGCACAAACCTCACACACCCACAGGGGCACACCCACAACTAAGGTGTAGAAACATCACTCTTCCTCTTTTGCTGCATTAAATTCCTCCTTTTTGTCAGGACATCTTACGAATCAGCATTTTGAATAGCACAAACAGAAAGCTCTCATTCCAGGACTGGGAAAACAAACCCAGCAGAGAGTCTGTTTTCTCAAGGAAGTGACACAGTCTTCTGTCTTGCTCAGTTGGTGGAAACTGGGCTTGCTTTTCAGAGGCATCTCAAATATATTAATATTATATTCAAATATACCTGAAAAACTGAGGTCTCTGCCTTTTTTACCTTAAGAACTTGGAAGAATTGTTATTTATCCTGAACCAGCGCAACGTGCATTTTACAATATTATTAAAACAACCTTCCTGCTCAGGCTTGAGCCTATGCCCTCCAATTTCCTTCTCCACCTCAATTTATCTTCCTCCAATTGAAATCACTGTTACAGCAGATGAGGTTTATCACATATATCTAACAAAAACAGCAGCTCCTACATCCAAATGAAGTCAAATGGAAGGCATTCATTTGCACACCACTCCTCTCCTTCCCGATTCAAGTAACAACTAATTTGGTAGATATTAGCTCCCCACTACCCCACTAGGCAGGCTGAGACTGCTCATCACTGAACTGGTTCAGAACCATCCAGTTGTGTGTGCAAATGACTACAGCTTCCATAGCCAATGCTTTCATTGCCTGTACAAATAACACGTTTTTTCCAGTAGACTGCAGGAATGACAGAACATAAAGCTCCTCAGGACCTACAGTCAATGCCACATCAGGACTTAAATTTAGGCTCCTCCACTATAACCCCTTATGCTTTCAGACAAAAGTAATGCTCCTTTGTAATGGTACATAAAAACTCCTTTCCTCTTGCAGCTCCCAACTGATCTGAGTTTTCCTCCTCCACAGAGGTTTGATCAGATGCATTCTCCAGAGCACAGCTTGTCTTGTACAGGCGCCCGCCTGGACGGCGCTGGGTGCACACACAGACCTCTGCAGGGAAGAGAATCCCTGAGAAACACAACTCATTTTTGTGTGTTGGACACATGCCAAATGTCCCAAATTGACTCAGGAGGAGGAAATGACCATCACCACCAGGTCAAGAAGGCATTTCAGCACTGACTTTCCAGTTCACACAGCATTTGCTCAGCGTTTTTCATCACTTCTCTGCAGCTCTGAATGCTGATGACGAGCAAAGGCAGGGGTTGAAATTATGCTATGCCAGGGCTTGTTCCAGCTTGGCAAATTCAATTAAGTACAGCAGAAAAAGTTCTTCTCTGATAGAGCCAAAGATTCTTTGGCTAAACTGATTAAATCAACTACTGTTTCTACAAATGACAATCCCACCATTTGTGTGCTCACTCTTCAGAAGTTTACTCTCTGCAACTCTCCCCTTTTTATCTTTTTTTTTTTTAAGGTGTAGAAAGTACAAAGACTTCACAAAAAGGATACTGAGGGTCATACACCTACCACTTCAATAAATTTGATAGCTCCAAAGCTGCAGTATATTCACATTGCCAAAAACCTGGAGTCCGCAAATGGACCATAAAGAACTTGTTGGCTTCTCAAACTCAATAGTCATTTTAGATATAATCATATCACAGCTACCTAGAAGTACTTGATGTGATTTTTTATTAAACAAAACCCTTTCAATTTTTATCTGATCCTCTTAAGCTAATGACTGCACTTCTGTGAAGCTTCTGTGTCACACTGTATTTTAGTGAAAGAGTCAATAAAGTCTCAGCTTTGGAAATTTAAAATTAACTGCATGAAAATGATGGGCTTCCTCAAGCATATTTCCAAGGGTCCTATATAGTTGTTGGGACTTGACTCCATGGCACTGCTGCACCTAAAAGGAGACAGAAGTTCTGCTGCTGCATGAAAGTTTAGAGGTAGCTGGATGGGCTCACTCCTGGGACATATATTTGATGATTGAACCATTGTCACATCTCCAAAGAAAATCATCAGCATCAGCTATCCAAAGCTGTCTAGATTACATATCCAGATATGACAAGCCCTTGGCAAACTATATAAATTCCATAAAACAGTCAGGTAGAGGACCTAGGAGCCTGAATCAGTAGAAGCAGCCTGTGTTTAAACTGCCTACTATGGATCAGCTCTCATCTTCATATAAGAGCTGGGTACCCCCTCATTTAAATTAATCCTATTGACCAGGAATGCCACCTTTCTGGGCCTCAGATCTTTGTCCTTAGTGTTTTCTACCCTTCAGAGGACAATTTGGCAGAAGGACATGCTATCAGCTCCTGCAGCAGAAAGCTCGGTACAGAACCAGGCCACCACATCAAAGACAGTCATTTTACTCCTTTAATTCCCTCAAAAAAAAAAATCCTCTTTTCACTGCTGCCTGCACAGTGCTGGCTCAGGCACAGTGCAGTGAGGAAAGCCAGGGCAGGGAAACAGAGCTGGTCGTGCAGCTCGCCAGCTGATGACTGTGTTTCCTTCTGCCCAGCAGGGCAGGGAAAACAGCAAGCCCCCTCTCCCACCCCAGCTCCCAGCACCTTGCTAGGGCTGGGAGCAAGTCTGGAGAACAGGTTAATTCCAGAACAGCCAGAAACACAGCACTTCAGCAGTGAGAGCAGGAGTCCCAGTGCAGCCTGCCAGCTCTCTGCCAGGGGCTGGCGAACACTGGTTTGCAGGAGAGTGAAAATATGCCCGGGATAGCTGCAGAGGCACGCCTTGGGCTGCTGTGTTTGGGGGCAAAGGGAAGGTGCCAGTTTCCTTTAGCTGCCACCACAGTCTTAATATGACATTCAGCAGCAGCATATTAACTCCCTTGTCACAACACCGCACTTTCAGCCCCATTTTTACTGATGCTCCTGTGTACTTGCACAGCTACAGCAGCCACACCATTCACTCCCCTTAACAAAAAAGGAAAAATGTACTGTTAGAGTGTTAGGAAGGACTGCACCAGGAGAGCAATGGGCTAAACAAATAGGCAGGACCAGAATCTCTTTATAGTGCTGGAGGTCCTGTTTACCTCCAGCTGTAAACAAGAAAACTGCAGAGGCTTTACCAGTTACATTTGCTAAGCCCTGCAGCTGGATGTCTTCCTGCACTCCAGACCTGGATTGTGCAGCTCTGTGCTTCCTCCAGTAGTTATACATAGAAACAATCCATTAGCAGGTTAACACACAGCACATAAATAGCCCGTATTTGTCAGCATGTCTAAGCCCTACAGGTCGGCTGGCCACTTTATTTAAGAGACTCTGCAGCAGACTCACTGCAGGAAAACAGGAATTTCCACTCTGGATTATAGGGGCAGAATATGATCAACTGTTTTTCTGTTGTGTTTAAGAGAGCACAAGACAAAACTTCAGCACAAGAGAAAAATCAAGTGAAAGCTGAACGTTATTTCTGTTACAATCTGTGCCTTATATGTTTATGTAGCAGAATAAAGGCAAACAACCTGAATGCAGCCAGATGCTGCATTTCAGAGTTTGGGTGGGGGCTGAAGAAAAAAATAGAACCCACTCTAGGGATCAGTGCGTGCATTGTAGAACACAAATATTTTAGAAGACGTCAACACATCACAAATGTTATTTGGATGTTCAGCTTGCCTGAGGGAGGGCAAAAGGGAGTCCTGCTATTAAAAAACTGTTTAGTTTTAAAATTTAAAGCTCAAATATAAGGGCACGGCAGTTTTCAAGAAAAAGACCCCAACTCTTTCAGCATGCAAGCTGCATCACTTCTCCACAATAACTTGGTTTTAGAAACAGATGGCAGCCTGCAAGACCTACAAATCTTTTGTCTGGAGTGGCAAACTAGGCCCTATTGCCCATCAAAGTCAACCGTCACATTGTGAAGTACTGACCCTAAGAAATCCATTATGTTTCTTTCTACCACAATGCTAAACCAAACAAAATGAGTCAGACTTACTAAGAAAGGGTGAGGGATTTTAAATCCCTTTCCCCACCATCTCGGCAAAAATGAAGACAAAGGGGAGAGTCTGCATTGACCCTCCACTGATGAGCCCTGCCATGAGGGCTGCCCCCTTGGGCCAGGCTGCCCGAAGGAGGATGGAGTTGGGGTTGGAGCATTTATACGCTGCAGTGCAATGGCTTTGGGATCAGCATGCTCTGTCAGTCAAACTACCCACACAGGCAAAAGTGAATATCCCAAGCAGGAAAGAAAGGCCTTTATGCTGGCTGAATAATTAGGTCTGATGTGCTTTGTAGTTTCTCAGCTCTCCCTTTCCAGCTCTCTGAAGTGCAGAGCAGATACACGGCATAGAGATCAGGAAAGCTCTTCACAGGTACTGCAGGGAAGAGAATATAATGTTTCTTGTTGTCTGCCAGCTAAATCCAGGCAATGTGAAGACACAGGAGCTCATATCAAAGAACTGCTGCCTTTAGTCAAGGGAGAAAACAACAGAGAAGCCTACTGAGGTGGTGATGGACGAGGCGATGATGTCGAAAGAATCGAAAAGTCTTTTCCCTGCTATGGCTATTTGGTGCATCTTGACACACAAAAGGAAACACTCATCACTGGTACTCTCAGCAGACACCTCCCAGTAAGGAATACTTTTATCAACGAAAAGATCTCTCTCAATAGCACTGGGTCCAGTTTATTAAAAATTCAAATCACTTTCATCTCACATATTGAACAACAAGAAAGTCAGCATCCTCAGAGCAACAGTTTGGTTGGATTCTTCATGCCCTCATAAAAATTGCTCCCCAAGCCCCTCATTTACTGGTTTTCTTCAGCATAAAACAATCTCTCAAGGACATGAAAACGACGACACTGAAATTCAAAGCAATGAGATCAAACACATGAAGCTGACACTCATTATGGCTAAATTATGTCACCTATCCAAAGGCTCAAGCTTATTATTTAAGACAATACAACAGTCATTAATCACAGCCATTGTGTACTGCTTGAAAGGCATCTAGCAAGCTAAAGAATACAACAGAGATTTATTATACTACAGCGCCAGATTTAATTACATGGTTTTCTCCTCAGCATCTCACCACCTGTAGTTCACCACCTGTTTGCACCAGAGGACCTGAAATAAAGACGTGCTGCCCTTGAGGCCAGGCACACAGAGAAGCTTGTGCTGTGCTCTTCTGTGGCTGCTGTAGCAGAACAGACCGTTCTGGGGGATGCTGGCAGCCAAATGACTTGTGCAGAGCTATTGCTTTCCTTTCTATTTTGAATTTCCAGTTCCTTTTCATATACGTGCACATGCAGAAAAAGCATAACCTTGAGCCCATGAGCAAGGAGATTCATGCCTTCACCACCACAACAATGTACTTAAGCAGTATGTCTGTCTGCTGGCAGCCCTCTGAGTTTGCATTTTCTTCTAGAAATATTTAGTGTAGAACTGTTCATGTTACCCACTTTGACTGAAGTGTTTTGACAGCCATGCTCACCACACGACAATGATGCTCTATTTAACTCTGCAGCTGCAGACAGGAGGATTTGGTTTCAGTTTTATACAATATTGTGAAACTGATGACCTCCTCCAAATGAACCACTTAATAAATTTTTAAGGAGCAGAATTTAAATGCTTTAGCAAGACAATTGTCAGTAAGCCAGTACAAGAAAGAAAAACAGAAATTTAATTCCCAAATGCAAAAGCCTGCTTAAATTTAATTGCAATTCCTTTCTTATTAAACCTATTCAGATGGTGAAAATTAAAGATAATCAAGCCTGCAAAATCTAAGTAGCCCCTTGAAACTGTTTTTCTTAAAGCTAGAATAATTTCCACACTTTTCAGACCAGTACTGTCATCAGCCCTCAGAGGCCTCTACACACTTTTACCAGCCAGTTAATTGAATACACAGATGATGATGGCTGTTGGGGGTTGGATCT
>WBNO01017883.1:3728-160262 GCA_013400575.1 Peucedramus taeniatus
GTCATTTCACCTAGTGATAAAAAGTCTGATTTTATAAGGTGTTTGGGGAATGAGGATAATGATCATGTCAAATGGCAGGCTTGCACAGCAAAGTCTTTCCTTAATGAGGGCACACTGTATAGTAGGCCTGGGTTCAAAGTCCACGAGTATTTTTTTTTCCTTTCTGTTTTGTTTTAAGTAGTTGGTGTTGAACACAAACACTCCTGGTTTCATATTTTAGAAGAAGCAAGATGATCAGCAATGTTAAGCAAATCTGGCTCATCAGTCCTAATATTTGTTCTTACAATAGCATGAAATGCTGAAAAAACTACATGCTTCTAACATTAAACATGAGAAAAAAGTTAGTGTGAAATTTCAGTATACTGTATTTGGAAAATTTAGAACAATCTTGTGAGGAGATGTAAATTGCAGGGAAGCTTATTTACATGAGTAGAGATTTCCTTAGTAGAAAAAAAAAAAAAGCTACCATGTAAAACATGGCCTTGTCTGGTACAGGCCCTTAAAAATTATTCCATCTGATCATTCCCTGGAAGGGGTGGCTGGCTGACAGGGCAGTGAATGATTCTGAACACTGAAATGTTTTTTTTGCCATGGTGATGGCATCCATATGGCTGCAGGGAGGGAGGGCCTGCATTTTATTTTTTCCAGTGAGGAAGTAAGTGGGATTTCACTCTTTTATTTTCCCCTTTCCCACAACAAGAAGTTTTCTCCCAGCTTCACTGCTTTAATTTGTGTTGTGCTCTCTGTGCTGCCTTACCATTTTCAGTAAAAGAGCAGTTGCATGGAGACAAAGAGGCTGCTGATTTAAGTCTCAATAGAGAAGTCTGTTAGGCTTCAACTGTGGGAGGATGCTAAATGTAGCTCAGAGGTTGGCAGATGCTACCTGGACCAAAACTACTTGAAAATATTAGGAAGCTGTTTAGTAGGTTTGCCTAAAAAAAAGAGACATTTAATGACTGGAAGAATTAGTGGAACAAATATGACAATGGACTTGCAGTCTAAAAAGGTACTTGCTGTCTGGATGTGATCTGCTATTTATATTGAATAAAAAGAAAGAATTCAGCTACAAATATTTTGCTAATCTTGATGGGAGGGCAAAAGAAATCCAACCCCAAGCCCTTTCTCTTCTCAACTGTCTTACAATTTTTTAAAAAATTATGTCAGTTTATGCAATATTTTGGACTTCATTTTCAAAGGGAGCAATACTGTTTCTGATCATGATTGTGTAAGTTAAGCTGAAAGCTGTGGAGTGTTGTTTTCTGAAGTTTTTTGAAAGCTCGGTGTTGCTATCAACATTTTTCTAAGCCATAACACAACGAAAATTTACCTGAAGGGTTTATTTTGTGCTGCAGCCTTTGGAAGCACCCTGAGAAGACCATAAGCATCTTTACTGAGGTGGTGGGACAGGGCTTGGCTTTCTTTTGGGTGTGTTTAGAGCTTCATGGATGATCCAAGAGGGGAAGTTTTCTTCATCCCTGCATGGGCATCATCCATCCCTGCAGGTTGGATAGTCCTGGGAGCTGCCATGGTTTCTCACCTTGTTGCTGAGCCAGAGTTTAAAGGCTCTTTAGCCATTTCATTTCTGACCTGTGCAATACATGAAATGAAGTATCCCAGCATTTTTTTGTTATTTTCTCTTTTAGGCTGGAGAGGGGACATAAAAGTAGTGTGAAGGTGTTGTGCAGCCTGAGTAAACATAGAAAAGGCATAAGGAATCCACTGCTCAGGACCAGGATAGTTGATTTACCAGGGAGGATGAACTTCTAATTCATTTCTAAGTGGGGTTCCTTTTATGTCCTGTTCCATGGGGAGAGTTGATGAGGGGATCTCTGTGCCAGGTTATTAAATAGTTAACTTCAAGGGAGATAGTTTTGCTTCTGAAACAGAGGTTTGCACACGTGTGGGTAACAAAGCCTTTCCAGTAGAGCACGTTTGATACTTAACTTGCAAAATGTCAAAAGGGGTGATTAATGTTTTGTACCTTTGGAATAGGTTTGATTTTGTGTGCCTGAAGCTTCTATCAGGTGCTATAGAAACCAGGGAAAAACATTATCTTTTTAGCATGTTGCACTCCAAGTTCACGTTGAGCCACAAAATAATATCCAAATGAATGACAATCTCTTGTTTGAATCTAAATGGAAAATGAAGTTTTCCATGGCCTACTTATTCTAGAAATGATCATTTTATTGTAGGCAGATTTAACTAAAACCTAGGAGACTTTGTAAAAATTACATGAAAGAAAAAAGGATATTATTCACTTTTAAAGTGAGGCAAAGAAAATGACAAGAGATTTTTCAGAGGGTCTGTGTTCATCTATCTCGCCTGCTAGTTCTGCTTTTGTGAGAAAGTTTTCAGTTTTCATAAATACATTCTTAGTTTTTTGATTACTTTTTTTTTCTTTGCTGCTACACTACACAGTAATGTGGCTGAAACTGCTGTATACAGTTTCTTAATTTTCAGGGGTGTTTTTCAGAGTTTATAAAAACTTATTTCTGAGAGAGTGCATGTTTACCCACATGAAATGGTGCTTTAGAATGCCCTTGGTGGTCCCTTGCTGTCTGTCAGGGGGGTGTTTGTGCCCTAGGTCAGCTTTTTGCCTTGTCTGCGAACACTCAAAATTGGCGGAGTTCTGAGACAGCAGATTGCTCTGTGTGTAACAGCTAGATGGGGTTATCATAATTAAGAATGACCAGGCATTTTAGCATCTGTTATTAACCAGAGTGTAGGTGTGTCATCCTCACAGAGCAGATGAGGGTGATTTGTTTCCTCTGAGGTGTGATGGAGGCATGGTTGTTAGATCTGGCTGGGGCTCTGGTAAGATCAATGTGAGGATGCATCACGGCCAAACTTGCAGGAGCTGTAGGAGGATAAGAGAGATGTAGACCCATTAAATGATGGAAAACTCAGAGAAAATGCCTTATGCAATACAATTTAAAAAATAATTTTGAATAGTTTATTAAAAGGCTCGTGGGCAGATATGACCATGTCTTATGGGGAGGAAATACTGGTTAAATAGAAGAACTGATGCCTTTGGCTAAAGCAGGAACCATGTGGTTTTAATAGTGAGGAAAAGTCTGTGCTGGCAAGAGCTCTTTAAATGGATGATAAATTCTCTGTGAGTTTCTTTAAAGTCATGACTCTTGATTTGGGAAGTTGTAGTTGAGCACAGGCTACCAGATAAATTCATGGAGGATTGCTTCTGTAGGATATCTTAGGGACTGTTTCCATTTAGGTTAAACTACCTGCTTTGGTAGCCTCTTCCAGCTTGCAGTCTCCTAAATCTGCAGCTCTGAGACCCCAGCTTCTCCCACTTGTGAAGCTGTCAAAGTTGCTGGAAAGGCAGGAAGGAATTTGGGAAGAAAAGTGAGGCTTTCATGAGTTAGACTAGTGGGACGTTTCCTTAGAGGAATTAGCCTCTGCTCTTTGTGTCTTGGGTGAATCTCTGCTAGCTGAGAACTGCTCATTTACTGTTTCTGCTGCTCAGCCTGAGACAGGAGGTGGTGATTTACAGAATGGAGAATGACTCAAAGTGCAAGTGAACTTGGTGGGAAATAGTCCTAAATATCACACAGTGCTAAGTAAATATCCAGAAAAATCAGAATGTCTCCAATTGAGCATTGAGAATTAATGGATGCTTTTAATCTGACTTGTTTTATTTCTCAGCGTTCTTTTACATTGGTATCTTGTGAGTAATACAGCATAAAAATTACAGTCTTTAAAAAAAATATTATTGTCAGGTTTGAGGAAAAACAAGATAAAAATTACATATGACATTATGCTAACTCTTTAAGATTCACTGCTTTTATTACAGCTGAGTAACTGAAAGATGGCTCTAATTTTATTTTAATAGAAACAAATCTGATTGAATTATTTCTGTTTTTCTTTTCAAAAATGAGACTATCCCATACATTTTAAAAAGTCTTGATTAGAGGTGATGAAGTGCCTAGTGAAATTAAAGTATCCAGACTGGAGCAGTGTTGCTTCGTTGGTTCATTTTGAGCATGATGTCTTTTGGTTTTCAATCAGATTCTGTTTTTCTTTAGGAATAAAATTTTAAAATTAATTATTCTGGGTTTTAATATAGTACAGCAATGCCTGATTTTAATATGCAAAATGATTTTTTTTTTTCCTAAGAGTGGTGTACTCTTAGGATTTCTAAATTTTTTTATCTGAAACCCATAGTTCCTTTTGTTGCTTCACCGGATCTTTCTCCTCTCCTTAGCACATTTTAGCAAGCCTCACCAGGTTAAAGAAAGGCCATAGTGTTAAAATAATTTTAAACTGGGATCCTGCTTAAGCTCTTCTATTTTCTCACTTCCTGACTGAGCACAGCTATCTTTGCCTGCCCTTTCTCCCCTCTTTTGTTTACTGCTGAGGACAGGGCTGATACCACATGCATTGGAGTTCCTCATTGTCAGCTGGAAGGAGTTCAGTAGCAAATGCTTTGTCTTAGGGAATATTGAACAGCACATGCCTACACTGTGAAATGATCTTTTATGGCATCAAAAGTTCATCTCTGTGGGCTTTCAGTGTTTATTCTACTAATTTGGTAGTGGAGCATGCAGTAATTTATTGTCATGTGTTACATATTCATAATCCAAAAAAAAAAGAAAGGAAGGCAAGATAAGGTTAAATAAGGTTTCGTGGATAATTTATTATTTTATATGAACTCCTTAAAACTTGCTTTTTAGTTTATTTTTTAATAAGTTTAGAAACATGAAACAGTGTGCTAATGAATCTGAAATTTATGGAGATTTGATATATATCTATCCTTAAATAGATGAAATGTTTCTATCAATGAATTGCTGTTCAGTATATCATGTTGAAAAATGGTTATGCTCTTGTTCTCTGAAAATAAGGGCTTGTAATTTGAGACTGCCTTTTTAAGAGTTTTCTCCAACGCTGTCTCAAGGTAGAGTTTGAAAAAGGAAGTAATTTGTAAACTGCTGAAATACAGCTCAGTGTCAAAGCAACCAAAGAGTAAAATTGCTCAAAATAAATAGTTGCTCTTATTTTGAAAGCGAGTCAGAGTGGAGGAGCTTGCTTTGTGCACAGCTGCTATTGGCTGCACAAACCCCTCTCTCTGTGGCCAGTGCTAGATAGGAATATTCATAGTATAACTCACGCCTCCTCGTATTTTGCTGCTTAATCATCTTGTTTGGCACACCCCCGGTCATGTTCTACGTGGCCATAATTCAGGAAAGAAAACTCACTGGGGCACTGGTGTTAGAGTGCAGCAATCAGAGAGGCTGGGATGATGCAGATGATGAAAGGACCGTGGGTTTATCCAGGAAAACTGGAGTGAAGTTGTAGCAGCGAGGAGCTGCGGAGCCGCCTCCTGTGCCAGACCATGGCCGTGGCTCCCTCGTCACGGCTGCCCTGAGGATCCAAGCTGGGTGAGCAGAACCTGTGGCAGCAGCTTTGCTGCAAGCAAAATCTCCAGCTCTTACAAGTCCTTCCCAGTGTTGTCTTCCCTGTGCTGTTGCTGCTGTCAGAAGTGGTATTTCCAGGAGGTTGATAATATTTTGTTGGACAATACTCGATTACGTTAACGTAGTTTGGAAAGATAAAGAGGGGCTCTAGCATGAATTCCAATAGAAGTGAAAAGCAATATTTCTTTTATTTCCTCTTAATTTTTTCTAAATCTAACATTTCCTCAGAGACCAGAACTGAACCATTTGAGTTTCTTGGAGTTCAAAGTATTGCTGTATTAGTCAGGAAGACTTCTGAAAAAAATGTGGAGTGGAAAACAAATGTTTGGCTTGATCCTAAAGGTGGTTGTTGAGCATTATAAAGGATAAAATGATGAGAGGATAAAAGGAAGTATCTAAAACAAAGGGGAAACTAAATTTGATTGGGTTTTGTTTGGTTGGGTTTCTTTTTTTTTTGTTTTGTTTTTAAAAATTAAGAAGTCCTTTCCCTCTTTTGGTATTTAAATAGTTTGATCTTTAAATAGTGTAGTTCTTCCAAGAGACCCATGATTTCTTGTGAAGTGACTTCCATGCTCTTGTCAATGCATGAATAAGAAATAATAGAATGGGTGGGGAGGAAGTTGATTGTAATTTGACTTAAAAGCATGAATGTTTTGACCTCAGCGATTGGCAGTTTGAAAAGAATGATTTGCTGTGCTGTTTGTGTGAGCATTGGGTTGTTTAGTGTTAATCACCATCCAGTTATGAATATAATTCACTCGTTAGACAAGTGAATTAGACTATAGCCTAGTGCTGGACTTCTAAACATACCTTCAGTAAACACTCAGGTTGAAAGGAAGGATGTTATTTGGAGTGCTTTGTTGAGGGAAATTTCATATTCATCTTGTGGAAATATTCATCTTGTGGATGTAATGAAGGTAACGCTCTTCAATTTGGAGAGGTCTGTAAAAATAAGAATTTATTATTATAGTTTCTTATATAGTTAAAAGGTGTATTTTCTGAAATATAGTTTTGAGTGACTAATTGTGAAATTTTCCTGCATAAACAAAGGATAAGGTGTTAGGGTTTCCTTTTTGGTGGGATGTTGTTTTATTTGCCTTTTCTAGTGGTTTATGTTTTAGTCTCTAAGTTTCAAGTAGTATGCATTTTGGTTTGGTTTATAAGTTAAGTTGACTACTTTAGTAGCTGATACCATTTAAGAATATTTTGTCTTTGCTTGCTGTAGAAAAGCAGTGGAGTCAGAGGAAAGCTGATCCTTACTTTTTTTAAATGATACTTTTGTTTCTCATTTTTAGAGCTTTGAGACAGTGGGTGGAAATCAAATTGGCATATAACCTGATCCTAGCTGCAGAGTTCTCCTAGGCTTGAGAGGCCCAAATCTGAAGAAGTGTAGGATCAGTCCCCACATTGTAACAGTTTTTCCTGCATTTCAGAATTGACCAGTTTTTGTGATGCTCAGAAATAATTCTCATTTGATTATAGTAGCACTTTGCCTGATTAAGGATTGCTGAATCAGGTTCAGTATTTGAAAGGTGAAGGAAGATGAGTGTTAATGTTTGTGTTACTCTGGCTGGTGTGTTTTGTGGTGACATTTTAATAAAGCAAGGACTGATCATTGTGTTGAAGGATTTTAAATGGGACTGTATTTGTATTCTAATACAAAAGAGAGATTTTCAGTTTATTTTTTGCCCATGTTTTTGCTGAACTTGACTTTTGAAGTTGTCATTGAACATGCCAGGGCCTGAGTTGGTTCTCCTCTGGTTGGAGGTAGAGAATTATGCTCAGAATCAAGGTAAAATTTACTTAAAAAATAAACTAGAGTTTTCAAAGTTTTTATGTGAAAGTTCTATCCAGAAGTTTTTGTACCAGTAATGTGTTCTTAAATATTTTTCATAGGAATGAAATACTGTGTTTCAGTTTAGTTTGAGAACATCAGCATTGCTTATAAGGCATAATAAAAAAGTAGCTTGCTTTCAAAATACCAGTGCAGTGGGAATTTCATACACCACCTGTGTATTAGGAGTTTCAAGTACTGTAAATCAGACATTTGCTGTGGACACAGGGTGGTTTTGTTTTTCTTTTGTCCCCCCTGAACATTTTCAAATAGTTCTAAACTTCTTCCTACAGATTTCAATGAGTTCATTAGTTACAATGAGAAAATAAACTTCCTGTTTTTTGTTGTTGGTTGTTTTTTGTTTGCTTTAAGGGCTTATGAAGAAAATGACCAATGATGGTTATCATAGACCTACCCAGAATTTAAGGGTTAATGGCAGCTTGCAGGGGGGTGCCAGGGAAAAGGTGGGATGATCAGGGAAGGGGAACAGCCAGGGACGTTTGTTGCTCAGTCACAGAATGGGGAACAGAGAGGAACTGGACAGACCTGTTGTATGGGAGGAGCTGTGTCAGGTGCAGGGCAGGGAGCTGCAGCTCCCTGGTACCAGGGTGAGCACAGGGAGCTCTGCTCAACCCTTTTATTCTGCAGCTGAGAGGTGCTGAGTGCTGCTGCTGCTGGCAAACTGCTGGGAGAGCTCAGCCACTTTCCCCTCAGCCTTTTAAAGTCCAAGCACTTTTAACATGGGAAACAGAAGAAAGTTCACGGCTTACTTGGTGTGGTGTTTCTTGGAGGTAGTGAGGATGTGGAGAAATGATAATAAAATTTTATTCCTGAACAAGTAAAGTTCTGTACAATAATACACTACTGTATAATAACACAGTAATATAATATATATTGTATATATATAATATATGTATAATTATGTATTATATATATATAATATATATTGTGTGTATATATAAAATATAATACAGTAATATAATAATAATTTTGTTTGCCTTACAGCAACTTTAATCAAAGTGCCTATGCATGGGCTTACATCTGTCTACCAACTGGTTGAATTTTGGAATAATTTGATTTTTTTTCTCAGGTATCTGAGCTATTGAAGGGAGGACCAAGAGTAAATACTTGCCCCATGAGTGCCCTAAAGTGGTGCAGGTGCCTCAAGGAAGGATTATCTCAGAGTGGGAAGAGTAGTGCCCAAAGCAGAAGAACCTGTCATTTTCCTCTTCATTACACAAAGCAGCCTTTTTAATTTCCTCTGCCTTTGCTGAATCCTGATTGAAGCCTTGCATTAGGCCAAGGCAGCCTGGGTGCCCAGGTAAGGCTGTGTGCAGTGAGAGAGGTCTGACTCAGAGATTGGATGAGAGGAGTCTCCTGTAAAATAATGAGAAAATCATCAGGCCTTTACCTGGGCAAAAACTTCTTGGATATGCCTGAACCATTTCTTGGAGAGTTGGAGTATGTAACCAGGAGTGACCATATCTGTCCCATCACAGTTGTGTCCACAGCTAGAAATTCCCTAACGTTTTTTCCAGCATTTTGGGTGAACAACCATAAGTTTGGGAGTTGAAGTAAGAGGGTTGCTCTAGGGCTCAGGTTCCTGGTGCTCTTGTGATGGGCTCTGTGTGTCCTGTGGGGTCTTGTTCTCCCTCTGCTCACTCCTTGCTCTCTCCAGGCACTGGATGTCCCTCACAGTGCTGTGTCATGGGAAACAGGGATTCCTCATTGGTTTTGAGGTACCTACACGTGTTTGAACCCCAAGAGATGTGCACACCCATTCTGTAATTAACTCAAGTCCTGGCTGGAGCCCTCAGTCAGGACCAAGGCTGTACACAGCCATATGGAACTGTTCCTTTAGAAAGAGAAACAACCCCAGCCAAACCACACTAATGTGAGAGTGGGAAGAAGGGATGTGCCAGCTAATGGTGGTGGTGGTTTGCTGGGCAAGGATTTTGCAGTTTGTTGTATGTGTTCTTTCTTTTTAGCAAAATCACATTTAAAGCAGATTGTTTTAGCCTTCACTTCAAGTGAAAAGAAGTTCCTTTCTCAGCAAAACAAACCATCATAGAAGCATTCAGTTTCTCATTTGCAGAAGAAATGATTTTAAGTTCTCTTGAGTCCAGCATGGAAAAAATGGTCCATCGTTTTACTGGATGCTATGTTCTCCAAAACATCAGTTTTTTTAAATGGCTGTTTCTTAATGATCCACAGCTGAAGGTCCTTCCTTTTATTCTTGGCAGCCTGAGCTGTCTTCATAAGGTGGAACAGGATCTCTCTTTGGTCCTAGAAAATAGTATCAATCCTGCCAGTATTGAACTGAATCCAGAATTACTAATCTGCTTTTAGTTACTACAGATGATACTCAGGATATCTGAGAGTTGCATTTCATGCTGTCAGAAACACATGATGTATTTGTCTGTGCTAACATCAGAATTTCTAGAAGGGGTTCGTTATATTAATATTAAACGATTTCAGTCTTTATTAGTAAAAATGAGTCAAGTTCTCTTAATAAAATGGTAATTTTCTAATTATGTACTATATTTTTAACGTAATGGCTTTTAAGTACCAAGCATTTAAGTTTGGCTTTTTAGTGGAATAACGAAGTATTACAAAGGCTGTCAAGTAATTAAGGATGAATTCAGATCATTTAGTTATTTGTTTTTCCCAGTGTTTTCCTGGTAAAAGCTGCCTAACTAGTCTGTCTTTCTCATGGTCTGTTTTTCCTGTTTGCACCAATTTGGTTGATAACTATACAGAAGCAGAATAGTTGGGAGGAAATTCCAAGATGTTCCAACTTTTCATTAGCAAAGTGAGAAAGAAGGAGGGTTCACTGAGATGTCTGAAACATCATTTTGTAGCTGTGTAGCAAGCTGGGCTGTGTCACATAAGTAAGATAGAGGTCCGTGTGGAAAGGCACCCTCCTTGGAATGGGTTGCTTTTATGTGTGTATTGTCTTTGCTTGTTTCAGTCTTCAAAAATCTAAATTTAAATGATTTTTTTTTGTCACTTCTTTTGAGTAATCCTTGCAAGTTTGCACGTTGGTGTAGGTAATATGTGGGGAGAAAAAAACTGGTGAATAGGCAGGGTAAAGTTGATCTCTAGTGCTGCAGTTCTGTCTTGTTTTATATGGTGTTGCTTAAGGATTTAGGACTTTAAATATCTTGTGCAGGAAGGCTATTATTAAAAAAAAAAAAGTGGTGACACTGCTGTAAAATTGTAGAAACTAAATTCTGGTTAATTTGTGTTAAACCCTAGACCAAATTTACTGGAAGCTTCCTTGTCTGAATGAATGTGAGCTATGCAGACTCCTCATGCAGCAGCTCAGGAGTTACTCAGCCAGGTTACTTTTCCAGTTGTGACTAAGGGGCCAATTAGCAGCATCCGGATGAGACGGCAGCGCCTCGGTAAAAATAGATGGCATTTGGAGGAGCTGGGGGCTGGCTTGGGGGAGGTCTTCAGCTGTAGACTGAGAGAAACAAGAGGAAGAGGCACCCTTCAGAAAGGAGTGTTACAGGAGTAGTACAGGACTGAGGAATTCCATGAGCAGGCAAAGGTAGGAGCAGCCCAGAGGAATGGCAAAAAGCAATGCCAAATTAGACCCTCAAACCAGCAGGCCTCTGCTGCCAGAGGAATTCCTGAGCTGGGCTCACACTTCCCTTTGACAAGAGCATAAAGCTGGCATTGATATGAAAATGAAACAAGCTGTAGCATCCTCTGAAAATGACAGGAACCAGAGGTGTGGGTGTACAGCTTGCTAGATTGTTAGCTCTTATGTTCAGGATTGATACATTAATGCCTCTGTCAGAGGCAGGAGTAAGTCACACACCAGTGATGCTTCAGTTGATTTGCTTGAAGGCAATTAGTTGACTACTGCTGGCATCTCTGAGACTAAATAATTAAGTACCATGTGGGATACAGGGAGGAGAACTGGATGGGCTGGGATTTTGCTTTCTAGCCTTTACAGTTACAACTTAGTCCTGGGACCACAACAGCTTCGGTGGTCCTGCTCTGATGTTCTCAGGATACTGAAGCTGCTGGATTAGTATAGTTAAAAACTCTTTTTGTTGCCCCCACTGACCTACTTTGGCTGCATGTTAGCTATTGGATTGGGAAAGGGCCATCTGTATGTGTGCCCACTGGTACAGCCTGAGCGTAAAGAGAACCTAGGATGCTGTCTGCTTCTCTTGATAACCCTCAGTCCAGTGGAGGTAACTACTTAAAATACTCAATTTTATTGTGAATGGCTTGCTTCAGTCAGCATTTAATAATGTATTAGTGAATTTGATACTTCATGGAAGAAAGAGAAGACATGAGGGATGCACCTGAAGCCCTATCTTTAAATACAAAGGGTGTGTGTAAGGTAAAGATTTCTTACTAGTGGTCTAGTAGTGAGCTGGCTGCTTTCTGAAAACTATGGGCAAGCCAGGGAAGGTGTGGTGTGTGTATTCCTTTGGACAGATACAATGCATGTTTGCTGATCTGTACCTGCAAAGGCTCTATAAAAATGCTTGCAGAATGTTATGCTAATTCACCAATAGTATATTTAGATCACCTCACTTTCAGTGTTACCTACATTTGTATAAACCTGCAGAGCACACACTTTTCCTGCTGAGTTTTTCTCCATTAATTTTTGTGGAATACATAACTGATGTGATTGCTCTTCCCTTTTTTTTTTTTTTTTTTTTTTTTTTTATTTCATTAGTAAGCAATGAGCTTTCTGCCAATTAGAGCAAAGGTGTAATTGCAGTTGTGATGAACCAGAGTAACACTCCTTGACTTCAGTTTGGCCAGGGTGACACCTTCAAGATGAAGTTTGTGACCACAGCACAGCTGGGGATAAATATTGCTGGAAATCTAATTTCAGTTTATCATCTTCAATGGAGAAGCAGCTGAACTAATGAGTAGCTTGGAAGAGGTAGAGAGGGTAGCAGTTGATGATGAAGGGTATTGTTTGGTAACCACAGAGGAAGTGTTTTAATTATATTTAATGCCTAAACTGTTATGTCTGGTTAATATTTGTAACAGTCTAAACTAAGAAGGCTTTGCACAGTGACTCAAAACCCAGCAGAGCTATACCTTTGGTTATGTTACTTGCATGACATAACCTGTAAAGTTTCTAATTTTCTCAGACTTGTTCTTGATAATTTAATACAAAACTTTTAATTTGTTATGGGTCATATATTTACTTTTAACAGGAATGTGCTGTTGTAGACTGATAGTGATATTGCAGAGACTTTAAGTAACTTCTAGAGAAATTCAGGTGCCAAGGCCCAGTGGTCATCAGATATATTTGTCTATCCAGGAGCACACAGCATTTCTGAGGGACAAAACCCCCTATGATGGATTTGCACATGAGCAGGTAGACAATGTTCTGCCTAAAAAAACCTGCATTATTTTCTTCACTGTTTTTGAAAAGATGAGAGGTAAAGATCTTCTGAAAAAAAGGTCCATGTGCATCATGCTAGTGTGAGGTTATGATAAAGGTTGTTCTTTAGACAATTAAAAATATTCTGAAATTAGGTCTTTGCTCTCTAGAACCATGTTAGGGAGATAAAATGCCTATCCCATTTAGGGTTGAAGAAGCAGAATAAAAAGTTTCTGTTCAAAAGAGAGAAAAGTAGCCTAATAGTCTATGTCAGTCAATTTTGCAAGTTTCAGAAAAAAATACCTGGTTTAGGTATAACAGAGCAATAGATTCTAAAGGTGGATAATTACTAGTAAATTACTTTCTCATTTACATAGCTTTGAAACTGAGCTGAGCCATTCTGTGATGGACAAGATCCTATTTCTAAAGGAATAGCTGTTATTTTTACATAGACATATGTAATGATAATACATAATAACATAAAATACCCAGCATAGCACATATTAACTTGACAGGTTATAGATGAGTATTATATAAATGTCATGTTTTTCCCTTCTATTGCTGAGTTGTTCCAGATCCTGAATAATCTGAAGATCAAAAAGTTGCTGTAGAAGTGGTATAGAATGGCAATGTGTATCTGTGCACCAGGGATTGTGAGAGAGCTCTACAGCAATTGCAAAAGCAAAATAAAGTCGATTTATATATTTATTTTCTGTCATTTAGATGTATGCACTGGGCTTGGCAGTATGAAGAAGGGTGTTCCCTTTGAGTTATTGTCACAAGGTGTTGAATAACAGAGTGTGAGGCTCCCAGGTGACCCTGTCTGAGGCTGCCTGTGGAGCCTGAGCCCTGCAGGGTGTGCAGTGTGGGAGCCGCCTTCCTGACCGGGAAACCACATGGGCTGGTCGTGGTGCAGAGTCCTCACGTAGCATCTTCTGAGTAATGCTTTGGAGTTCCTCAGCTGGCCAGGAGCTGTTACCCAGCGTGAGGATCAGGCTGTACCTTCAGGTTTTCCTGTGTTTGCTGTGGCTGGGATGTAGCAGGGATTATGTTCTTGTGTGGCTGCTGTCCCCAAGGGACTGGCTGCTGCAGATGGAGCACCCCCTGCAACCCCAGCTTGCTTTTGGCATAACGTTGGGTCCAGCTTGAGGTGTTGATTCTCATCTTGGACATCTCAGTGGGCTGAAACTAGAATTTAAAAAACTAAATGAATAATGAAGGCCAAACCCCATGATTTTGTTGTTGTGTCATGCTGGAGCTTATACAGGAAAAGAGGAAGTAAGAGTAAAATGGGTAAGAAGCTGAGCTTTCACTGTGTCCATTTGGGGACTTTGGAGTGAATTCCCAGCTTGTTTCTGCATCTTTTGTCATAACTTTGGGGTATGTTTACTAAATACTGGGTTCTTTTCTTACACAAACATAGTACCTCAATGATGTGCAATTCCATAAAATCCTTACTCCCTTACACACATTTGTCCCCTCTCTGGAGGGAGTGAGAGAGCAAACAGTTGGGTTGTGTGGAACATTACTGGAAAATGTTGGGAGACTATTGTGGTAAATTAGCATAAAGTAAAATATGTTGCTGACAAAATTTATACTGCCAAATGAGAAGAGAATGGAAATCATGTTTTCAGGGTTCAATTAAACTATTCTCAATGTATAAGCAGGGCTATAGAAATGTTTATTTTATATGTGTGTTTATTATTTAAGCTAATAAATGTGAATATTTTAAAATATAAGCCTGAGCTCTTAGACAGTGGGTTATGTATGTAGAACAGCTCTCACATAATTATTTGTTTCACTCGAGAATGAATTCCTGTAACTTCTGGGATAAATTAGTGGGTCAGCATCAAGCAAAGCAGCAATTCTGGCTCTTGCTCTGAGCCTGCTTGGATAGGAGTTATGAGTTGGGTTTCCTGTGCTCTTGGTTCAAGCTTTTTTGCAAGTGTCTGGGCATTTCTGTATAAATTTCATAGAGCAGCTCTGTAGTCGAAGCAAAATGAATATTGCATATTTTATTTGGACAGATGGCAGTTTCAAAGCACTTACTAAGCAAGAATACATACAATTTTTGCATTCTTACAGGAAGCATGTACAGATATATAATTTTATCATTATTTCATTATGTACTTAATGTACTGAAGAAATGAATTGCAATGCAAATCCTGGACTGCCTTGTGACTGCATTTAGGGTGGAAGTTAACTGTAAGACTGCTGTGACGTGTTTGTGTTCTTATATTTAATGATAATTACAGAGCACAGGCCTCTCATGTCATGCAGAAAAAAATTGTGATCTGGTAAGAATCTTATCAAAAGAAAGACAATAATCCTCTTAAGGATTCTTCTGTCTTAGGTCAGGAGGCCATCATGGGGTTTTTGCAAAGGTTTGCTTCTTAGTGTCCTAGAAGTTGTAAACATTTTTAATTTTTTTGCCATCTAAGAAACCTGGCAACAATGTCCTGTTTATTATAAATGGTTGGTCTTGCCATAATATTGCCATTAATTTACAATGAAAAAAAAATTGTACACATTGTAACAAGGTAAAGCTGAAGCTGCAGTGCAATCCATCATTCTCTCAAAAATTAACAGAAAACAAGTACAAGATAAAAGAGATTTGAGCATAGCACGACCAAGTTGAAATAATGAGCTGAGCCTTGGTGTTTCTATTGATGTTTTGGTTTCCAGTGCTCTACTAAGAACTTGGGGGTGGATGTAGGATGGAAGAGTCCTAGAGACCAGCTAGGCAATTAAAAATACACTAAAAAGCACCTTGAAGAACTGTTAGAGATTTTAAAGGAAAGGGTGATTTCCATGGAGCATTAAGCTGCCATTGTGCAGCTTTGCTCTATACTGGGTGTTTGAGAAATCCTTTGGAAAACAAGGTGGCTTTGTTTATGTGACATTCCTGCCTCTGGTCTTTGGGATGTGATTTAGGGTAGAGGAGCTGAGCACGTAGGTAAGTTCAGCTTACTTTGCCTTTACTCTACCTGTAGCTTTTGCTATTCAAATGTCTACAGAAAAGCCTGACTTTAATTCTGGTGTGCAGCTCCTCCTGGTAAGGGCTGAAAGGAGCTGGTGGAGGGCTCTGCACTGGAGGCATTATCAGCTAGAGCTGAGCAAAGGTGGAAGGAATAACACTTATAAACTAATCCTGGAGCCTCACGAAACCCAGCTGCAAGGATTTCCCATGTAGATTCAGTCTTGTGTTTGTAACTGAGCATGGTGCTAAAATTTAGGAGATCTGAGTTTGTGGATATTTTGATTCCTATACTGAGAATGTTCTGACAGCTCTGAGAGTTTCAAAACATGAGCTGTGTTTTAGTGTTGTCTCCCAGGTTTGTTTTTTTTAATACATCTGGCTAAATTAAAAGGTTCGTGTCAGAAAAAAACCAGAAGCAATAAACCATCCAAGAAACAAACAAAAAACGAAACTGAAAGATGCTTATGTTTATACACATGTAGAATTTAGAAAAGAAACAGTGGGGATGTTTTTGTGGTTTTTTCTGTCTTTTAATAAAGAACATTTACAATCCATCATGCTTTTTTTCCCTTCTTGGAGAAGACATTGAAAAGTAACAATTAAGTGTTTCGTATGTAATGCTGGTTGGTATTAGGCTGAAAGTGTGTGGCTGAGATATCCTGATAACTTCTTCACCACCTCAGGTCAGTGTTTTCAAGTGGCAGGACAGACACTGGCACCAGCTCTCTGGTGACTGTTCAGCAAACTCGGTGACTTCAGCTGACTGAAGAGTAGCTTGTACTTTGAAAGTGCAATTCAGCAAAAACCTACTTAAAACAACTGGCATGAGCTTTCTGAGCCAGCGTAAAAGAAACTTGAGTCAGTCCAAGAAACTGGCCACAGTAACTCTCAGTGTTTCAGCAAAGTGTTTTTGTCTTCTTTTGGAACTTTATGCTGTGTGTTCAATTTAGAGAATTGAAATCATATTTATGTATATTTTTGCCAGTCTTCTTGCTTTCCTGGAAAAAAAGAAATTACTAATAATTGTTTTTGAAATATTAGTAAAAACTGGGAGGGAGAGAGCAAAAGCAACCTACAAAAGCTTTGATCAGCCTGGGGCTAAAATGTGTTAATTTGATGTCTAGGCAAACTCACCCCAAGTAATGTAATTGGATATATTAAAGATGTCAGAGTGTCAAGAACCTCCAGATATGTGGCTGCTTAATCAAATCCAGCCTCTAACCTCTAACTCCTTCGTTCGTGTTTTACTTAACCACTTTGAGCTACTACTTCTTTTTCCCCTTAAAAATATTCTACTTTCATTGTGTACATATTCTCTAAACATTTCTTTCCTCCATCTTCCAAGTCTCCTGCTCTACCTCATTCTCTCTCTCCTGGTCTTTTAATAATTTATGTTGTTTCCCTGCCTTCTTTAACTTCCCTCTGTCTAGCCTCCTCATAATATTCACAGCCTCTTTGCTGTTCTTCTATCTCTGCTGGAATTTTTTTGGTGCACTCATCTACTTGCTGTTTTTTCATCAGTTTTGCTCTGAAATCTTGCCATTTGAATAATTTTCCTTACTTTTTCTTTTACCTTCTTTGACCTGGATCATTTTTGGATTGAATGGACTTACTTGTAGAATAGGTAAACCTTGACTGTCTTGGGTTTTTTAGTTAAACTCATCCTAGTCCTTGAAGAACTAGTGGGGAAATGCTGAAAATGTTGTCAGTTTACCTAAAAATGAAGGTATTGCTGCTTGGTTATGAAGAGACAGGGTTCTGCTGAGTGGTGATTATCAGTCCAAGCATGAGGGACGCTGTATAGGCCAAATATCTCCTGAGTCTCTATTTTTGTGGGACACCAGTTGGTGTACCAAAATACTCTGGCAGTCTTGTCTTCCATTAATTGCTCAGGAATTCTCACTATCCACCATGTATTTCCTTGATTACATGTCATTACCTGAGATGTTTGATGAAACTCTTTCATAACAGATTCCTTGTGTAGGTCAGTGATGAGTGAGAGCACCCAAACTTGTAAAACCTCAGGTCCCTTCAAGTCTCTCTGCTCACTTGAGAGTGCACATCATCAGTGCAAATTTGCACTGATACAGACCTTTTGCAGCAAGTGTTCATGGAATAATGTTTTGTTATGGCTCATAAATAGCTTTGATAACCAGGCTTGAGGTCTTGGTTCACTTCCAAATTGAAAGATGTTCACAGCACAGACATCATTGGTGAGAATGAACAAGTTCTGGTCACAGGTTAACAAACTGTAGCCCAAAGGAAGCTTTTTCTTGGAACTTTGACTGACATGGCTCTGGATTGAACTGTATGGAAATGAAGAGAAATTAAATTAAATGATTGCCTGCTCTATGCCTGCTGTGGAAACAGGCAAAACGCTCAACTGAAACTTCATAAAGTGTAAAAGTATAATATGGTTTATTAAATTCTTCCTGTTGTTAATTTGTAGCCCTTCATCCACATATTGTTCTATTCAGGGGCTGAAACTTGAGGTACCACATATGTGAGTAAAGGCAGAATTTTGATTAATATATCTACATGACAAAATTTGGGCAGTTTATATTACTAAGAATACATCTCTTAAGGAGTACCCTGTGTTGATTGTAATGCTGCCCCATCTGCACTCAAGGCACTCAAATGATATGTTAGATCTACACTGAGTTTATAATAGCCACCCCAGTAAATGATGTTTGTTGAATATCTGTGAAATGACTGGGGAGTGTTATAAGCAGTGGAGGGATTTGTGGATCCAGGATCCCTGTGGAACTACCCAGGAGACTTCCACTTGGTGAGAATTTGCTCAGTTTGAGTGGGGGCAAATTTATGGCCAGGGAAATAATTCTCAATTTTGTGACAGTTTAGCTGAAGAAGCAGTGATTATCAGGAAATGGGTGGATTATGTCCAGTGTTGCATTTCTAATCATGCAGTTTGAATGTGCTGGAAATGGTATGGTAATGTTGTGCTTTTTCTTTCTGAGTGTTTTCACTCTGGAAAGTCAGCTTGAGTTTGTCCCACTGTATTTATTGCTGTGTGAATAATTGTACTGGTTAGATTTTACATATTTGGAACACAGTGCCTAACTGCTGCCCTGCCTGTATAATTATTAAGTCTAGAGAATGGGTTGGGAAAAGAGCTTTGAGAAAAGCACCTCTTATAAATGAATGATTACTGACTTGGCAAAGCATTTGTAATATTGACAGCCAGTTAGGAAAATTAAATCAATGCAATCAGGATAGTGATTATTTTTCTCAAGAAGTGTTTGAAGAAAAAGAGGGCAAACATTTGTACTTCTTGGAATGTTAAGACCAATATGTGAAAAGTGACCTATAGACACATGGTTGTTCTGTATTTCAGGACTAAGTTAGGGAAAGCTGAGCTGGGTGTCATTAGACCTTCTCTTGAAGTCAGCTTCTCAAAGAAAAACAAAAGGCTTTCAAATTCAAATTTGCCAGTTTTATTGGAATAAAGACTAGAAAGGTAACTTTTTTTCCAAAATTAAGTCTTCATAGTGATTTATGAGGGTTAGCTGTAGCAGAGTTTTATGCACCACTGCCCCCTTTGTGCAGGTAGGTCTTGATGCAGTACTTGGTTATATTTAATGTGATTTGGTGAGTGGCAGCAAAGCAGAAGCAGTTTGGGATTTGGAAGATTTTTTTGTCACAAGGAGATATTGCTTAACTAGAAAAAGAATTGTGCTAGGATTACTTACTGTAACTGGAAGATATGAAAATTAAAGAGGAGTTGAGGAATTATTTTGCTATTAAATCGAAAGGAAAAGTTGAAGTTTTGCAACTTAATTGAAAGAGGAAACAATCTCAGAGCTGGAGTGAATGCAGAGTTCTCAGATGTTGGGACATTATAAGGAAGTTCTTGAAATTAATATGAATATAAAAATGTTACTATTAGTCTCTCTTCCCCATTTTGGACTTACTTTGGTTTTAGTATGTATTTTTATTTTTTGTGTTTAATGTGGTGTTTGCTTTTTCTATCATACAAGAAGATGATACTAATTCTCTATGCAAATGTCATCTTCAAGCTAATGAATACCAGTAATGTATATACTGGAAGCAACACTTATTCTGAGAGCATTTTGATTTTAATGATTCATAAATGTTCTGATAGTGCATATGTGGGTGAAGGGTAGCATGTGTGAGCATCCTCTAGTTCTGCTTAATACTTCATATGTAATCTGCATATTTTGTCTTGTCTCATTCTTATTTTGGGCCCTGTACTGCCCTGTGTCTGCAGTCCCATGACTTTTCCTCACAGTTACCATGCTGCTTTGAGCAGCTCAGTCCCTCCCTACATCTCCACTTCTTCACTTCCCAGCATTGAATCCTTCATTGCAAAACTAGGGGCAGGAGTGGATCAGGGAACTGATCCAGGTCCTCCCTCTTCCTGCTTCTTCACTTACCAGGGTGAGGAAAGCCAGAGCTCACTTCCCTGGATGCAGTTTCTCTGGTGCATAGTTTGTGTCCTATAATCCTAAATGAGTTACTTGTAAATGACTTTAATTAAAACGTGAATGTAGTATAAATGCTAATATGTTTTTATGGATGTTAGACTCTTGCAATAAAAGTGTGCCATCAGATTTTTATGTCTTTAGTTGATAAAAGGATGCAGAAGGCAGAGACTGATGAGAAGGGATGGGCTGGTTGGATTAGGATTATTTTGGGAAAAGGCTATTAAGAGAGAAACAGAATTGCTTTAGCCATTTCAGCCCTTGCAGTAAAAAGTGTTGGTCCATGTCTAAAAAAAAAAAAAAAAATAGCACTTTCTGTCAGTTTTTCTGATAACTTTATAAAAACTTGGCTTTAGAGCTCTGATTCTGTCTCGATAATCAGCATTCAGATGTACTGGTACGTGCTCTCACTAAGCCGATTTCCTTTGAGTCTGTGAACACTCACTGTATTTCAAAAGCTCTGAACAGTTCTAAATGGCTAAAGGGAAAACTGACAAGCCTGAAAATTAAATTGTAGCAAAGACCTGAAAATGAGGAGAGTTCTCACAGTCATCCAAACAGAAATTTATCTTGCTTTAAATTTTGGTTTTAATAAATGTATACTCCTCTGTGTATTTGACATAAATCACACATGCCACTTAATAGTGTCACTTTGATTTTATTTTATAGGTTATTAAAGTATTATGTGTATTTACACAGATTTATTAGAGCAGTTGCTCAATTTTCTGTTCTTTCATGTGAAAGTAGATACAATGGTAATATTGCAGGTTATTAAATTTTGGGACCTAAATGTGTGTCTGTGTGTTAGCATGGGATTAAAATTCATTGAAAGCTCTGAGTATCTGCTGAGAAGAAAAGGGTTTGTCTTTCCTCAGCCAGCTGTGAACATCTGTAAGGAGCAGTGTGTTTCATTCCAAGCTGCTGCATTAAGGAGTGCAGGGGTTCTGCTGTGGGGTCTGTAGGTTTGTGCCCCAAATACCAGAAAAAGAACCCCCCACCCCAGCTAATTCCATGGTCTGTGTGGGAAGGCTGGGAATATGGAATACTGAATTTATTTATTTGTACCACCTTGTTTTTGTGTTAGGACCCCCTAATTTTTCAAGTATATTTACTCTAATATACTTCCCCTGTTTCCAAGTACAAAAAACCTCAGGCATTAGGTGTTACCCTGTTCCCAAGGCACCCCAAATTCCCAGGAACGTTGAGAAAAATTACTGAGTGAAACTTCCTAGAGTTGTATTCCCTAGTGAGAGTGGCAACTTGCTTAATAAAGAAAAGCAGATATGACCAGAACAATTGGTTTGTGGGGTTTTATTCTGTGGGGCTTTGAGGTTTTTTTTCTTGTTTGTTTATAGGTTTTTTGGTTGGCTGTGGTTTGGTTTTTCTTAGCTTCCCCTATGGTTCATATGGCCTGTTGATGTAGTCAGACTGGCATGAATTCCGTGAAGGGTTTTAGAGTGGTTTTTCTTGAGAAGAACCTAATTATATTTTTTGTTTTGTTCCCACACCTCCAGATACTTAACTGGAGAAAGAAAAAGAAAACAAACTTTTATGACTTACTTTAATGCTTTATTAATTTAAATTTTTTTATTTAATATGAACCCTGCTTAAAATGAGTATAATCTTGAATCATATATATGAGTGTGGTTTTAACTTGTGCTGAATTGTATCCTAATGGATTACACTTGATTTCAGCCTGTTTTTCTTTAACTATAATGTCCTTTTTGGTCAAAACAAATGTGTAAAAGTCATGTAGAACAGTGCAACCAAAACCCCATTATGGTCATGTGGCAACATCGATTGTATTGATACCTTTAAAATATTTTCAGGTCTGTGGTGGTCAAGGTGTAATAAAGAAGAAAGAGTGTAAGGTTTAAAAATGAAGCTTTTGAAAATAACCAATTGCACTTTTTTTTTTTTTTTTTCAACTTGTGTATAAGGCTGTCTTTGGAAGAAATTTTTCATCATTTAACTGTTGCCTGCTTGTTAATAACAGTGAATTCTGAAGTCCATTCATCTCTCTATTATTTGAAGACAGGTAGTCAAGAGAACAGTCACAGAACTCTGCTTCCCCAGGCCCTTTATGTCCTGTAGGGCTGTAACCTTAGAAAGGTCGTGTATAGAAATGATCTTTTTTGTTGTGGGTGAAGGCTAATGAGTTTCTCTGTCTCCTTGGCTCAACTTAGGTTTCAGCTCTGCCTCCTCTGAGGTGTTTGAGTGTGTGAGAGAGACCTGGCCAGTGGAATTGCTTTAGGGTGCCTGGTTTTGGGACCTCTGGTATTCCAGAGGTGTTTGTGGAGGATTCTTCTCCCATGTAGATTCCCTGTTGAATCCTGTCACTGTTTCAGTGCTGTAAACAGAAACAGGTTGAACAAACTGTTGCATCTTTATTTGTACTGCAATCCTTGTTTTTTCTTTTCAGTGTTTAAGTACTGGTTTTAATTAAATTCTAGCACTGTGTTTAAGCAAAACAGATTCATGGTACTTAAACCTTAAAACTACTTAAAAGTACCATACAATTACTAACACCTCCCAGCATTTGCCAAGTATTCTTTACTATGACATATTCTTGTGTCAGCAATGACAAGTTCCATCTTAGACTGGCCTTTTAGAAGTCCAGGTTTTAAGAAATAAACATAAATTCTATACTACTACAGCTTTTTTAAAGGGAAGTCAGGAAGGTCAACCAATAGATTTTGGTGCTGGGGCAGGCATTGGTGCCTTAAATACAATCAGGTAGTTCAAAGGAAGTGAAGTGCTCCCTAGTCTGAGGACAGACCTTCAGAGTAAAATGTGGATTTCATTTCTGCAACTTTCTGCTGTTGCTATCCTCTTGTGTACATGAACATTGGATAAATGAAGCTGTCTCTGTATTCTTTTGATGCATTTGGTAAAGTAACCAACAAGTAAGAAGTTGACATTCCTTTTATTATTGTATTAAGTCATTTCATTTGCTGACAATTAAGAAAACAGAGCAAAAGTAATGAGTTCTGCTTACTTTATTGGTCAAACACTTCTTTTTTGTGTGAAAACGTTCCTACTGATACCTGGTTTGTGTTCATAGTACAGAAAAAAAATCCTCACTGTATTTCAGTGAAATTGATTTTGCTATGGGAAGTATCAATGTGGGGATAATGATTGAAACTCAAAATTGTTTGTGGAATTATGGTCTTGCTGTGTATTCATATATATGTATTCATGTATATTCATACAGGGTTATAAATGATGTGGTGTTTGTAGAAATACAAATTAATCAAGCTTGATGTGTTTGACAGTTCTTTCATCCTTCTTTGGAGTTGAAGTTAACGATGGTAAATACCAGCCTCCACTCAAAGCAGTTGATTTTTGTAAAATTAAGTCTTGAATGCTGGTGTGTTTCCATTCTCTACTTCAGCCTGGACTTTCTTGGTGAACTTTGTTTTCCTCATAGCAGTTGATGATTAAATTCCTTCTACAATATGTTCAAGATCTCAAACACACAATAATAATACAGTTCCTGTAAGTGGTTCATTTGTTAATCTGAGCTCTGTTTTACAAGAATTGTATGAATGCTGCTTTCCTTTGAAATTGATCTTCAAAAAGAAATCCTGTTTTGTATAATAAGATGCCAGACTCACAAAGATTTCCTTTCTTGTTTCATAGACGTTCCATCTTCAGAGCAGCCTGAACTGTTCCTAAAGAAACTTCAACAGTGCTGTGTCATTTTTGACTTCATGGACACGCTTTCAGACCTTAAAATGAAAGAATACAAGCGCTCCACTCTTAATGAACTGGTGGACTACATTACAATAAGCAGAGGCTGTTTGACAGAGCAGACTTACCCTGAAGTAGTTAGAATGGTGAGTTCTTTCTTTCTCATGGTCTCTTTTTAAATCCACTTGCACTTCCAGTTACACACTGTGGGCGAAATTGAACCCTGGAGTAGGTGGATTAAATGATGCCTTTGGCTTGGATTTGCTAACAGACATTGCTTGGGGATAATTCTCCAAAGACAAAAATATTAATTTTTATTTATTTTTAATGAAAGTCAAGTAGATTATGGTTATTATAGTGTCACAAATATATGAAAGGAAACCTGGATTGTTTCCTGATAGAGAAAGCCAGCAGCCATTAAATCAGAGTCCCTCATGTTTCCTCCAGTCTATCTATCTTCCCCCTCCTCCCAGTTGAAATAATGGAATAACTTTTGCAAGTTTCTTATCTTTCACTGAACTTTCTCCAAGCTCTTGGGTGTCTGCTTTAGGTAGAGATACCTTAAAGTATGCATGGATAATTATTTTAAAATGATAAATGCAAAAAATGTTGTATAGGATGGTTGTGACAGTTTCCTGGTTGGGTTATGTGGATTCATTACAGGTGCTGTTAGAGTGAGCAAGATTGCTCAACTATAAAGCCATATCTTGTATATATAAATTGTTAAATAATACTGTTTTCATTGTAAAAATGGAAACAGTACCAGATGCTCTATGGTGAAGAATGTTCATTGCAGCTGGCAAAATCAATCACTGCTTTAAAATGTTTGTTCTGTGCTACTGAACAGAACCCTTATAACCTGTTCTCTAAATGAGAAAGCAATTAATTAAATATAGATTTGGTCTTGACAGTTTCCTAACAGTACTGTGTGATTGTGGAATCCACTGGCTGTGTGCTGTAAGAAGAAAAACATGAATAGTTTTTGCATTGCATTGTGTGTGCTCCTTTCTTCTTTTCTGACACACAGATACATGCTGTGTTGCTTGTCTGTAATACTTAAAAATAGCTGTAAACTGTGACAGAACCATCAAGCAGTTAATCATGAAGGAAAAAAAACAGAATTAAGGGTGTATGAAAAAATCTTAATATGGCTTCTTTGTGTGTATACATTGTCAGAAAGCCTATAATTATGAGATCAGATTCTTTCCCTTCTCCCTCACCCTCTCCTGCCCCCTTCTCCACTGGACCAGTCTTGTGAATGAACTGCATGCTGTGTTATTTCTTCAGTATGTGAACTCATGCACCATTCAAATACCAGGCAGAATACAGAATGACTTTTTTTTCTCAATTTTTCTGCTGGTGCTGCACTGTAGTATCTAAATGGTTTGCAAATGTTAGTTTAATCTAATGTGTACCCCTTGTGATGAGCAAAGTATGTCACACCCTTTGCCTAGAAAGGATGTTGATGCACAGATAACTTCAATAAAATGGGGGACTTCTTCTCTGTGTAGCAGATGCCTCCAGACTCATCCCCTCAGAGAATTTAATTTTTTTTAGCATTTCTGTTACTGAGGTTGTATTTTTGGGTTGACTTTGGTTATAGTTGTTTACTGCAGCAACATCTCTTGAATAAAAACTCTGCAAGTTAGTGTTGCCTTAGCTTGGGCCCCAGGAAGCAAGAAGAGTTTGATTTGTAATTGTTCATAAGGTTCAATTTGAATCTTAAATAATGATCTATGAAGCAATGGGATCTTGAGCTGTGGAAGACCCCTTTGGTATCATGTCCTACTGTCCCTGCAGTCACTTGTATTGATTCACACAACAGTTTTTAACTTAAGGAAATTATGTATTGCCTAAAGACTTTGAAAAGCATGGTTTTGAATAATTCCCTTAAATATAGTCTGTATCTACAATATGGAGGAGTTATTGGAAATAAAGATACAGCCTGAATATTTCCAGTTGATTTGATAGATATTTACTAATGGTGCTTAAGAAATTCCAGTTTCACCTTAGATCCTTTTTGATAGAAATCTGTTCTCTCATCTTTTGCTTTCATTGGATATTGGATCATGCCCTTCTTCATTCTGCTTTCTTCTACTTTGCATTTGTGGTGCTGAACCCAGGCTGTTTCCTCTTCAGTGCTGGGATACTGAAGCAGGGGAGGACTGTGAATATTCTCATGTCCTATGTCTGGCTACCCAGTGGCCCCTGACTGCCCAAACCTGATTTTTTTTACAAGTAAAAGGATGCCTAAGTATTTAAGAAAGTAAACATTTTTTTTCCTAAAGAATTGCTTGAGAAAATTTTAAGTAAATGTAATGGTAAATTGTAATTTAGATTTTGGGTGAAACTCTAGCCTGCAGCAGCCACTTGAGCTTTGATGAGGGTGTAAGCACTTGAAAGTTGGATTCCCCTAGTTGTGTCTGTCACAAGCAGTGGTGTTCTTGGTGCATGTGCTGCTGGAAAACCACTTTGGTGCTTGTATTCCATGGGAGCAGGATGCAGGAATACTGAATTTGTGTGAGTGAACCCACAGCAGATGCATGAATGATTCCTGTTGATGGTCCCAACGAATTCTCTTGCAGTGTTTCTGCCTAACCACATCACCAGGGCTTTTGAGGCTTGCAGGTGTTTTGTTTTTTGTAGATGGTCTGTCTGGTAAAAATGCTGTTTTTTCCTGCTGGTCTTTGCCTATAAAAGCAAGACTTCTTCACCACTTTGAGCACAGTTACACAGGCCCTAGAGAGAAAGGTAGTTCTTCTAATATTATATAGAATAAGTTTTCAGCACATACTGCCTGGTGAAGAGATGGCATTAGTCACTTTGTACTGAAGCACTGGTTTTTGGTATAACTTGCTCTTTGCAGTAAATACATGTTCTTGTTTCAGGCAGTTTTGTGCCCATAATCATACACTGATGAACTTAAATGTGCACAGTTGACTTCATGAGTGCAGCTGCCACCTTCATGTGCTTTTGGGGATTTTCACCAAAGTCTCCAGCTGTGTTCACAAGGGAGCTGTCATGTTGACAGTCTCAGACCTGTCATGATAGTGAAGAAAACAGCAGTATCTATGTCCTGACCAAATTAGCATCCCCACTGCCTGCCTGCCACAATTGTCATGGGAGAGTTTTGATTGAAAGACCAGGATCTTAAAACTGATCAAAACAGAGCCCAGTTGTTCTATGTCCCTTTGAAAGATCTCTACTCTGTTATGTTTAGTGTTTATGAATCTAAGAATTAATATTTCCTGCTTGTCCCTTTGGGCTACTGTGATTTGGAGGTGAACGGGAAAAAAAAATCTTTTGTGAGTTTTAGCATTATCCAGGAGCAGGAAAAAAAAAGGTCTACCAGTCTAAAACTGGTATTTTTAAAGTTACTGATATTCATAGCTAAAGTGTTTTCTCATCTAAATCACCTAAAATGTTCAAAACAGTATCTGTGGAAGAGACTGTTTTGTTTTAAGATTTATGATGTATATGTATCTTAATGATCTCTGTTAGTGACAAAAAAGGTATTTGACTTTAGACATACTATGCTAGGAAAAGGTTGCCAGTAAAATTCTTCAGAAGAGCTGAGATTTTTAATTGCTTCTAAAAGGGTTTGAAAAAGTCATTTGTGGTAGCCAGATAACTTATAGATGTTTTTCATGCCAACCATCTAAAATGTATGCCATTAAAAGCTTTATCCATGCTTGTAATATCACATGTTTTCATCTTCTTCTCTTGAGCATGTGATATGATGTTGTATATAGCTAAATGTGAAACCACTTGGCTGTTTGTCAACCTGTGTGCAAATCTGCTTCCTTAACCACTCTCTGTAGCTTGATACAGTGTCTGACATGTTACTTGTTATTAAAAAAAATAAAAAATAAAGCAGAATCTCCTAATGACCACCAAAGCAAGTTGCAGAGGCCTCATTTGTGTCATCAGTATCAGTTAATGGGGAGAGAGATTGGGATTTGTGTTAATGGCCATGAGTTGAACAGATTTATTCAGGAGGGGATTGCTCAGCGTGCTTCCCCTGCAGTTGGATGTGTTGTTCAGAAGGGCAGATGACATTCTTTAGAATTAGGCAAGTCTTAGGAAAAATGGCCTTGCCAATTAAACCACACTCTGCTAAGAAGGAAATGCCAGTAATAGGACTTTATGAGCCAATAATTGGACACTTAATCTAAAGTTTATTCCTGTCTGAGTAAAATGTGGAGGCTTAAACTAATGATACTGATTTTTGCTGGTAGATTAAGCAGGGGTAGTTGAATGAAATAAATGTTTGTTTTTGTCTGTGGTATCCTGAAGGGTGTATGTGGTAGAGCTGTTTGTGTTTTATGGATGTTAAGAGGTAGATTGAGGAAACTGATCTATTTCATTTAAAAAATGGAGAAAAAAAATCGACAAGCTGTTAAACTGAGAAGTCTGGATGAATCTCTTTGTTGGTGAGCAACCTTTCAGCTCTCCTACTTGCTTCTTTAGAAATTGTAGACCCAGGCCCTGACGTTTAGGCAACATCAGTTTTTGTTTGCCAGCCCACAGGAGATGGCTAATGAAACTCTCTTCAGATACATCTTGTAGAATGGAGGAGTGATACTTTGTTCTCTTTTCTAAGTGCTGAAATGCCTCTGGCTTCCCATTGTCATCTTTATCTTTTCTGTAATGGCAAATTGAGTAAAATAAGACTGTAATTTCTGTACGGCCCAAGTGAAACATCATTGGAGATGTCATGTGGTGTAGCAGCTGTGTTAAGCAACACAGGGAAAGAAACTTGGTTAAATCGATACACAAATAAACACAAAAAAATACATTTTAAAGGTCAGATTCTGGTTTGGGTTTGTTTTTTTCCCCCTCTCTCTCTTCTTTCTCTGACATAAATCTAGAGAGATTGCATTTGTTTTTACTGCAGGTTTGTCTCAACAGATGTGAGGGCAGAGTCTGTTCAGGAGTTTGTTTGTGACAGACCTGTTAAACATAAAGAATATCTTGCTAAGCCATGGTTTTTTTAGTATGTTGAGGAACCTATTTTTAGGAAGTGTTCTAGCTGTTAGACTTCATAGGCATTATGGTTCTTATATTTTCTATAGCTTTAGCTGTGTCTTGTGACTGAGTATGACATCTTCAGAGTTTCTGTATTAAAATGTTCTTGGATAGAGATTTTTCTGCAGGTCCACCTATATTCAGTCTTACCTTTTTGATTTAACAAAAACCCTGTGTGTATGTTCCTGTTGCTTCATGTATTAGATTTCAAAATACAATACTGAATGTCATTTTGAGTTTAAGGGAAATAAATAAAATAATATACTCTCACATGAATTGACAAGTCATAGTCCTTTCTAATGGGAATTTAATGTAAGTTCAGGAATTCTGTAAAATAATAGGAATTAATCTTGAATTTGACTTGACTCAGTGGAAGTGGAACAGATTTTGAAGCCATGTGAAGTGCTGGAAGGAAAATGCAATGTCCTTTGACCCCCCCCCAAATGTTTTGTGATTAAAAATTGTCATGTAGGTGCAGCCATAATGGAGCAAGCATGCTGTTGTTTAAAAAAACGCATAAAAATCACATCCTGTTTTAAATTCTGTTATTTCTTTAATGTGAGCATTATCAATTCTGTAAAAGCAAGAAAAGAATCTTTGATTTCTTTTATGCATTATTTCTAAATACTTTTGTTGGATGTTTTTGTTATTCACATTCTTTATACACCTAGCTCGTATTAAACGTACAATGCTTATTTAAAGAAGAGGCTCTGATGTTTTGTGCCCTTCTCAAAAAATCAGTTGGAGGCAGCTCCTCTTGCAGCAGTTGTCCTAATAATTTTTCTGGACACTCTGTAATTACATTTACCCGTACCCGTTATTCCTGTGGTTGGTTACATAGGCCTTGCATCTGTCAGGCTTTATCTCTGTAACAGTTCAGTGACTAGGTCTAAAGCAAAGAAATAAACTGGAAAACCACTTTCTTGTTCAAGAATCACTTGAGCTATATTTATTTATTTATTTACTTAAAGGACTTTTACATCCTCACACCCTACTTTAGCTGTGTCATCCTCTTAATAAGAGTACCTTTAAAACATTTTGTCTGCAGACAAGCACAGTGTTAATCTTCTTCTGAGGGATTGTTTTCCTGAGTTTTGAATTGTGTGTTTTGTTCTTTAGTTTGGAGTCCAGGACAGCATGAGTTTTGTAATGCTGTCTAGAGTTCAAGTTCATTCATTGGCAGGCTTTCACTTGATCTCCTGCCTGCTCTAGAGGCGAGGGGCTCTTTCTGCTCGTACTGTGCATTAATTTGTCCAAGATACTTGAGCTACTGCTATGATTTTTCAGACTGTATTATAGAATTACCTGGGCCCACATTAAATAAATAATTCTTCCATTGAATCATCTGACAACTTAGTTACAGGGAGATAGTGATGAATGGGGTTACTGGAAGGGTACTGAGATATGGTTTGGGTCTAGGTGACCTAGAGTGGAATTGCAGAGCTCCAGTTCCCAGCAGTGAGAAGGTTGTACCCAGGGCTGCTGCCTGGGCTGGGGGCTGAGTAACACTTCTAATTCAGATCCAGTGTCCTAATCCACCTTGGTTCTTGTTAGAGTGAACAAGATTGAATTTGGAAGGGGACAGGGGCAGATTACATGTTAGGATGGAATTCTTGACTGTTCGGTCAGTGAGCCACTGGCACAGGTTGCCCAGAGAAGCTGTGGCTGCCTCATCCCTGGAATTGTTCAAGGCCAGGATGGATGAGGCTTAGAGCAACCTGGTCTTGGGAAAAGTGTCTCTGCCTGTGGCAGGGTGGATTGGAATTAGATGACCTATAAGGTCCCTTCCAACCCAGACCGTTCTCTGATTCTGTAAGAAGTTTCAGGGTTTGTAAATTGGTTTTCTTTTGGGCAAGGCATCCACTGTAGGAGTATAGCTACTGCTTTTTTCAGTGCAAGATATCTCTAGAAAGCAGCTCCTCCCTCTGAGCATACAAGGTGAGGACATTGCACCTGAGCTCCAGCTGTTTTGTCCTACAAACTCGCCTCCTGTTGTAGTTCTGCCAAGAGAAGCATTGCCCAAGGATCTCAGGTTTGCTGCTTCCTCATCTGTATGGATGGAAGCTGCTACCACCACTGAAGTGGGTGATGGTAAGCTAACAAGTTTAGGAGCCCTGATCCAGAGCTAAATTCTTACAGGTTATTGATTGAATTTTTAGAAGACTTAAAGGTCAAGGGAAAATGAGAAGAACTGTTTTCCCCCCAGCTTGTGATCTGAATTGTTGACTGTGTTCACACTCCAATTTAGTTCATTTTGATGCAGCCAAGTCAAAAGTAGTGCTGCTGGGCAAAAGGAAGGCACATAATATTAAGCCCTGAAAGACTGTATTCAGGCAAGCAGTGGTGCAGAAAAGAACCTGAGCATTGTGGATTGCTTATCATGAGTATCTTAATATGAATTTCTGGTACACTGCACTGTTCAAAGAAGTGCCTGTCGATAAATTAACATGACAGCATGCAGGAAAAGAGGGAGATGGTCTGGCTTTTTATATATACCCCAGTACACTTGTGCACAGGTGGGAGGTCAAAGGAAGGAAACAAAAATAATTACAGGATTAAAAACAAACAGAGAAACCAACAACTGTCTGGGTTTAGGAGCTTTGTTTTTCCATTTAACGACACAGAGGTTGAGAGTTGTCATGTCTATATAAAAATACCTTTCTATAGATAGACACATACTGCATATGCAAATTTATATACAGGTGTAAAAGAGATCTGATGGTTTAACAAGAACCAACAGGATATCAGGGAGATTCAATGTTGAGATGAGAAGCAGTGCTGTAGTTAAATTAGTAGTGAAACTTTAAGAAAAGAGAGCTGGTGGAACAGTTTATAATCTTTTAAGATAAAATTAGATACTACATTTTGTAAGATGTTCTTTAGTCAAACTTCTGGGAACAATTCAGCAGCAATTTTTATAGAGAGATTATAGCTGAGTGACTGTAGTAGTTGCTTCAGGCTCTAGAATATGTAAATCTGTAAACAACATTAAAAAACTCCGCATATGCAGATATGTTTCAGAAGGACAAGTCCAGTGTCTTTTCCAGGGGCCAGTGTTGTCTCCAGGTTAGCATGGCTTCATGTTATGGCTTAATTACATTTTATTGCTTCTCTATGTTATTATTATGCACAGCAGTTTAAACATTATGAGCAGAGATACTGGGTTTCAATTTATATGTACATGGGGTTCATTTCAATGATTCCACGTATTTTTAATTGAACAACAGGTGTTCCCTGTAAGCTAAATGGGTATCACTTACCCTGGTTTTATATAGAGAATACATTAAACTATGCAGTGTGTGTTTGTTTTTATTTCAGCTTTCATTCAGGAAAACTATTACTGATAAAAATCTTTGTTTCAAGCAGCACAGAGTAGAAGTGCTCAGCTGCAATTCAATTTGTGAAGTGTTTCTGTTACAGCGTTGTCACTTTTATAGCACTCCAGTGAGGGGCTAAGAGAGGACTTCTCAAAACATGAATTTTGACTTCAGACTTGAGCCTCTTACTTACCTTCTTTTCCAAAAGTTGTTTCAAATATAAATGTGGTGATCAAGGTTTCTTGAAGCTTGATGCTTTTACCTGTATATTCCTAATTTTGTGGTTCAACATTGCCAGGTACCAGCCATCAGATCTGTTCAGAAATTGCAGCTCACTCTCGGGGGGGGGAGGGGGAGGGGTACAGAGCAGCCTTTCCTGTCTTGTTTGTTTTTAATAAATTGACAATGACTTGTAATTGCTTGGGAGAGTTTTTGTCTTGCGTCTGGTTGGAGTTAGATGTTAGATCAAATCTTCAGAAAAAATTCTTTATTGAGAGGGCAAGTGAAGCACTGGCACGGGTTGCCCAGAGAAGTTGTGATTGCCCTATCCCTGGAAGTGTTCAAAGGCCAAGCTGGATGGGGCTTGGAGCAGCCTGGTCTGATGGGTGGCATCCCTGCCCAAGGCATTGGAGATGACCTTAAAGGTCCCTTCCAACCCAAACCACTCCATGATTCCGTGACTTGTGCCTGAATGACACACTGACACAGAGCTCAGAGGTTTCTGTGCATCTCCAGTCTAGAAATCTGTCATTTCAGCATTTCCTCTTTGGTCTGGGATGTTTTTGATTCAGTGCCAATGGGCAGATTTAACTGCTTGTTAAGTTGGTTTCTGGCACTTGGGTGTTCAGATTCTGTGTGGTGGAGGAGCTGTGGTGGACTTTGCCCACCCAGTTTGGTGTGTGCTTCTGAAAGGTACAGCCGTGGAGAAGAGGGTGCAGCTGTTTTTGAGGACAGAGAGGGGACATCTGTCTTGATACAACTTTCTAGAATATTAGAGTTCTGGTTTGCCTTCCAAAAAGATCATCTGGCCTTGGAGGCAGTCCTAATCGGTGGCAGACGGAAATCGGTATTGATCCATAGTCATTTGTGTTGGCTTTGGGAGAGGAATCACTGGGGAATGTGTGTGCAGGCTGGCAGGGATGTCCTCTGGCTTGATGATCCAGGAAAGGTCAGGAGAGAAGTGCAGCTATCCAGCTGAAGGAATTTTGGCATGCTGCTTGGGCCCAGGGATAAATTCTAAATAGCTGCCTTATGCCTATCTGAGAAAAAGTCTTTCCAGATCTGATGTAGTGTGTTCCTGTCATAGTGTGGTGGCTGTCAGGGTCTCCAATGTGCAGCTGGGCAGTTCATGCATGGAAGGACTTGTTGCCTTCAGTTCTCCCTTAGAGGCTTATAAACATTAACCACCCAGAGGCTACTGATTTAGATAAGCATGCTATAAATTGACACTGCATGTAAATGAGCTATCGTGCTGTGTTGTGGTGATTAATGTAACTGTAATGGCACACATTATCTCCTAAAGTTATGATAACCTGGGGAAATCACTTAAAGATAACCTGTTCTGTCTGTTCTCCTCAGGAGAATATCTGCATTTTGGCTCCACATAGCTTATCTTTACTCCTAATGCAAAGTAGAAAATTAGAGAGAGCAAACTGCATACTAGGACCATATTCTAGCTTGCATTGCATTTACTCCTGCATGTTAATTTTCTTATGCAAAAAAAACCTGCTTTTGAGTTGCCTTGAGACTGGCATTTTTTAATAGGCACTCTCCAGAGATCATACTAATTTTGTCCCAAGCTCAAGATCCAGGTGTCAGTGCTGGCACTTAGCTAATTGTTGCTGAACCTCTCATACTTCTGTCATGCTGGTAAGGCCCTGGCACTAACTGCTTGAGGCTTGGTTTGACTTAATTTGAGTCTTACAGGAATTTGTCTTTGTTTAGCTCTTCATTCTGAAAGGATGTACTTTCCCTTGCAGGTTTTGCCTGTGAAATAATTCAGTATTTGTTCCAGTTTCTAAACAAAACAGCTGATGAGTGATCTATAGGTACAAGTTTTAATAATACATGCATAGTTAAATTTGCAGAAAATTTTATTTCTTGTTTCAAATAAAATTTAGCAGAAAAGCAAAAAAGAGAGAAAAAAAAGCTGCCTTTGGTTTTCTTAGTTTCTTATTTTGATCCAAATCCTGAGAGAGCTGGGATTTTTGAATGTGAAGCATTAACAAAAAATGCTCAAGTATTTTAGAATCTCAAATGTTTGGATTCAAGATACATTTCCCACTTTTTACTTGGGAATTCTTTGGGCTGTCTACGCTCTTTTGTGTTCTACCATAGAAACTCTGTCTTGCTAATTATGATCACTCTCCTCCTCTCCCTGTATTTTCATATCAGGGATAGTAGAAGGAAGAGCACAGGAATTCTTGAGGAAAGACAAACTGTAACATGTGTGTATTCCTGGAATAGTTATTTGACCTCTCATGAGATTAGAAATGTCTCTTCATGAAGGAGCTCTTGAGAGAAGTGAGTGAGTTGGGGAAGAGGCTGGAGAAAGGAGGAAAAGCTCTTTCCCTGATGAGTGCTGGCAGTCACTCGGCTGCTGTGGGTCCAGGGCAGGAGGAGCTCAGTGCCCATCAGCGCAGGCTGCAGTGAGTGCTGAGTCTCTCCAGGCTGAAAGCAGTGCTGAGCTTTACAGAGTGGGGCTCCTGGAGAGCCTGCAGGACTGGAACTGCAGTGGCACACACCCTCTTGTGGCAGGAAGGGACAAGTCCCAGCACAGACCAGTGTGGCCTCTTGTTTTCTGTGCTCACTGGTTTGCCTTGCTCACTCCTTTGTGATCGTCTCTCTCTCGGGTGCACCACGTGTGCTTTCCTGCACTTGCCTCTTTCATCTTTTTGTTTCTGCAGTGCCTGAATCTGTTCTGTTTGTCTTGCAAATTCTAAAACTTCACCCTATTTAATCAGATTTTATCAGTATTTGGATTGTATTTAAACTGTGGGCTTTAAAGTGCCCTTTCTCACTAAGTTGCCAACATACTGAAAATATTCCTTACAGACTAAAACGTTTACAGGAGCAAAAAAGCTGAAAAAATAAACAAGGATGCTGAAGAACATACCAGTTTTGTGTCTTAAATAGCTTAGTTTGTCTGAACTACTATGAAGGGGTCATGTATAGATTAGGGGATAACATGCTGCTTTTCCCAGCTGTTTGATTAACCAGCTTAGGGATGGGTCAAATGCTCAGGAGCAGAGTGCAAGGAAGGCACATCATCACCTTCCAAGTGCAGAGGGACCCTACAGCATGTTTGCAGTTATCAGATTTGCTGCATAATAAGCTGTACGCTCCATTCAGCACTCTAATTAACCCAGGAAAGCTCTCTGGCTCAGTCTTTGCTGATAGCATGAACCTCACAAAGCCAGGCAGTCTCACCAAAGTACCTCTAAATAAGATTAAGCAAAGCGAGCCAGCCATGAAATAAAATGTAGGCTAAGTGTCTAGCAAATACTATTATTTGCTTTCATTTAGTACCAAGTTCTGTACTTGGTATGAGGTGTCCAAGCATTTAATGTGTGAGTAGCACTGGCAACTCCTAGCAAGTGCTGACAGATGAGACCTTAATCATTAATGTTTCTCTGTACAGACAATAATAACCAAATGCTGTATGACAACACTTATAAATACGAGTTGATTGTATTTCCTATAACTCTTAAGCAGTCCTGGCTCTCACTGATGCCCATCAGGATTGGGAATTACATGTTGGTGGGCTCTTCTGGAGCATGGTGGCAGACTGGGTAATGCTGGGATATCAGAGGAAAGGAGAAAAGCCTAGGCTGGTGGAAGGTTTGTAAAGTGGCAGGTTCTTAGCCCTGTGCTGCTGCTAAAGATCTTTGTCAGACAGCAGGAAAAAGAAACTGTGATGGAGAATAGAGCAGGTACAGACATACAGAGTCCTGAAATCTATTACCTGTTTGAAGAATGGATCTCATCCTCCTTTCTTTGCCTTTTCAGGTATCTTGCAATATCTTCAGAACTCTCCCACCTAGCGACAGCAATGAATTTGATCCAGAAGAAGATGAGCCCACCTTGGAGGCATCGTGGCCGCACTTACAGGTTTTTGATTATTTACCTCAGAAGAATTTCTTGTCATTGCTTACTGCATCTAATAATTTTCTCAGCTTTTTTTTAACCTGTGAATCAGAACTCGTCTGTGAGACACTAACATTTATTAATACTGTTTATGATTCTAATATAGTACCTACAGAGATGGGAGAGAATTTTGTGATATTTGCAGAATGTTAAAGCTTTCTTTCAAAATTATATTGATGGTGTCCCTCATATTCCTGTTTTCCTTCGCTGATTTAAAAATTATTTTGCTTTCTCAACTGTTTTGATGCACAAGTATTTTTCAGCAACTTCAGCAAGAGCATTGTGAGGATGACACTGCTGGCAGTTTTGCTTTATTGAGGGTGGTTAATATTCATATGAAGGTGCACAGGTGTTGGCAGCTGATCAGAAAAATGAATGAGAAGCTGCATCCCTGTCTAAGTCCTCCTTCCTCTCCTTGAGTCAAGGTTTGCTCCCAGGTGTTTGGAGCAAGATTCAAGCTCACTGAGTGGCATCCCTTCCTCTGAATTTCAGCTGTCAAAACAAGGGATTTTGAGACCCCCCCCATGTGGAATAACACTGCATCCAGGTCTGGAGTTATTAGCACAAGAAAATTGTGAGCCTGTTGGAGTGGGTCCAGAGAGGAGGGTGCAGAGATGATCAGAGGGCTGGAGCACCTCTCCTGTGAGCACAGGCTGAGAGAGCAGGGCTTGTTCATCCTGGAGAAGAGAAGGCTCCAGGGAAACCTCACTGCAGCCTTCCAGTACTTGGAAGGGAGCTTGTAAAAAACAAAGGAGTGTGACTTTTTCCACAGTCAGATAATGATAGGACAAGGAGAGATTCAGATTACACTTTATTAAGAAGTTCTTTACTTGTGAGGGAGTGAGGCCCTGGCACAGGTTGCCCAGAGCAGCTGTGGCTGCCCCATCCCTGTGAGTGTTGAAGGCTCAGGGATTTTGAGCAACCTGGTCTTGGGAAAGGTGTCCCTGCCCATGGCAGGGGGGTGAAATGAGGGGATCTTTAAGGTCCTTTTCAGTCCAAACCATTCCATCGTTCTATGATTTTGAATGAAGAACATAAACTAAATTGGAGAAAACATCATTGATACTAATGCAGTAAATACCTTTTTAGAAAATATAGATGAAGATCCTGAGTGTGTTAGTCAGGATAATGACTCACACCACTGGTAAATTTACAGGAAGTTTGCTTGAGTAACAGTTTGTGGAGTTTGTGAGTTTTTGTGAGCAAAGGAGCAAAATTGATCTCAGCCTGAAATGAAGATTTTATTTTACAGTTGCATGCACAGTCCTGGGAGCAGTTTGTTTCACTCTTTTGTGCTAATTCAGAATCTGTTGAAATTTAGGTTCACCCCTCATTTATATTTAAATTTCACAAAAAATAAGAATCTTTAAAACTTCAAGGCAGCTCTGAGGAGCTGTGCCTGCCTGGAAACAGCACATAAAGTGACACTGGTGCTGTGGTTCAAAAAGTCATTACTTGCATGGAAATGATGGAATTTCTTATCCAGTGGATGGCTTACTATTGTCAAGAAGAAATTCACCGAAGTATTTGTGAAAAGTCGATGGAATTGATTTCCTGATGATTTAATGTTGGTGTTATGTAAGCTGTCACTTTTCCCACAACTTATTTCTAAACTTCTCTCCTGCTTTTTGATTTCCTATTGCTTCCTTTGAGAAGTCAGAGAACACTGTTTAAAAGTACCAGCAGCACTTTAGCAGCCTATTGCTGTCATGGAAAAGTTTAAAATGATTTTAAAATGTAATTTTTAAGCTTCTTTTCTCCTTTCAGTATCAATATTCATACTCACTAAAGACAAAAAGGAAAAAGTTTTCAATGGCTGCTCTTTATGAAAAGGTTCTGCAAAGAGAATGGCTGGCTGGTAGCTCATTATCAGTGACAGATCAGAGTTGCTGTCTTATGAGGCCACAGCAGTCTCTGTTTCACTTCACTTCCTTGTTCCCTGGTTTTTATACTCTTCTTTTTCTCCACTAAATGAAAAGTCTTGCTGTCCCACTGAAGAGTTTAGGTAGAGATGGAATTGCATGAAAATAAGCAGATTTTCTCCAGCCCTGAGGCTAATCTTTACAGTAAGTTAGGAACTTCTGAATAAATTCTGGTTTGTATTCTTCTTCTGTGTTTCAAGTTGTACTAGAACACTACTCTAAGCAGTTTCTAATTTAATTTAAATATTTCCAACTGTTTCACCAACCCCTTCAGAATTGTAATGTCTGTATTTGATGTGACTTCAGCAGTTCAGAGGGCAGTTTAAATGTGCTTCCCAATTACTCTGGGAAGCTTTACAAGATGATAACAAGCATTACAAGATGGCACTGCCTGTTCTTGGTGATGAAATGTCTTTGACTGGAGTTAAATAAGCAAAGGCAGCTTAAAAAGCTCATGTAATTAATTTTAACTAAAAGGTGGCAATTAGATAAAGGAGAAAAATCTTTTCCATTTTTTAACCCTTTGTACTGGGGAAAAATAAGCATTTAATTGTCTAACAAAATAATTTAGGGAAATGTTAAAAATATAAAGAGTAATCAAGTCATAAACTAAACCCATGTTTTGTTTATTTTTTCTTTTGCAGCTTGTATATGAGTTTTTCATACGATTTTTGGAAAGCCAAGAATTTCAGCCCAGCATTGCCAAAAAGTACATAGATCAGAAATTTGTATTGCAGGTAAGCTGGTGTGTTTTCTTTAAGGCTTAGTGTCATTTCTGGGGGGAAAAAATCCTTTAAAAAGATTTTGTTTAGAATTTGAAAGTGTAACTTCATTTGCAACAGAAAAAGGCTAAACCAGCATCTACAGTTTTCAATCTATGGAGGTTGTGGAAAAAGGTGTGTGTGTGTTTATATGTCAGTCTCTGTTACTATAGATACATAAAATAGGTGGTTTGGATCCACTTTCAATACCTCAGTCAAAATATTTGACTTGCTGGTTTTGAGACAGAGCTGAAACAGTAACTGTTGAAAAATGAAAAGTTGTCTACCAAGTAGTCTCAAAATGTTGTTCTCTCTAGAGAGACTACTTAAACACCAGTTTTAATGTGTCTTAGTATTGTTTATACATGCAGAGGTGGTTGGAGGAAGTTGTTTTCTGAGATAAGCCAGGACACTCCACAGATACGTTTTATGTCTTCAGATTTGAGAACTGGCCTGTCTTGGGTTTTGTTTTCCCTTTGTGAGTTTTTGTGTAATTGCAAAGTCAAAAAGAACTTTGTGCTCTGTAGCTTGCTTTTGAAATCAGGGGAATTTAGAAAGATTCCTGTTTAGTTAGAAAATGGAGTTTCCTTGCAGGCTGACACTTGAATGAAAAAGCAACTAGAGTTGGCAGGAGATACTCAGCATTTCTGAAGACCTTTCTCTTGCCCCTTATCACTCATGGAGCTTTTATTTTTCCCTGTACTGCTCATGCAATAAAAGTTGTGCTTTTACTGTTCATGTATGTTGTTTCGATGAAGAATACCTGAAAAATGTAGTGAACACAGCAGTTTCTGTCCTTACATTCAAAGTTTCAAAGAAGGGAATTCAGTTTCCTTCTTGATATCACAAGACCTTCTTCATCCTACAAAAGCAATAGGATATACTTAAATTTTTATTTTATCTATCTCCTAAACACAAGAGCATTTTTCATGTGGATCAAACCTCTGGTGGTTTCATTTTTGTTCATTTCAGTACTGATTTGACAAGGAGGTGCACCAATGTGTTCATCCAGTATGTGGTGGAGATAAAAGAATATGCATGATAAATCACTCCTGACAGGTTTTTCCAGGCTGGTTTTAGTTTGATTAGATAGAGCAGGATTGCATTAGGATGAATGCATGTGCTCTCCTTCAAAATCTAGTAGAAATAACTCTTAGATGCTCCTGTTCTGTGCTGCTGAACTTGGTCATGACTGGCAACATCCCACTCACACTCTTTTAAGACATTCAAAACTGTCAGTTTGGCACTAGAGAATGGGTCTAAACCAAGGATTTTTTTTTTTTTTTAATCCTGCTAGTTTTCATTAAATCTATTTAAAGGAAGAATAGTATCTACTGAAAGAGGGGAATAAGAGATTTTAAGATTTACATATCAGAAAACATGATATGACAATTAAGAGGTCAAAGGAGTTCTGAGGTTTCCTATGTTCTTATGGGGTTTGGTGATGCCCATTTTTATATTGCTGTGCACAGTGTGTCAATTTAAAATTCACATTTTTCTGTAAAAAGTTCTATTCATCCACATATATATATGCATATACACACACAAGCAAGTAATATTTCCATGTGTGTAAATATTTTATGGTGAGCTGTAGGAACTGGGGTGTCCTTCCACTTCCTGTTGGGTTTGTTGTGTGTCAGGAGTAACTCCTGAGTATCTGCAACTGAGATCCCTTACACAGGAAAGCAATTTGAGACTGAAGAACATGAAGTGTTTTGGTGTCTCATGACACTGACAGCACAAATGGGACATTTGGAGTATTTGGAATCAGCTTTTTCTCAAAATTAATTTTTAAATTAAAAAGTAATGAAGTGCTTCTTGGCAGTAAGGATGCCTGTATAAAAGAAATATTTAAAGAACTTACAGTGTTTTTTTTTAATGGACTTTTTTCAAACTTTTTGCTTGTTTATTTGCTTTTTTCTTTTTTTTATGGTATAGCTGTATTTCTGGCTTTCAGCTGTATGTTTTAATAATATACTGTATTTACCAGTGTAGCTGTTCATTTCTAAAGCCTGCTTATGTACAGTTTGAAATGGTTGGCAGTGGTTGCTAAGAGACATACTATTCAAATATATCCACAAGTCTCTGTGTTATGTAGGTTGCTATTTTGGAAAATTAATTTTCCTTTTCTGTGTATGTTTAGAATAGTCAAAATAAATTATGGAAGTCTTGAAGCTTATTCATAAAAATAAAACTTTATTGTTGAAACCTGATAACAAATTGGATGTAGCAAAATAATAGTCTTTTTTTNTTTTTTTTTTTTTTTTTTAATTAGAGACTTAGTCTTAGTTTAGCAGTGTTTCCAGAGAGGATCTGCATAAGAGAACTGGAAATATAAATACTTTTCAATCCAGTAAGAAAACAAAAAACATAAGTGCTTCCAGCTGTTTGCTGTCTTAGGCTGAAATGTGCTATTTGGGGAAAGATGAGGTGACTATTTATTTATTTAAATCTAGACTAATTGAGCAGAGCAATGTGTTTATAACCTCTGGAGGGCAGCTGACAAACCTCATCCTTCCCTCATGAAGTGCCCACCACAGATTCTTACTGCAGGGAAAATACAGTGAGGTCTCATTGCAATATGCAGAAATGTTCCAAACAATGAGGAAGAATGTGTGCATCAGTCCTAGACCTGGATGTTAGAAAGCAAAATCCCAGACAGCCCAACAGCTTTTAATCATATTTTTTCCTATCTTTTTTCACCTCCTCAAAGTTGTGTAACAGTTTAACAGACATCATGTATAGCATGCATACACTGACATGTCTAGTTGTAATAGGTATTTATAATTTATCTGTTTGTGAATCTAAGATAATTCTGTTTTCTGCCACTCCTGTAATGATTTTCTGACAGCATCTTACCCATTTTAAGACCTGTTTGACAAACTGTCTTTATTTTTCTTGCAAGACAGGTACTGGTTCAAAGTTACTTTTTTTCATGCAAGAAAGATACTGGTTGCCTATGATTACTAAAAATTACCTAAAATTCCCTGGTTTCTGCACATTTGGGGCAGTTGGTTGTGCTTTTTGCTTTAAAGTTTACCTCTGAATTTAGTCCAAACATCCACCAGAGTAGCCAATCTTGTGGTGTCACAAAGAAATGAAGAAGGTGGCTAAGGGAAAGCTCATATTGCTGTGGCAGAGGATTCAAGGGGAACAGAACGAAGATCTGCAGGTGATATTCCTGCTGCTCATTTCATGCAGCTTCAGGTGTCAGTGTTTGGGATATATTTTGTACAATACCAGACCCTAAAACACCTTCTCTCTTGACTGAGTCTCACATAACCATTTTGCTGTGTATTTAAGAGCTACTTAGTAAATGTGGATTTTCTATTGTTGGGTTTTTTTTTTTATTCATTGTTTTGTTTTGGTTTTTTAATTGGCATTGATAATGAAATCATCATTTTGTTCAAAGTGAAGGATTAATTCCCTTTGATGCTTTTGATTTGTGGCAATTGGTGGAGATCCTGTAGCAGCAGATCCAGTGCTGGCATGGACTTCTCTGTTGAGTCTTTCCACAGTGTGAGGGCCATGCAATCACTAGGAAGGCTTAAGAGCTCATCATATGAATTACAAGCAATTAGAAAAATGTGACCTTGACACAATGTTGTGAGAACAAAGTATTAGAGCAAATGAGGATCTTCTGGTTCTGCAGAGTCAGGGAAAGGTGGATGGTAAAAGGGAAACTGTCTTACTGTATTTATTTTGGGGGAGAAGGAAAGACAGCATTTTGGAGCTAGTTAATCACAAATTTATTTTTCTGAGTTTTATGGTGTTGTACTGAGGTTCCAGCAGATTTTTTAAATACTGGGTATCTACTCCTTGCTTACCATGGATGTCACATTCTTTCATTCATGTGTTTTCATGAATTCAGTTTGATACAGAACTCTGTGTGTCCTACTTGTCAGATGTCTCCTGTTTCAGTTCTCTTTTTCCTTTAAACACAGCTGTTGGAGCTGTTTGACAGCGAAGACCCTCGGGAACGAGACTACCTAAAAACAGTCTTGCACAGAATTTATGGCAAGTTCCTGGGTCTTAGAGCATTTATCCGAAAACAGATTAATAATATTTTTCTACGGTAAGTTGTGGAAGAAGGGGCTTTTTGCTTATGAATGCTTTAGGAAACTGATATATCGCTTATATTTAACTTTTCTTTTTTTAGATTTGTTTATGAAACTGAACACTTCAATGGCGTAGCTGAACTGTTGGAAATTTTAGGAAGGTAAAGGAGTCTTTATTTATTATCTAACTCAGACTTCCCCTGTGGACACGTCAGGATAGTGTCAGATTCGGAAAAAGTATTATGATAATCCCTGATTCTGAAAACAGATGTGTGCACATGCTCATCTTTAAGCCCATGTGCAAATCTCTGTCACATCTTTGCCAAGAATATATAACTACATGCAAGTTACAGCCAAAGTGTTGGATTGATTTTATGTGTGTGAGTCCATTAAATACTGCACACTTCATCCTTACATGCTGGAGGATTATTTTCTTCTGAGCACACTTAGCAGAATGAATGTTTTGAGTGAGTCTAAATTTGGTAGGTTAATTACTCGGGACCACTTTGCTCACATGAATTTACAGGCCACATAGACAAGGTTTATCTGTTTGGCAGCAGGTTTGTGCAGCTGTTTATGTGATTATTCCTAATGGGAGCTGGGTTGCTACCTGGATATGTAGTGCCCTGCTAATATAAAGCAGGACCAAAGTCAGCAGCTGTTTACAAGTGCTGTTTTTAAACAGATGCTGACTGCTAAATATATTCTAATCTAGAAAGTCTTTGTTCAGACCTCAGTATTGCTCTCTGTGATGATGACACTAACAAATATTTCTTTTCTAATTTCCAGTATTATCAATGGTTTTGCTTTACCTCTCAAGGCAGAGCATAAACAGTTTCTGGTGAAGGTGCTGATCCCTTTACACACAGTCAGGAGTTTATCACTCTTCCATGCACAGGTAGAAATGATGAAAATATTTTCTGTTCAGTAAGAATTATATGTATGTTTTTTAAGGTTGCTTTGTGAATTTAATTACATGCACATAATTTTTTTTCCAAAATTAATTCAATATCCTTTGATAAATATCTAACTTCTGATTAGGTAATTAAAAGCATAACATACATCTGTAATAGTTTGGAAATTTTGTTTAGTAGTTTTAAGCTCTTTGTCTAGGTTTTCCTCTCTACTCTTTTCTCATTCTCACAAGTTTGCCTTTCCCATTCTCTCTCCCAAGGGGATGTTTGGGCTTCCTCAGTCTTGTCCTCTCAAGGCCCTTTTTCACCCTGACAACCTTCTGAATACTGATACCCACATTTTTCATTTAATATTCTCCCTCACAGATTCCTTAATACTGCATTTATGCTCTCATACATCTTTCTATACCTTTGGCTTTCATGATATAATTTTTCCTCTGATAACTGCTACCTGTTGCCTTTCTCTCTGATTTTCAGATAGTGAAAATTTTCAGTATTTCTTATGGTGATGAAGCTCTGCTTTCTAAGTATCTTATTCCAGGTTTTAGCTGTGTCGACTCATCTTGCAAGAATTCTCATGACTTTGCTGTATAAAATTAGTAAAAAGATGCAGTTTAAGAGAGTAGCAGAAGCTTCAAACATTGCTTGTATGATTGTATTTAGAATTCCAAGTTGTTCTGATTATTATTTTCCATGCTACTTTGTCACTCTGATTGTTCTTGTAAAGCATCCTCTTGTTTCTTATAAAATGATCTTTGAATGGATTTGCACAGTGCAAACTGCATCTCAGTCTAAAATTGGATGTAGTTTGAGAGAGCTGAATAGCATCTTGCCTTAAGTGTCTCCTTTTTAAAAAGTTGGGGTTTTGTGGGTTTTTTATAGAAATGTTCTAACTTTGTTTTTGTAAATTCTTACCTCTTCACAGCTGGCATATTGCATAGTACAGTTTCTGGAGAAAGACCCCTCACTCACAGAACCAGTAAATATTTCTTTCATACTTCTTTTTCACTATGAATGGTTTACCCTGTAGAGAGAAAAGTAAAAAAATCTAACTTCTCTTTCCTTCTAATTTAGGTCATTAGAGGTTTAATGAAATTCTGGCCAAAAACCTGCAGTCAGAAAGAGGTAAGTGATATTGCTAGTATTACAAAGAAAATAATAAAAAAAGAAAAGAGTTATTTTGCTCTAAAGCATAATAAGCAGAGAATCCTTAAATAATTCGTGGTTGATAGCACATTCTGTGGTGAATCTTGGTATTATTTCTTGTAGATGATTTTTCAATACTTTAATACTATTTTTTGAACAATTTTGACTGTGAAAAGTTTGATAAGTCTGGTTTCTATTCACAAAATAATTCCTGGTACTGCTGCAGAGAATTTTTTAGAAAGGAGAGAATAAACATAGTTAAGGAAAGATTGGAAAACTCTTGTTAGATTTGGAATTCTTTATATATGAAGACAGTATTTTTCCAGTGAGGACAAAAGATATTTTATGTGGTGTTTACCTACTAAACATGTAAAAGATGCAGTTAAACATGTGCATTTTTGATTCAAATGCAAGAGTTTCCCTAGTGTGAGGTTTTGTGAAACAGCAAAACTATTATTTTCAATATTGCTCTCAAAAATGAGGTAAAATTAGGAGAATCTCCTTAGTTACTTAAGTTTAAACCTTGGTTGTTCAGATCTTTGTATGAGACAAGGTTTTCAGCATGGATGTATATACTGGTGCAATTCTGAATTTCATTTAAAATACTTTAAATGCAGCACTTGAAAAGGAAACTTCTCCTTGTTTTAAGTCCAAAAGCTGCCAGTGGTAGAACTGATGACATTTTTTGAGAGAGGGTCTCACTGAGCTAGTGAGGTTTCCATTTCTTCCTGAGCAGTAGAATTTGCAGATTACCAGCATTCTGCAGAACAAGATGATTTGGAGGTTTTATATTCAATGCTTTCTTTTCTGTCTTTAGGTCATGTTTCTAGGAGAGCTGGAGGAAATCTTGGATGTAATTGAACCATCACAATTTGTCAAAATCCAGGAACCCTTGTTTAAACAAATTGCCAAGTGTGTCTCTAGCCCTCATTTTCAGGTCAGTGGTAGAGGTAATTGTTTGTATAGGAATGTATAGTCTCAGTTTCAAACAAAACTCCCCCTAAATGTAAATATTATCTTATGTTATGTTTTTAAATACTTGTCTTCTTTGGAAGAGGATATGTTGGGGTGAAAGGTTAGGTCTGAGCTCCATGAATAACTTGTTAGAAGTGTTTGGGGTTGCAACACAGAGCTTGTCCTTCTGAGCCTCTCACAAATCCTTAACCTGTGTCCAAGCAGAGTTTGAGCCCTTCTCACTGTGGGTGGCAGGTGCTGTCCCTGTAGACCCTGGAGGATGGATTTGCTCCCTGGTTTTGGTGCAGTGTTGTGCAGTTCCTGTTTTCTGACTTCCTTCTAACCATATAACCACGTCTGGTTAGAGGTGACACAAACTGTAGCTTATTTTAATCACATTGTATAATGGGAGGAAGGGGAATGAATGGGATGTAAATGGATATGTGAAGAGGATATAGAGTTCATGGCCTGTAGTGTCTCCATATTAAGCCTGGTGATCTGTCCTGGCACAAAGACAGATGTGACTTTTCAGCTCTTCCTTGGACTGCATCTCTTTTTTAATCATAATTCAAATCAGCGTCCTCCTTCCTAAACCCCAGCCCCTCTCCAGGTCAGTTACTGTCCTTGGTCTCCTCTCTTATCCAGCCCAGCTACTGGGCCTTTCCCTGTCTCCTTCCTCTGGTATCCCAGCACTGCTGTAGTATTTGCAGTATTTTTCCAACTGCACTCTTCCTGATTTGAGGGAAGGGGTGATGGGAAGTCTCTCTGCTCTTCCTTCCCCTCCTCAACTGCAGCACTGATGCTGTGTCTGCACCCAGTCTTCAGTGAGCAATAACACATTGCTCAGGAAATAGAGAGTGGGTGCTGTGGGATCAGAACAGGATAGAAATTAATTCCATTAATGCATATTATGCTACTGATTAGAGTAGTTTAATTCCAAAACTAATGACTGCTGTTAGCTCATCTTTGTGGAGTTTCTCTGTGATTTGTTTTTCGATCAGAAAATCACAAAATTACAAGTATTAATTCCTGTTAATATTTTATTTCTTTGACCCAAAGGTGGCTGAAAGAGCGCTGTATTATTGGAATAATGAATACATCATGAGTTTGATAGAGGAGAACTCAAATGTTATACTTCCCATCATGTTTTCCAGCCTTTACAGGATTTCTAAAGAGCACTGGAATCCGTAAGTTGGTGCATTTACACTTTATCTCTTACCATTTGACATCCCACTGATAAACTCAGGGAATGTCTGCTGAAGAACATCTGAATGGGAGAGATGCAGACTCAAAGCTGCTCTGAGCAAGTGCAGCTCTGTTAATGCCAGTATATATTAGTCTGCACTTGAGCTTGTCTCAGTGTTTTTAATTAACTGGTATGTGTACAAAAATCACTACTTTGTAGGATAAAAATAGGCCTTCTCAGAAGTTGGAAAAAAGAAGAAATTAAATGTTACATTGTTATTGAAGGAAAAATGTTGCTCATCAAGTGTTTCTCCTACGCAGTTTTTTTATAAAGGGGTTGGCTCTTAAGCCTGATTGTAAATTGTCTAGAAGAATATCACTTGGCATTTGTGGCTGTGTCATCAACTGATACCTCTGGGAGACTTTTGGTGTTGGCATTTTTTTAAACATCCATGAAACATACAGACAGTATATTCTTAGGTTGGGCTGGTTTATCTAAATTTATTTAAATATAGCTGTTCTCTGCGACAATAATTGAGCAGTTACTTAATATTGATATTGTGATAATTAGGCAATTTTATTTTAAACTGAATGGCCTAGTAAAAAGTGTTTTTATGAAAAATTCTACTGCAGTGAGATGACATATATCCCTTATTTTAGTTGGAAAGTTTTTCTAAGTCAAGATGATTAGCATTTAGTAAACCCAGTATTTTTAGTGAGCTGTGCTATGTTCAAGTCCCAGTTGCTCTGAGACCTTACTGTAAAATGTTTCATCTTTTCAAACATTGGTCTTTTTGTTCTGTACCTAGTCAAACTCTCAAGGTTGTGTGCTTACATGACAAATCTAATGCTGCTGGAAAGCCTCTGTAACTTAATACTGGTCACAAAAGGACACTTTCCATGGCACAGTACTCCAGTACCAGTCTCCAACCTTTTTATGTTATGCACTGGGATGCTTCTGGTAATGAGAATATTCCAGTATCCCAGTTCACAGAGTTTTCATACCCATTGAAATTTTGTTACATGAGCCAGGTAAAGACACATCTAAAATAAAAGAGATATTTAAAGAATTTTTATATTTCTAAGAAAATTTTTCACGTAGGCAACAAAAATGAAAGTTTATTTAAAGAGATGAGAGAGACAGGGGTGCATGGGAAATGGCACATAGCTTGTGTGCTCTGAGGATTAGCTCCAAAGGTTCCTGGCACTTGTGCTGTTGATTCACTGCCTCCTGGCTGAAGAGCTGCTTCTTAAGCAGCCCTGGGTCTGAATATGACAGCCAGAGTAGTGGATCAGGAACTGTGAAAGGGAGAATGAATATGAACTGTATGAGCACAAGGAAATCACTCTTGAAGTACAGCTTTGTATTTTGCATAGATGCACTGAATATTCAGCTTCATAGAAGAGTCATAAGGAAATATGAATCCCTTTCATTTTGTGTTTGAATTCTATTCCTTCTGCCAGGATTGATGATTTGAATCTCTGAAGTTGCATTCAGAATTGCTCCACAGCGTGAAGGAAGAGACTGTAGTTATATGTAATGGCTTTCTGTTGTTGCCTTTTACCCTAGAGTTTTGGCCTGCTCCATTTCAGTAGTCAGTAGGGACATGAAAGCTGATTCTCACCTTTAAGTATGTTAATCAAAAGTAGTTTCAGTGCAATTGAAGAATTTACATAACCATGCTTGCAGGAACAGAATTGGTCACAGAAAGGCTGGGAAGAGAAGACACTTTTTATTTCACGTTTGATTTCACCTGAAACTAATGGATTCCTTTCTTTCTTCTTTCTTCCATGTTTCACAGGGCTATTGTGGCTTTAGTCTACAATGTGTTGAAGGCATTTATGGAAATGAACAGCACCATGTTTGACGAGCTGACAGCCACTTACAAGTCAGATCGTCAGCGGTAACTTTTTAAAGCTTTTTTTTGTCAGCTGTGCACATGGCCTGCAGTTTAGTTCTCCCATTACACAGGTGCAGTTGCAGAATCTCAGGCATTATAGACACTGCCCCATTTTTGCCCTTGGCTTCTCACTGCAGGTTGTTCTTTAGCCTTTATTAAATACAGTATCCATTGCATGGCTTGGGAATCCACATTCTTCATGCAATTCCTTTTTGACTCCACATTCCAAAACACTTAAGTGTGTATCAAGATCTTCAGTGATAAAAGGAAAACAAGAGTTGAAAGGTCTTTGCTTAAAGACTTTTAAAAAAAAAAAAAGTTACACTGAGGTTTGAAAAGACACGAGGGACGCCCCTAAGATTTGATTTCCCAAGCTGCTGTTTGTTGGCTGAATGTGATCTTAAAGCAAAGGGACATCTCTCAGCCTTTTTATTTCTTATTCTTATTTCTTATCTCTCAGCCTTTTTATTTCTTATTTGTTTCTTATTTCTAACTTCTTTCTTATTCAGAGGTCCTGCTCTGAGTCTCTTTCAGCATGCAGGATCCATTAAATACACCACTCATAGAGGCATTAATTCAACTCCAGTGACTTCTTGTTTTTTCTCCCATTTTCCCTAATCTTTATTTCTCCATTACAGTGCAGCATCTTTTCTCAAAAGTTTCACCTTATGCAAAGATTAGGTGAATAAAAGGAGCAAATTTCAGGAACTTTGAACAGGTTGCAGCTTCATTTAAGCCATACCTTGGCTGTGACTCAGGGTTCCCCCAAGCAATGCAAAGGGCAGTGCCTGTCAGCAGAGGTTTTTAGGGTAGTCCAACCTTGAAAGTCTCTTGGCTGCTGTAGTTTTTTGACTTGTCTGACTGGAGTCACTGGCCTTTCATTCAGCTTTTTTTTATAGCCAAAAAATCTGCACGTAACAGGCTAGTTCATTAATATGGTATTTTACTTTAGAGACTTGTTTAGAGATATTTAAACTAAGAAGCCAGATATTCTTGATACGAATTGATAAATAAGTGCCAGTCATGTAGTGCAGTTGAGACAAATTGTGTGGTTTCCTAGCAAAAAGAGAGTTTTAGGACTTATCATCTAATCCAGATATTCAGTGAGGCAGCTTGGTGACCTGAATCCATTTGTGGTTGCACTTTGCCCCTTAAGATGAGAAATTCTGCTCTGAACAGGACCAGACACTGCAGTGGTGTGTCCCATTTCTGGATAATGGGGGAGGTTTAGTGGCTGAACTGCACAAAGAATTTCTTTTGCACCTGCTGACAATGTATTTCTTACCAAGGCTGGTACTAACCATTTCACCATTTTTATTTACTTCTTATAATTTTAAAATCTGAGTGTATAAACCAGGATATTTACCTTAATGTTTTCAGAAAATCTTCAGCATCTTAATAAAACCACATTTTAGAAGGGTAACTTTGATACCACTTAAAGCTTGAGGAGAAATACATTCAATATTAATGGCTAGGTTAGGTCAAATAGGTAAGTTAGATGAGGTGATCATCCTCTAACAGACCTATAGGTAAGCAGGCATGTATTTCCTAATGATTAGAAGATAGATATTGGTAAGTAGCCTGAAAATGTAAGGCTATTTCACTTATTCTTGTATTTAATTTTAAATATTTTCTAGTAACAATAGGCTTTTTTTTTCCTTTACTGTTCTTCAGGGATTTATCTGAAAGTTGTTTGTATTTTTTTTTTAATATGTTTAAAATCCTCTTGGGAAATCAAAATTCCAAACAAATGAGCCAGATGTTGGTATGTTGACTGAATCAAAGTGTGTAGGAATGTTTCTAATCCCTTGAAATACATCTCAAGACTTCTGTAATGTGACTGGCAGAGAATCTGTGTATCTGTCATTATTAGATTTCCATTTCATCTAAACCTACAAGGTGATGTCATAGAAATTGAAAGCATTTTGTGCCTTGCAGTCTCAAGGAGATTTATTCACAGTAAGCTGTGGCAAAGACAGGAAATTTAGAAAGCAAACAATGCAGGTAAAGTAAATGTTAGGTTTGCTGTTTAATTTTCTCAAATCAGCCACTAAAGTCTGTTGTTAAAGCAAATGCTACATAGCTCTTGCAGGAATTTGGTGTGGAAAAAGAGTAACTCCCTGAACAAAAGGCACATCTTGTAGGTTGAACTTTGCTTTGGTTGGTTCCTAAGCTATAGGGAAGCCAGCAGTCAATGTCAGTAAGAATAGTGATTCTAAAAGAATCAGGGAATGCTTTCTGGAAAGTTGCTGTGATTTATAAGATTATTTATATCTTAAATAAATAAACACAAAAATAATTTCATAACTTAGTCCAAAATGTTAATTTTTATAATTTTGACAGATCAGTTCTGTAGTAAAAGTCCACTGCATTTTTTAAATTCCTAATTGTAAATGAGTGTCTATGAACACTGTCACTTTACCCAGCTCACATATTATGCTCTTCTCATACTGCTTTGTTTAGTTATATTTATGTAGGTAACAAAAAAGAAAGAAAATTTAAAAAAGTTAAATATATATAAGGAAAATTGCAGTTGGGTTCAAGAAAATTAGTGCAGCTATTTAATGTCAATGATACATTTTTTAACATAAATATTATTTATCTCCAGTCTTCTCTCTTGCTAACTCTTTGTTTTATTTCATCTGTCAGTGAGAAGAAGAAAGAGAAAGAGCGTGAAGAACTGTGGAAAAAACTGGAGGATTTGGAATTAAAGAGAGGTCTTAGACGTGATGGAATAATTCCAACTTAACAAAAAAACAAAACAGCATTATTAACCTGTGGAGTCACACATTTATGTAGTAGAAGATGGAGCAACAGTTTTCTGTATTGTGCAACTTTACAGTAGATTTCACATTTGTTTCATTATTACAACAGCACTGTATATACCTGTCTCTAAGTAAAGGAAAAAAATAAGGACTTTAATCCAAAGTTTGGACAACAGATGGACTTCTCAGAACTTTGCAAACATAATCATTGTTTTAACCCTTCTTTAAAACCAGTCTTCAAAGATCTGTTGATGAAAATTGCAATGTCAGATTCCATTGTCAGGACCTGTTCCTTATTTATCGTTAGCAGAGAGTATAATACAACTTTCAAATGTGAACAATCTTAAAATTTAGCTTGTCTTTCTGCTAAACTGTTACGTGTATTTATAGTAAAAGAGAAAAAAGACTGTCATTTCCTTATGAGTTTGTGTAACATCCTCCTTCTCTGGATAACTTTACTGTAATTTGACTTTCTTTTCCTTTTGCATATCTTCATAAGTTGAATGTCCATTCAGATCAGGACCATGAAAAACATTGGTCCTGAATAAAAGTTTTGTTTACTGGTGTGAGCATTTTTTTAGTACCAGACTGTCTCTGGTGCTTCCTTAATTTGAACATTAGGAATTAAAAAACAAGAAGGTGATAAACATAGTAGGAAAGGGAGCTTTGGATTCGTGCACCTATTTATTGCAAATCCAAATTAGTGTCCACAATCCATGGAAAAAAAAAAAAGGGCGGTGGTAACACCCTGGACTTCAATACCTGACCAGTATTAGTGATGCAGCATTGGACACACATACCAGAGTTGGTTTAGAAACACTAATTGCTAAATTATTACAGTATGTTCTTATTGGACCATTCTGAAAGAATAAAGACAACATGCTGAACAACACAAGCATGAAATTGATCTCCAATGGTCATGGATCTAATTGGAAATTGAGATAACAGTTTGGACAGTTTGGAGTTGTTGCCTTACTTTTTAATATGTATTTATAAAGTGTTCCAGCAAAAGAGGATGTAGCCTCTAAGAAACATACTCTAGTGTTTTTGTGGTTCTAGTACTATTACTCATCACAGTACCAGCCCTATGGTCTTAGCTGGAAAGGATTCTGGATAATACACTTCTGCATTCTCATCTGGATGCTCATTCCTAACTACTGTATTTGTTACCAAAAGTGGTTCTACAAATGCTACTGAAAAAAAAAATTCTGGAAATCCTAATGTTCTGAGTATTAATAATAAAGTTTAAAATGCTTTTATATCAAAGGTGCATTGTGACCAAATTGTTTAAAACAAAAGAGGAAAAAAAAATACAAAAACAAAGAAGAGGGCTGTATTATAAGTATACATTATTGGCTATCTGCTTTGTATTTGAAAGTGGAATCTTACATCTTTGGTAGGTAAAATGCTGATAAGACTTCTGTACAGTATATATTTAGCTAATGCAGTTGCATTATTCTATACCGGAAGGTATGTGTTTCAGGATTTTTCTCCAGGATGCTTTTGAACTGTTATAGACATATGACAACAGTGAATTGATAATCCTAAACCATCAATCCAGCAGTATTTACAGTATAAAAATGAATTGGTGTTCATGAGTCTTTGTGATAGTTGCAAACATGAATTTATGACCTGTTGCCATTGATAGAAATACAATATAAATACAAGCTTGTATATTTTTCTTCCTACCATTTAAATATGCGGTAGAATTTGAAGTTTTCTTGTTTTCAGGCACGGAAAAAAAGGTAAAAAAGAATTCCCTCCTAGACTACTGACTGTTTCAGGATTATCAGGTCACAGTTTGTACTCCTGGGTCTGCACACACAAATGTTGTAAACTCAAGGCTTTGTAAGAACTTGACACTGTTAATTCTGGAAAAAAAAAAAAAAAAGTGGAACTAGTCATATGCAACACCAAACACAACATGATTTAATGGGATTATTATGAGCTTCTTTTAAGAACATTGACTGGGACTCAATGTAAATTAGGCAGTTACTGTCATAGTTGAAACATTTTATTTTAAAGTGCTGAAGCAAAGGTGCAAGCTGAAATACTGAAGATTAAATAAATTTATAACAAATCATGTCCCTTAGCCCATTGATTTTGACAGTCTTTTATTTCTGTTACCAAAAAAACCAAACTTGCTGGTGTGATTTCTGTGTGAAATGATCATTTCACAGTACAAGAGGGTGGACTCAAACTCATGCTCAAAGACTATGTTCCATTGTGAAAAACTGAGAAAAGAATGGAGGAATAAAACTTGATGTTCTTCACCTGGTGGAGTAAAACACAACAATGTGAAATTAGAAAAAGCACCTTGTCCTGTACTTAGAGTTTAGGTGAGTGTTGTTTGTTCATAACTATTTTTGGTTTTGCCATGTCATTCTACTATTGATCATACAAAACTGACCAGAACCTGCTGGGTTGCAATATTTCGTGGCCTCTGCCGCGGGGACAGCGGGGAGTGTCTGACGTTCATAGATGAGTTATCACTTCTGAGAAGGAATGTTCCTTCAAGGAGGAGGAGCTGATGTGCTGTTGTTATGAAGTCACTTGACTCTAAAGGCTGGGTGATGCACCTGAAGAAGCACCTGCTGCCAGGACCCCGCGCGTGCCGCAGCCCCAGCGCGATGCCCGGCCCCGCAGGGCTCCCTCTGCTCCACTGGAGCTGCAGCAGGAGGAAGAGGAAGGCAGCCCGTGGGCCCAAGTGTGATCAGTGTGTCATAAATTCCGCTTTTGTTTGCTTCTTGAGTTCCACAAACCACCTTTGTTGGTGTCAGTGTTGTTCCTGACTGCTCGTGGGGCAGGCGTTGGGTGGTCCTGCGTGTCCTGGGCCACATTGGTCTCGGGGGGAAGGGTTGAGCACTGCCTGCTCACAGGAAGGAGCTGCGAGGGCACTGGGTCATGGGGATGTAACAACTGTACAAGTAAAGTTCCTCTCATACACTCTGAATTGACCACATGTTGCTTTCTTCATCTTTCACGTCTCCCGTACTGTTTTCCTTCCGTTGCTTTTGAGTGTTTTTTGTCTCCCTTCCAGAGGTTGGAGTGCTTTAAATAAAAGTATTCTAATGCCATTGGAGCATTTGCTAGCAGGGTTACAGTAAATTTAATCTTGGTTTTGTTAGCATAAGTAAAGTGGTTTAATTTATTTTTTTATCTGTTCTCATATACAGAAAAATCGAGGATGTTGGAGCCAAGAATTGCTTGAGTAAGAAATGCAGCAACTGTACTTGCATTATATGTGCATAAGTACAGCCTTAGGCTCTCTCACTTGATGGAAAAGAAAATATACTAGGAGCTCTAAAAAGCTCTTTATTGTTTTGTGAGGAGTGGAAAAGATGAGATTCTTCTCCCTGCAAGTAAAACTGACATAACTTCCTTCTAGTTCTGTCTTTGAAAACAAAGATGCCCTTTCCTCTTAATTGTGTGACACCAGTATCCCAAAGCAGTTGCCCTTAAAGAAGACAAAGGTGATGATGCTCAAGGTTGAAGAATGTTTTTATTTACTTGTAGCTTTTTAAATTTGGCTCATGTGCTTCCCTTAGCAGCTCAGGAGTGAGCCATGAATTAGTTCTTCCTAGTTGGTATGTGCAGCAGATTTTATGTAGCCCAGTTTTCCATTTTGAACTATAAGAAACAGCATTTTGAAACAGAATGGAACTGCTTTTGGTTGAAAACTTTTATTCAAGTGTTGCTTCCCATCCACAGAAGCCTGTGCTTTTTATCACGACCTCTCTGAGTTTTTGTTACTTGGATCACCTGCTGTAAATATGTTGTATTCATAACCTCATGGAGCCATGAGGAGTTTTCAAATATAAATAGTACCAGTACATTTCTTGTCCTATTTTTGATTGTAGTATAGCGAATGACTTGTCATGCTTTTTGTTTCAGGTTAGCCTTAGATTCATAGATCTTAATATTTTAGCATTTCATTGTTTAAGCAGGAGAGGGCAGCAAAAGTTCATTTTTCCCCATAGGAATGCTCTGGTCCCATTACTGTTTTTAAACTTAGGTGCATCTAACTATCTGTGGGTAGGGGGGAAAAATGAAACTTTTTTATATATAATTAAAAGGTGCATATGAAAATATATAGACTGGTCCAACCAGACTGTGAAAATGTCTTCTACTCTACATCCAAGTAATAATAAAAATATCTTCCACCTTGGATAAAGTACAAGCAGGTCTTAAACTCTTGGATTCAAATGTCATTCTTTGCAAACAGTTTACTTTCTTAAAAATGGTATCAAAGAAACTCAAACTCAATGGTGCTCCCAGCTATAAATGTGTTATCTTCCTCTTTTGCACATGCTCAAGAGGCTCTGTACTGTGGGTGCATCTAAATAAAGAAGCAATGAAGTGTTTTCCAGGTGCTTGGCTTTTTTTTCCACCTCCTCCCATCTAAACTTCATGAGCCTTTTCAACAGTGAGCTTGGAGCAGTCAGGTGCCCATCTGCATGTATCAAATATAAGGAATCTTGTCTGGAGGAAAAAAAAAACCAAAAAATGAAGCAATGAGGTGGTAATTTAAGTTTCATCCGGAATTGCCATAGTTAACACTAGGTTTTCATTAAGTTAATTTTTTTTCAGAGGTCCTCTGATGATGGTGAGTATCCTTGTACCTCACACAACCTCCCTGTGAGGGAGATCAGGAGCAGTGGAGGCAGGAAAGAGGCATTAAAGCCACACAATGTTCTTTGGGAGCCCTCTGAGCCTTCCACTTTGCAGCTGGTGAAGGAATTTGTTCCTTTAAGGCAGCATTTTAGTGTTTCAGTGCTCGTGCTGCTCTGCCTTGCAGTTTGGAGGTGAGGGGAAAGGCTGGAGGTCATCAGGGAAACCCTCTGGAGAGAGCCATGGATAGAGCCTGGAAAGGGGCAGTGCAGGTGAATGGCTTCAGCAGCAGTGTTGGAGAGCTGGCTGCTTCAATAAAATGAGAAAATATTTATTAAACATCTGATCTTTAAATACCACGTTTTTGCATTATTTGTTCCAATAGTCTAATCCTTAATTCTTTCCTTTTTTTTTCCAAATTTAATCAGTTGGATCTTGCCTTTGTTAGAAGAGCTCATTATCACAAATCTCTTTAAATACTTGTAAGACAATATTCAGGGCAATTCAGCTTAACAACTTCATGTCTCTCTACTTTCTTATTGCAAGGCAAGTATTTTCTAAAGAAGCTAAAATAAAAAAAAAAAAAGAGAACATGCAGTAAGTTGGCCCCCAGGGTAGGATTTGTCTTCTTACTTGCAAGTTAGAAATCAACCTTTACAGAATTGGAATTAAAAACTTAAATTAGTTTCCTACTTTCAGTAATGATAATTGCTTTGCTAATTTTTCATCTTGGTCTTTTCTTCTCAGGGATGTTTTGGTTTCTCATGCAGCAGCAGAATGTCTGGTTTATCTTTTTGGACCTCAGATCACAAGTGTGTAGCCTACAGAAGTAGTTTTGGGTGCAGGTGCAGGCTGTTCCCAAGGCTGCATTAATTAATTAATGCCTCAGTGCACTGTGAAGGAACAGCTTGGGAGTTAAACTGGACACTGATACAAGGTCTCAGACTGATCTGTGGTTTTAAAGATGGAGCTGAAGCTAAATCAAATATCCTGAATTTATTAATAAATACCTTGAAGGCAAGTATGCCAGCCCACTGTGAGCAGTGGCCACAGGCTCTTCTGGGAGTTTCCATGACATGAAAATAGGTCATACAAAAGCTTTATCTTGCACTGTTTTTATGTTTGTTTGGTTTTGTTTCCCCCTTGTCCATCTTGTCTATTCAGTATTAGCCCCCCTTGAAGTCATGAGAAGTCAGGGGTCACTTGGGAAGGATGGAAAGCTTGAGATGCATTTAAAGAAATGTCTGTTTTTTACACAGTGGTTCACACTTCAATACACACTGAAAGTGTCTGGGAACTTGGTATTATCCCTGCATCCGGGAAGGGCTTCCAAAAAGAGAGTGAGAAAGGAATATTCTATACACCACCTGAATCTTGTCAAAATTCTTACTTTGCAAGCCTTTCCTTGTGCAAGAAGCCTGTGCACCTCCCTGGCAGAGGAAGCAGTGACCCAGCAGTGAGTATTCCTGGAGCCCCAGCCACAGCAGGAGCACGCTGGGGCAGGGTGGCTCTGAAAGGCAGGAAGGGAAAACCTCGTGTTTGCACAAGGATTTGTGCAGCCCTCCAGCAGTAAAGGCAGAGGCTACCTGCAAACCTTTTGTGAACTGAGCAGGCTCAGGTCAGGTTTGAATCTTTGCCTTTTGAACCTTCAGCACACGTGGTTGAGCTGTGTGAGCAAACTGGACAATTGATCCAGCTCAGTTTTAGGTTTTTATATTAATTCTGCAAAGTGTACTGAGTGGGGTTACAGCTTATTCTGTCATCCCAAAGGCTGTGCAGCAATTCTGCTTTTTTAGATATTTGGCAATGTATTTGGTGTGCATGAGTGGAAAGTTGCTGTATATTCATTTAACTGTCTCCAACCAACATGGGCATCTGCATTACATAATCTTCCATTTCAGGCATCTTGGAGGCACCAGGCTCAAGTCTGCAGGTGCCAGATGCTGGAGTAAACTGCAGCTTGGCAAAGGGCACTCTTGATTTCTGGAGGAAGGAAATGTGGAATTCAGACAGTGGTAATTAGTTTGTCAGCCCACAGACTATTTCACAAGCACAAGGGGATATTATTGCTGTTTGCTCTCCATGACACTCATCAGACAATAATTGTCACAGTTAGTGGTTATGCACATTTTAAACATCAGTTCTGACCAGACAAAAATGACTCAGGAATATGAAGAAAATAATATTCCCCACTGCAGTGTGGTGCCCCCAGCCCCTCTTTCTCCTGTGCTGCACTAGGTTCTGCAAACACAAGTGTAAGGACTTGTATTGGGCTGAGTTTAAGCTAAATGTGCTGTTCTAGTTGAAATTGTAAGGGGAAAATAACTACAGACCAGGAGGCATTTCAGCCTTTTCCAAGCAAATGCCTTTCCACGTGGTCAGCTAAAGAAATGGGATTTTTTTAGAGGTCACTCCACCAGATCAGGTTGCTCCAAGCCCCATCCAATCTGTCTTGAACACTTCCAGGGATGGGGCAGCCACAACTTCTCTGGGCAGCCTGTGCCAGGGCCTCACCACCCTCACAATAAGGAATTTTTCCTAATATCCTGTCTAACCCTGCCCTCCACCAGTTTGAAGCTATTATTCCCTCTTGTCCTCTCACTACACACCATTGTAAAAAGTGTTCTGATCAATATCTGCAAAGATCCCAAGTTCACAAGCTGCACAAGCCTTTTGGATTCTTCTGCTAATACAGCTTAGACAGGCCAAGCGTGTGCAAGAGTTTTTGCCTTGCTTGTTTTTTGTCTGAATTTGGGAGAGCAGAGGTGGCTGCTTGTCCCATGCAAGTTTAGTCCCTCAACTTCCAACATTTTCAGCTTCTTTTTTTTTCCCTGAACTTTTTTTCTCGTTTTCTTGCACTGGGTGTGAGATAGTGACTTTCTCTGCAGTTCAAATATACTTTAGTAAAAAAGATCCCTCTGGTTTACATCAAGTGCTTCAGACTTGACCAAACAAATTCAGGTGCAAGAGAACACTCTTCCAGCAGGAATCAGGTGTGCCCAGATGTACCCTTTACCCTGTGATTTCAGTTGCTTGGAAAAGAGATTAACTAAATTAGACTGTAAAACACACACACAATTTTTCCTCTCCCTTTCCAATAATGATTTCTATAATTTATATTGCTGCTAAATCCACAATCAAACTGCTTCTCACTTCCTATTCTAATTTATCAATCCCCTCTAAAATCATTGACAATAATATATATAAATCAAATATATATATAATTGACAATGATATATATATATCAATGCTGTATATAATTTCATGGGACAATATCCAATCTATTACTAGGATTTGAAATCTAATAATTAAATTTATATGCTTGAATTAATTGTCTAGGAAAGCAGAATCTATAAATAAGCCATTTAATGTCATAGTGGCTTTTTTTTTTTTTGGTCACTGATTACTCACTGATGTAGATCCTGTTTTGATTGCATCATCAGTGCAGCAGGGAGTGTGGGCATGGAATCCAGATTTTGCAGCAATAAATAAAACTTGATTCCTAATGCTTAAGTTGTTACTTCAACACAAGTCTGATTTCATGGGATTGCTGTTGGGCCAACCTTCATTCATTGTGGCAGGGTAGTTCAAGGCAGAAATGGATTCAGTTTTATATCCCAGTGATATTGACCAGAAACAGAAAAATCATTATGAAAGGAAAACATTTCTACCACAATATTCTTTTTCAGTAGCCAGGGTGGGCAAAATGCAGGTAAGGCTTAGGAGCAGTGATTTCAAGCTTGCTGTGGAAATGCTGGTAGTCAGTTAAACTTCTGTGACCTTACTTCCACACTGGCTTGTCTCCTTCTGTGCTGCCTGACTTGGCAGCAGATGAACTCCCTAAAACACATCTTTAAAATGTATTTTCCTTTACTGTAACCTTGAATTGTTTTCCATGTGTTCACGTTCTCTCATTCCCATCCATTATCCCCATCAGGCCGTTCATGCTAATACATTTTCCAAGCAGTGTCTCACCTTCTGGAAGTGTCTCCCTCCAGAGCTGGGGCTGTTATCTCCTTGCCCTCAAAATGAGGACTGAGAAGGTGAGAGGTGGAGGAGGAGAAAGTTTCTGGCATCCCTGTTCCAGTGGGGTGGGAGTGTGAGTGATGCAGGGAGGACATCCCGGCTCCCTGCATGGTTCCTCCCTACCCTGAGGAGAGAGGGCTCTGGGGTAACCCTCACCCACTCCCCATTGGATCCCCAGTCCTTAGGTTTTCCATCCCACCACGCACTTCCCTCACTTCTTCACTTCCCATAGAATCAGATGCCTGCAGAAAAAAAGATTTGTGTTAGTCCAGAATAGAGTTTGTCCCTCTGCAGAAGGGGATTTTGTTTAAATCTCAAAGATAAATCAGATGTTTTTCTATCCAAGGCTAATATTTGAGGTTTTTTTTAAAAGAATATTGTATTTTTTTTACCTTGACTGCACTAATACGAGCTTGAATAATGGAGATCTTGCCTTTTCCAAGTACAGAGACACGACGAGACAGATTAAGTACAGTTCTTCTGTAAACTGCAGGACTTAATTCTCTTCCTGCCAGAGTCAATGATGGAAGTCCTGTTGCTGTCACTAAAAGTAAAATAAAGATCTGTGAGGAGATTGGACAAATCTGCTGTGTCTGTGTGGGAAAGTGGTCGGTACTAACAGGGGTGACATGGACTCATTTCCTCTTCCTGCAGTAAATGGATCCTATTCACATCATCCACTGTTGTGTGTACATTGTCTGCATGACCTCTGGAAAGCTTTTATGGATATGAGCTTCAGAGGGAATGTGTGATCCCAGTTTGCTTCTTGCCTTTTTTACAATGACACCCATCAGCTCCAGAAAAAAAACTGAATAAATCTTTGCTGCATAATTTGTGATCTGTACCTGAGCATTCAGGTAAACACTTCAGCACACGCAGTGAGCCCCAGCCCTGGGATGTTAAGTGAGGCAGATTTTCTGAGGCTGTCTAGACACAGTGTCTGCCTACAAAAGAATTTGGTTATGAACAGGGCAGCATTGTTCAAAAGATGTTATTCTGATACTGGGGAAATGGAAAGGATTTTTTTTCCTTTCAGGAGCAGGGAACTGCCCTTTCCTGGTGCAGTTGTAATTTCATGACTGGTGCTACTAAAACTTTTCTCCTCTGAGACTCTCCATTATTATTAATTACGTAAAACACGCTGTCTTGCAAAAAAACCCCTGCTAACCTATTCTTTGACATGAGAAAAAATGGAAAGTAAGCAGTATAATTTCACTTGCTTTGTTTGGAGAATATCAAATACATCCAGGAGAGGTATTTTGTATGGACTGCAGTAACTGTCACTGTGATGCTGAGAAGCAAGGTGTGTACCATCTGTCTTGGCACCTTGTAATGGAAGTGGACCTGCATTTTGTAGGCTGTGGAAAAAGGGACCTTGCATGGAGTGTGCTGCTCTGCCCCAGACCTGAGAGGAGAGAGGACACTGGGGAAAAATGTGGGTTTGGAATGAAGTTTTAAAGCTGGAGGTGCTACAGTGAGGTGAAAAGACCAGTCAAAATCTGTTCAAACATTTATCTGCCTTGAAAGATGATCAGATGTTTAAGGAATTAAGGAGAAAAGGCATTTTTGAAGATGTCACAGGATAAGGTTGCCTCAGCCATGTCAGTGAAAAGCTCAGTCTGGATCTCTTGACTCCCTGGGGGTGCTGGTCAACAGTGGCTGAACATGAGCCAGGTGTGCCCAGGTGGCCAAAAAGGCCAATGGAACCTGGCCTGTGTCAGCAACAGTGTGGCCAGCAGGAGCAGGGCAGTGATTGTCCCCTGTGCTGGGCACTGGTGAGGCTGCACCTCAGATCCTGGGTTCAGTTTTGGGCTGCTCACTACAAGAAGGACCTTGAGGGGTTGGAACAGCTCCAGAATAGGACAGCAGAGCTGGAGAAGGGTCTGGAGCACAAGTCCTGTGAGGAGCAGCTGAGGGAGCTGGGGAGGCTCAGCCTGGAGAAAAGGAGGCTCAGGGGAGACCTCCTCACTCTCCACTGCTCCCTGAAGGGAAGCTGTAGCCAGGTGGGGTGGGCCTGTTTTCCCAAATAAAAGGGAATAGGACAAGAGAAACCACCTCAAGCTGTGCCAGAGGACATTTAGATTGGGCATTAGGAAAAATTTCCTCACCCAAAGGATGGTCAAGCACTGGCAGAGGCTGCTTGGGGAAATGAAATCACCATTCCTGGAGGTGTTGAAAAGATTTGCAGATGTGGCACTTGGGGACATGGTTTAGTGGTGGGCTTGGCAGTGCTGGATTGACGGTTGGACTCAATGATCTTAAAAGTATTTTCCATCCTTAATGATTCTGTGGTTTCACCTGTCCTTGTATGTGAATATTTCAGGCTGACCTCTGTGTGGGGTTTAGAGAGGTTGTTGTCCTTCTCTTCAGGTGCTGAGGAGAGGGTAACAGAAGGAGTGGGGAGCTGTATTTAGTGCCTCCAGTAATTTCCTATTTGCAAATGCCAAACAGGTTTGGCAGAGAAGAGATTCTGAATAACACCATGTCTGGATGAAATGCCCTGAACCTTTTAAAAAATTGTATGAAAATTCAGTGTCCAATGGCTTTGGTGATAAAAAAAACCCCTTGACAATGATGACAAGAAGACCACACTTAAAGCAAGGTTCTTGGACCATGGTTTTAAGTTCCCACTTTCCTGTGACGTGGAGAATCCTTTTTGTTCCAGAGTTCTTCCTGGGTCAGGAAAAATCTGTGCTGCTCAGCCTGCAGCCACTGTCTGTTGCTTATATATTAATTAGAAGGTTTGGAAAACCTTTGCCTGGACATGGTCCTGTGCATGCACTCAAACAACTTAAATGGGGGAATAGAGCAGAATAGATAATTTTAATCTCTCTGTCAACACTCTGGCTCCTTGGATTAAAAAAAAACAAGGTGATTTCTCAGTTGAAAAAGGCTGTGTGACTGTGATGTCCAGAAGCTGCCATTGGTACCAGTCTCTTTAGAGACACACTATAGTTCCACCAGTGCTCTCCACACTGCAGGGAATGCCACCCAAAGCAGGAAGATCAGTAAATGTTGGGCTATGGCTCCTGAGTTTGTTCTGTGTCTTCTTGGCATTCTGTGGCCAATCTCTGTGAGGAGTGTTTTCTAAAGGAACTACAGACCAGCAGTTTTCCCCTTTCAGTGTCAGTGGAGATTTGGTCATTGCTAACCCTGGTAAATTTAACCTGCAGTGCTTGTTGTTCTTGGGTGATGCTTTATAAAGTGTTCAGAAACTGGAACCTGCAGGACACCTGATTCCTGATGCTAATTAAAGTGGCAAACCTTAAATTTAATTTTCTAGCCTAATGTTTTGAGTCAAACTCAGCATTTTATTATCGTTCCAGCTTAATCTGTGAGTCATTTGTAATGCATTTTCCTTATAAAGCAACATCTGTATGTTGTATTCTTTACATGTCCAAGAAGTTCAGAGTCTTTTAGTGCTTTGAGTCGAGTGGGAATCCCTGGGGTACAGTTTGGCACACACCTCTGCAAACATACCTTTTAGTCATTTACTGCTGGGTTAAAACCTAAATGGATGATTGAGGATTTAAGCAGCTGGATTTCAACATCTATTTGCCACATGCCAGCTGCAAGCAAAGCAAGAAATTATTATACTCAGCCATGATTTACATATTTGACCTTTGAACTTCAGAGGATATAGCTGACATTGTCAGAGTCAAATAGTGTATGAAGCTCTGTGAAACATGAAACTTGTCTTGTTAGACTGTCCGATCTTTATAAATTAATGTCTGGTTTGAAAGTGTCTTTAAATTACAAAAGTGTTCTGTTTTTATCAGGATTTATCTGTCTGATCTAATTAAAGTAGACATAGCTTACAAAGACTGTAGAATAAAAAGCATGCTTGAAGAAAGGCAGAGGTGTGTAGCATTAGCACCATTAAATTGAATTTGTGGTACTTTTTTCAGTTAATCTCTATTGATTAATCCATATGCAGGAGAGTGCAGGCTCTGACCTGAACTTTCAGCTCAGGTGAAATCGTTACTACTGTGATATCAGAATTTGTAAATAAGCTGTAAACTCTAATGAGTGATGTTAATTGGGAAGAAATTCTTCCCTGAGAGGGTGGTGAGACAGTCACAGTGTGATGTGCCTGTGGCAGTGATGCTCAGACGTGAAAGATGGATCTTTGTTATCTCTCACTCTTCTTATCTTCCTCCCCTGGTAATTCTTCAGCTGCTGATAAGTTGGTGACTCAAGATAGACAACAGAAACCTGGGCAGCTTCTGGTACCTCAGTTGTCTCTGTATGGTAATGGGTTTGTTTCTGGCCTTATTTTTCTTCCTGGCAACTTATTTTTCTTCCTGGCCTCTGTGAGCTTTGCTGGTCCCATGACATGGGATGATTCTGCACCCACAAGGAACTTGTTAAAATCAGCGGGAACAGGGAACAGGGGAAGAACTGGAAATAGTCTGAGGACTCAATGTGTTGTCTGAAATCCACATTTCCCCAGAGGGTAAAAAGAGTTCAGGCTAGAAGATTTGGTTCTATCTGCTTCTGACACTTGCCTGTTACTGTCTGGACCTATGCTGTGCTGAGGTTTGACTTGGCCAAGTGCCTCTCTGGGGTTTGGGACTCTCATCCTGTTTGTTTCCCTGGCTGGATTTTGATGAGTTCAATAGTTCTATGAGTTTATTCTGACAGGATTCACAGGAAGAGACAGTAGCTTTGTTTCAGGAGACTTAATTTCCAGCTTTGCCTAATTTGCAAACTTCACTCGTCATGAAGGCAATGTTAAAAACAGAGCATTAGCACTGGGGGTGATGTGAGTCACACAAGGTGTCTGTTCTCCAGTGCACTGGCCATGAACAGTAGGGAAATTATTGAATTAAGGTAATGCATCTTTCAACTTCTGTAGTTTTGATTAAGAAGCTTCATCTTCAAACTCTGAGCCCAGAGCAGCTGTGTCATTGCTCATTAGTCTGTCCTAAAAGACTAAAATGTCTTTTAAAAAAAGACCATTAGAGGAAAGCTATGGAGTGCAGAAGTGACTTGAGCTAAAGTGTCAGCCACATAAAGTTGTCAGCCACATAAAGTTGTATATACAACTGTATTTATTGGAAAAATCTTTTCCACACTGCAATGAACTCAGATCAAATCTCCAGGCAATTCCCTGGTGTAGAAATTAGAGAGCCTAGTTCTCTCTCCCATCAATATTCAGCCAGTTCCATTGGATTTGAGTTGTTGAATTCAGATTCTGGGCTGAATGCGATCAGCATCATCACCATGAAGGGACAGGTTGGTAAGGAAGAAGATGTGGCTGTGTATGATGACAATGTGAGGGTGCACACACTTCCAAAGTGCCTGAGAAAACTGGGAAGAATGTTACCAACAATGTGGTGGTGTTTGACTGCTTACTATCAGGAGCTCTGCTTGACAAACACACCTTTCCAGAGCAAGGATATGGCAGCCTTAAGAAATGAGTCTCCTTACTTTCCTAAGGACCATGACAAAGGAGTTCCACAGCCTGGGCTCGGTGCTGTACCTTTACTCTCCTCCTCATCCATTCTGGATATGTGTTTTGGTGTTTGTCCCCTCACTGTATATATCACAACCCCTGAACCTTCAGGGAACTCCCCAGGAATGCTCCTATTGCAGGTAAATTCTTCCTGCCAGTCAATCTTTGAGAAATGTGTTCAGCAGTTAATCTTTGCAATATGTAACTTACAGCCACAGTAGAGCAGGACTCTGGAATCAGTATTTGCACTAGTTAGACTGGGACAGGTATCAGACAAACTGGTCTGGTCTGTCACATCTTTTATTTTAAATTTTGCTATCCTTTGTCATTGGGTCAGGATGAATTTTATTGGAACCTGTTATTTTCTTGACAATGGAAAATCTTTACTTCCCTTTTCGCCTTCTGATTTTTCCTTCTGATTTCTACTTGCAAGGCATTTTGCTCAAAGTTTAAGGTTTGAAAAACTAGCTGTACCCTGTATATAAACATATAAAAAAGGAATTTCAGTAAATGTGTTCAAACTATATGTTTTGTCCATATAGTATCAAATCAGGTTTTTGTCCATATAGTATCAAATCAGGTTATGATCAGGTTCTGAACTGAACCTGCAGTTCTGCTATGGATTTATCTTTATTGGAATTACCTTGGTTTGGGTGCAATACCTGTATGTTAGAGATGTGCACTACCAAATTTTAAAAGCTTCAGCTCTTCTAGTGTCTGTAGGACCTTCATTAGTTCTCTTCTGGATTGAATCCATCATAGCTACAGGCCTTTTTTAGCAGAAGAGTGTTATCTCTCCAGGATAGATGTGCCTCAAGCAAACTGTGGATTAGTGTTTTTTGTTACTGTTAAGCCTCACCCTTGGACTTCATTTTCCAAGTCTGATGGAAAAGGAAGAGAAGAATAGTGTCTGACAGATTCCTTATAACAGCCGTGCTGCTGAGGCAGTGTCTGTGCTGAAACAGCTGGGATTCTGCTGCTGTCAGCACTGAGCTTTTCCACAGCATTTCAGATCTGCAGGGCTGGATTTTACAGGTGTGTTCACCGGGCTGTTCTGCCATTCCTAACGCAGGTACCCCCACAAGCTGCAAGAAGTGTTTATCTCCTCTGTAAGAGGGCTCATTCCCCCGAGTACTGAGTGTGGTGTGATTTACTGCCACAGCAGCCTCAAGAAATCCTCTTTCCTGACTACATTCTTCTCCCCTAATGCTCATTCAGCCGGTGCCAGCTCGTGTTGTGTTAAGCCCAGGAAGCAAAATGAGCAGAAAGTCTTTTAAAGCAGAACTGGCTTTGTGTGCCCGAGACCTTCAGCGGGGACTGGTGTCCCATTGTTAGCAGGGAGAGCCCACATTTATCTCATTCCTGACCGGGAACACATTTCCTGATGGCTGCATTTTGCTCCCTGTGCTTGCACTTGGCAGTGTTTCTATCAGAGCCTTTCAAGGAGCTTTACTTGCTGCCTTTGATTTTCATTTACAGATCAGCCATGCCCTCTCAAGGTTAAACCTGCTTTGTCTGTCCCTTTACAAACCAACTCTTTGCATTCTTTCAAAATGTAGAAAATGACAGAAAGTCACACTCCAAGACAAACATGCAGCAGGTGTGGGAATGGATTAAACAATCTTAATGCACTTGTTTGAAATGTTGTTTTCAGGACATAAAGGTTATCTTTTTTTTTCAAAACTACCAGCAAAGAGTGAACAACCTATTGACATAAAGCCCGGGGTTAGCTTGTATAGGGAAAAGTGATTCTGCTGCCATTTTTTCCCTGTGAGTTCATCAAATTACATCTAATATTTATAGCTATGTATCCTACCTGATAGTTTTATGACTCTGTTTTAAACTGAACCCTAACCTCTCTTGGGTGCCACCTCCTGTGAACTTGGCCAGCCATTCCACACCACCTTGATTCCTCACCCATTTCTCCTTCTGTCTTACTTTTGAACTAACACCAACCTTTCCAAACCCCTCCTGTGTGCAGTGCATTAAATATCTCCTGTCCAGTTACTGACTTTTCTTGCCTGAATGGTCACCAGGTTCTTTTGGCCTGCCACAGCTTACATGGCTCTGTGCAGTGCTTATTGTGTGCAGCCACTCAGCTTTGGTATTTCCCTTGGTCTCTCATTAAATAGCTCATCTCAGCTCCTTTCTCATGATCAACCCAATTTGAAATCCTGCTGGTATATTTATTGATTCACTTAAATGAGATAAACTCACAGAACAGTAAGACAGCAAAAACTCTGCGTGGGAAAAAGGCAGCACTCAGGCTTTTCACACCACACAATGGAAATCCTTCAGGAATTGGTGTCTGTCCCACAAACAGACAGGATTTTCTAGAGACAGAATAAGTGAGAGTCTGCAATTTCTCTTTTGTTTCACTCTAAGAGGCCGATCAGCACAAATGGAGATGAGAGAACAGGATCTTACTTAGCTAAAGTCACTGAAACCAAGTTGAATTACACAAAAACTCCAGCACCTGGTTTTTTAATCCATAGAAGAAGAGGGATCTGTCAAAGCTGGTTCACCTGCCATCTGGCACGTATTTCCTGTACCTGCCTCTAATCTTGGGCTGATTTTTGCTGGTACATTTCCAGAATCAAATTAAGGGGACTTAAGATCAGTATTTTTACTTTTATATGCTTTCCCCATAAGTCAGGAACTTTTAAACTGTATATTTTGGAAAAAGCTTTAAAAGTTTATTTTCTAGCTTTATTTTTTGCTCAGTGAAAATTACAGAAAAGTAGTTTTAGGGTTATTTTAGTGGAAAGTGATAGTTTTAGATCAGTGACAAGACTTTGGCTGATCCTGTTGACTTCTTGTGATCTCAGTTGTCTTTGAATTTCCTGCTTTTCCCTGTTGGTTTCAGTGGGGCAAAAAGGTGTCTGGGAAATTGTCTGGTGATCTGATGGAGACATTTACAACACCTCCATTCAACATTCCTCCTCCAAAATCTCCCCTGATCACCCTTCATTTGAACTTGGAATAGTTTACTGCCAGTGAGACTGGGAACAATAATGAGGGAGAATTCTGGGATATATTTTAAACAACCCCTCCCTCCTAAGTTTTCAAATTTTTTTATTAAAAATTCTGTTCCTTCTTTTTTAAATTCTTTTGGTGTCTGTTAAGTGAATTAATTATTTGAAGCAGTTGCTTCTCATGTCATGATGGCAATATGGCAACAGCACTAAATGCCTGCTGCTTTTCTGTTTTTCAGACAATCCCTTCCCTCTTTCACTTGTTCCAATCACTGTTTCCTAATTTAGAGAGAAAAGGTAAATAGAGTAAACAACCAGCCTTTTACATTCCAGCTTGTGTGGCTGCTCCAAGCTGAATAGTGAAACCCAGCAAGTGCTCTGGGGTTCCCAGGGCTTTGAGAACAAGTGTGAGCTCTGCTGCTGCACTAAATGTGGGCAGCTGACCTTGGCAGAGAATAAGGACCTCGAGCCATGGGTTATTTACCTTAAAAAAGGGAGAGCTCTATTGTGGTGTACCTTGTTTGGTCCTGAATGGTTCATTATCTTATCTCCCCAATGGCAATTTGCTGTTTTCCATAGCTCATACTACAGAAAGCCTGAATGCAATCCATCAGAAGTCTGTACTGGATATTTGTCAGGTAAATTAACAAGCTTATAATAATCACTGCTTCATATTTGATAAGATACATGTTCTGGACATCAACAGATGCTGTTTTGCTTGGTTGTTGTGTTTTTTTCCTCTACTCTTTTTTTGCTTTCTACTTATTTTGTTTTTCCCTCTAAAACATTGTAGCATGGATTTTATTTGATCAAGGTTTCCCCTGTGTTTTCTATTTTCATGCTGGGTTGTATTGCTGTGGTTGCCTCTGACAGCATCATCCTGAGGGGTCCATAATCCCTGACACTTGCCCTGTCTTTACTGGATTTTTCTGGGTACTGGAGCTGGGATTTCACTTTCCACCCATGGTGGAAAGGAAGGGAGGTGACTTTCTCCAGGCCACTGTGTGAGGTTATGGCTCCACTTCTCTCTCCCACTCATCTTTTATGAATCCACTGACCAGCAGGTTTTTCACAGAACCAACTTCCTCAGCTGCTCCTTGTCCTGTGGACAGCTGAGAACTGGGTTTGCACAGTGAATGCAGTGGACAACGATTTCTAAATTTCCTTTCACAGTGGAGCTCACCTGTGTTTCAGCTGCCTGGCTCTCCAAGAGTGGAACACTTTCTTTCCTTGCAAGCTCACACCTCTTCCCCCCATCCCTTGCCCTTGCTTGTACAGAGGAATCAAGTAAAAAAAGATCTTTTGCAGTTGACAGAAATCCAGGCAATTTTTTGTACAAATATCTGAGAAGTCTCCCTTGAGGATATTTACTTAGGGCTTGTTAATTAGAGGGGTAATGATAATTTCAGAGCCAGCTTCCAATTCCTTCACAAAGGTGTTGATATTCCATTATGGAAAAGAAGATCCATTTTGCCCCAGTGCATGCTCATAACTTCACTCACCAAGATACTCCTTTTTTGATCAGGTTATGAAACAATAACCTGCAAAAACAATAATTCCCTTGAAGCTAATCACTGCTGGAAAGGGGAGCCTTGCTTTACAGTCAATTACTTTGATGCCTTGGGTGGTTCAAGTAAGGATCTGCCTTGACTGACAAGACCCCTTCTATAAATTTGAGCAATAAGACATCCCAGTAGCAGCTGCTGGGGAGATTTTCTGGTCACAAAGCTGACAGAGATTGCAGTGCAGGTCTCCTGCTGCTCACTCCGACATCCTGAAACACCATCTGCAATTTAAAACTGCAAAAAGAATTCTGACTGCAACAAGTTAGGTGAGTGCATGTCTTTGTTTGGTCCCTGTCATGGCTCTGGCTCATGAATAAAGCAGCAGGATTTGCTAAACTGGCAAAGGATAAATGTTTGATTTGTTCTGAAGTTTGTCTATTTTGCTCTACATATATTTAAAAAAAAATAAGGAATTTTAGCATTTTTTTCCCTGTTGAAGGTTATATATAATCATACTCTCTTTAATCACATGTAAGACACTAGTGTACACATGGTGACATATATGATGCAAACATCATGTGCTGATCTAAAGCCCTAATTTAGCAAATTTAAATCATTTTGTTTAAGAGGAGCCCAGAATCTCAAGCATCAGCCAGGCGAATGGCAGTCCCAGCTCACTTAATTTTGGTCTGTCCAGCTGAGGACAGACCCCAGCACACACCAGTCTGGTCCCATGACTTTCGCAAAATTCAGTGTCAAATCTGGGGTTTCTAAGGTAGATGTATTTAAAAGCAATGATAGTATGTGACTTGTAAAATGGACCTCGTGGCTACTTCCCAGCTCTTTTTTTTTGACAGAGGAACTATTCCAGAGAAGTCACTTGCTTTCTTTGCTGAGAAGGTCAGCAGGTATCGGAGGATCTTGGTGGGCGCTGGGCTGCTCAGGTGTGAGGAGCTCGGGGTTCCTCTGGTCACCTTGGCCACGTCTCCCCTTGTCTGCCCAGCTCTGATCACTGCCTTGGCAGCCTGGGCTGGGTCTGAGCCTGCTGAAGGGACAGCCAGCCCCGGGAGAGGAACGGCCCCAGTCCAGTGCACTGGGTGCTGGTCCTGGCAACTCCAGCAATACTTCTGGGAGATGCTGAGATTACAGCACAAATTCAGGGATGCTTGGCTCCCAACTGTGCAGCTCTTGGCTTTGTGTGAGCTCAGGACAGCCAAAGCAGGGCGGTAGAAAGGCATACCCTGTAAAACAAATCTGCAATATGGAGATTTCAGTGGGGCTGAAGCATGGGCTGGTGACTTTATGTCTTCCAAGCAAACTCCCACTGCTCTGCAGGGAAAGCCTTTCACACTGCTGCATCCTCTGGCAGACCTGTTTACTGAGTTTTTCCACTTCTGCGAGCAGTGACCCCTCATTCCTCCCCATGCCCCTCTTCTCCCAGGCTGAGTGAGGATGAGGTTTGAAGGGAGGAATGGCTACCCCTGCTTCAGCCGAGCCCATCCACTTGCACTTCTTTCCTGCTGGGCTCTGCTGGCTCTCCCAACCCTCCCCTCCTCTCCCCTCTCCCCTCAGCATGAAGCTGCCCTGGCTGATCCCGGGATCTCTCCTTGTCCTGCTGCTGCCCGGCCCCGCCGCCGCCGCCGCCGCCAAGGCCTCGGCCCTGGACCTGCGGACGTTCGTGGGCTGCGCCGTGAGGGAATTCACCTTCCTGGCCAGGAAACCCGGCTGCCGAGGGCTCCGGGTCACCACGGACGCCTGCTGGGGACGCTGCGAGACCTGGGAGGTGAGGCTGTGACCCAGGGACACCCCTGGCTGGTGCTTGCCCCCCAAAAAAGCCCTCTGAAGACACCCACCCACAGCGCCCGTGGCCCCCTGGCTGCGCTGTCAGCGTTTGCTGTTGGATGTCCCCTCCCTCCTGCCACTGCCCCACAGGGGAATGGAAGCCATGTGATGATATTAATGAAGCACTTATGTAATGCTCTTACTACGCAGTCTGAAAGCCTCTTACAGCTCGAACACTTAAGGAGAGGGGGACTTTATTACTTTGCTTGAAAAAAAAAAGTATTCCTTGGAGATTAGGATGGAGCTCCCGATTAATGGGTAATATATTTTGTTCCAAAAAGCAGATCCCAAAGATAATGTCTGTTTCTAATTTGGTCCCGTTTTAAGTCACAGCCCTGTATAAATATGAAGTACTTAAGTTTTAGGGGTGTACAGAGGGAGAAAGAAGGAGCATAAGTACATCCACACACATACCAGAGAACAAGTTTCTGACTGTCTTTGCCATTCTGCAGCTGGAAAGAGCAAGGGGCCAATCCCAGTTTAATTTATTTAGAAAACCTCGAGTTACTCAGAGGGATTTTGTCCACATGAAGACAAGGACTCTGCATAAGTGACCAGAGGAAGAGCAAGGTCTGTGTGCCAGCCCTGACTCCCCTTCATGACTGGGTGGGATGAGGGGAAAGGCCACCAGTGGCCAGATTCCATGCTGGGATAAGGTGCCTGTGAGGGATCTTTTGACCCCTGCCTCCCCTTACTCCCAAGCTCAGACCTTGCCTCCTCTCTTGCTGTATTGCAGTACCCCTGGGGTGTAGTTCAGCTGGATGCACCTGGCTGGGGGTTCAACAGCTTCCAGAAGGCACCACGATGTGTTTGGATGGGCCTCTGTAAGAGGGAGTGTTTCTGCACATCTTCTTGCTGAAATGTTGGATTTGTTCTCTCCCACTTCTTGGTTCCCAGGGAGGGCTCTTTGCACAGCATAGAGGCAAAAAAGAAATTAAAATGTCTCCAGGCTGGGAGACATTAAGCAGTGGGCTGCCATTCCTGTGTGTGCTGCCCATTCCTGGAGCCTTTGGAAAATGGGTGTCCCCGATTTTTCAGCAAAACCAATGCCACATGGCAGGGTGAGTTTCAAGGCTTTCTCCCATCATCTTTTGATGGCTGAGGTCTCTGGCCAGGCTGATTTTCTCCAGAGGAATTGCAGACTTCTTTGCTGGCTGCTGTGTCGAGAGCTTTCCCCACAGTGTACAGCCACTGGGATTTGTGGGAAGTGCAGCCTGACAGGGAAGACTGGTCTGGCTGAGAAAAAAACCCCAGCCTTTGGCACCTGGATGCACCCCAGCTTGTGCACATGAAGGGTTTCCAGCAGAATGTGCTTAATGGAAAATCAATGCTCTTGGAAGAAAGCAGCTGCTTTTGGCAGCATTTGGTCGAAACACTCATACTCTGCTAAAAAACATCTTTTGGGATAATCTTTTGTCTTCCTTCAAGCAGGTTTTAATTGGAGCTTTATACTTTAAGCAAACTGAAACACATACATGCACCCACTCCCCTCCATGGCAGGGCTCCAAGAGGCAAGCATTGAAGGATGTAGCCTAAAATTTATTTCCATGGCCCCTTCCACCTGATCCAGTAGCTCCTCTATTCACACAAAATCCCCTTGAGGAAACTGGGGCTCCAGATGTTTGCACCTTGCCTGAGGCCAGCATTTCTCTCCTGCAGAAACCAATCCTGGAGCCTCCTTACATCGAGTCCCACCATCGGATCTGCACCTACAACGAGACCAGGATGGTGACAGTGAAGCTGCCCAGGTGTGCCCCTGGTGTGGACCCCTTCTACACCTACCCAGTGGCCATCCGCTGTGACTGTGACATCTGCTCCACTGCCACCACTGAGTGTGAGACCTACTGACCTCCCTCCCATCCCAGCTTAGGCAAGGAGGGGACAAATTCTCCCCCAGCTTCATACCCTTGGTACCTCCAGCATTCTGGAGGGTGTAAATCAGCCCAGAATTTGATCTTGCCCTGTAATGCTCCTGCTCACTGACTTTTCTGGGCAGATGAGGCTTAATCCCCTCTCCTCATGCTGCTCGAAGCATTATTGCTGTAGAAACCCACAGCCTTACAATTGCAAATCCCGTGGTAAAAAGAAATGTTGTAGTTTCCCTTCCTCCTCATGAGCTTTTCACTCTGTGTGACCTTTCTCTCTGCACAAAGTGCACATGGACTGAACAGCCATGTGTGTAGAAACACCCCACAAAGGCATTGCCTCCTCCACAACAGCCTGATTCATCTGGGGTTTAGCTTTTTCCCAGTAACATAAATGCAGTTACCAGCACTCCCACCACCTCCCCCTCCCAGCTCCATTAGTTAATCTTACCCTGCAGTCATTCAGGAATAACAGTCAAAGAAAAAGGTCTCAAGGCCAGTGAAATGGAAATAAGTATTCAGATCACTACCTTGAAATTAGGGAGAATGCATACTCAGCCCTGACTCAGCCAAGGACTTAAGCTCATGATTAAGTGTTTTGCCTAATATCAGTGGACTTTTACAGTTAAGCATGTATTTCAGTGCTTTGCTTTATTGGAGCTATTTTGTTGGAAAAAAAAATTACCTCACAAGGGACAATTCCCGAAAAAAAGAAAAAAAAGAGAGTTACACATTATGTGCAGAAGCATCTGCTTTTGTCCAGGGATTGGAGGGGAAATGGCTTCACGTGGAATCAGTGAGACTCTGCAGAGCCCAAGGCATCTCTCCTGACAATTTCCAGAGTCAGAGGGACCAAGCCAAAATGCAACAATCATGGTTTGGTTTCAGTGAGCCCCTAGCTGAGGTGGTGGGAAAAGAGGGGGCTAAGGAAGGGTGTTCCCACAGCTCCCTGAGCTGCTCAGCTCCGTGGAGACCTGCTCCTCTGAGGGTGCACACAGAGCTGGGGGACAGCCAGATGTGCCTGAAGGAAAGCTGTGGAGTGTCCAGTAATGGTGGGTGAGACAAGTCCAGAGCAGGAAAGAGAGCAGACGTTCCACAGGACACTTCACACTGCCTCAGACCCACTCCTTACAAACTAGGGGGACACCTGGGAGCTGCCACAAGAGCCCCCTGTGACCACAGCCACACAAGTGCCTTTGTTCCCTGGTTCCCACCTGCAGGAGGACACAGTCACATTCATCCCTCATTTCTCCCCTGAGCAAAATGGGAAATTAGGTGAATGAAGGAAGATTAGCCAAGTGGGAGAGGCCCAAAGGAGCTCACAAAACAAAGACACCTTCTCAGATAGCCACAGGGGGAGAATTGCTGCTCAGAGTAATACCTGCACTTGTCTCCCCCCACTCAGTGCCTTGTCTCCTGGATGCAGTCACCTTCATTTACAGGGATGCATGCTTGAAACTACCCCAGGTGTTCTGTCCACACTGAGACAGGTTTAACCTATAATTTATTGGTTGATATAATTTTTTTTTATCTGTAAAAGCTGTACTATGACTGAGTAGGAAGATCACCCATTCTGTAATTCTGAATAGAGACTGCTATGTCCAACAGCATCAGGAGCAGGTTTTTTGCTAATGGAGAGTTTACCTACCCTTTAAAAAGTCCTCATGTTTTGTTTCAAATTGCAGCTCACTGCAATATCAGAATATCCCTCTGATATTCTCAATTGGCATTACAGTTATTATGGGAAACCTGCAAATTGTTTCGTGTCCTTAATAAACCTCAAAACTGTAGTATGAAAGCAATTTCAAGCACTGTGTCCCTCTTTTTCTGTGTGCAGAGATTTCTCACATAGAATATCTATAAGCTCCTACAAACTCTTTGCCAGAGCTGTGAACACCTGCAGAACATCTCCTTGGTGTGAAGTAATTTCCTTCACTGAATTTCTCTGATGGAGTCTGGCTGTGCTGCAGTCTCAGGATTAGAAGCAGGGTTAGAAAGTGGCAAACTTCCTTCCTTTGCAGCCAGCAGGAAATCAGGGCTGTACCCGGACACGGTGAGACAGTAGAAACCTCAGCAAGTGATCAGCACAAAACACTGCAGGGTGGGAAAAGGGTTTTGACTGATGCAGCCAGCCTGGGGAACAGAAAGGGGAGGTGGGAAGGATGTACTGGCTGAAACCAAGCCAACAAAATGCCACTTTGAGATGATCTTTCAAGGAGGAGAGCAAAAGAGATGCCGTGGATCTGCCCTGAGTGGCAGAAGTCCAATCGACACCAGATTGCAAATGTGGAACTTCCCCTCAGAAGTTATTAGACTAGTAGGTCTTAATTCTGTTAAATTCACATCAATTTTCATACTTAAAATCACAGAATAGTTTGAGTTGTTTCTAGTCCAGCCTGCCTGCAAAGAGCAGGAACATTTTCCACTAGACCAGATTCCTCAGAGCCCTGTCCAACCTCGCCTAGAATGTTTCCAGGGATGGGGCATTCACCACCTCTCTAGCCAACTTTTCACCCTCCTCAGTGTAAAAAACTTGTATAAATCAGCTCTCTTTTTGTTTAAAACCATTACTCCTTGTCTTGTCACAACTTGTGACCAGATCTTTAGTTTTCCCATCCTTTATGCTGCAGCTGGGGTGGTACATCCTGCTCAGAATTTGTAGGCAGCCAACACAGCCCACTTATTTCAGAGCATGAGAAGCTTCTTCCCAGGCAAATGTCACCTCCTTGGGAGCATTTTAATGCTCTTTAAAGCCATGGATTTAGATGCTACCACCCAACCTCTCCAAAGCAGTTGAACAGCTTGTCTGTCTTTGGTGTTTGCAAGGAGTGTTTGTCACAAAGGCCGTGACACCTCAGATATTCTCTTTCCCATGAAAAACAGTGGATTTCTTTGTGCCTCACTTTCCCTTTTGGACACTGGGAATGATGCTACAGATGATTTTTTCCTCTCTACAGTGTGTTCTGCAGTGTATGGGCTGTGAAGCCCCTTGTGCCTAGTCACATCTGTATCCTGCAGGGCACTCAGTGCCTCAGGTTTATTGTAGCTCATTTAACCTGAACAGCAATGGTCACTGCCATGCACTGCTTTAATTTGTCAAAATCCCTCCTGTTCCATGACAGCCACAGTAGTCCACTGGCCCTGGAAGCTCAGCTCCCCTGCAGCTGGTGTGCCCAGCCCAAATGACCATGCCAGAAATAAGAATATTTACCCCACCTAGGAGCTGAGTTGCCGTGAGAGGGAGGGCAGGATGCCTCCCTGGATGGGTGTTCCCTGCACTGACTGGATTTCTCTTTGGGAGGTGGGACAGGCAGCTGCCTCCTGCTCTCATTGTACTCACATCAAAACACGGGAACCCAGGCTCAGAGCAAAGCCTGTCCTGCCCAACATCCTGCCAGGGACTGTAGCCACTATGGGGTATTCAGGGAAATGTGAAAGCATCAGGGATGCATGGCTCCATCCTTCCCTTGGCTACTTCCACCCAGCCTTATCTGGCAGCAATTTAGGAATTTTCTGCTCTGGGGAATGCCTTTGGCACATTGTTGTTAACCCCAGACATGTGGGTCCTCTGTGCCACTTCTTTCCAGATAAAATCAGGCCATGGAAAGTCTGGTGAGTAATGCCACCTTCCTCTGGGGAAAGGTGAATAAAATATATTCCAGGCTATATGCTGTGCCCTCTTGAATTGTCCTGGCTCCTCTGAGGATGTATCCATTTATAGCAGCCAGGGATTTGGGCTGCAGTGCCTTTTTATTAGGAATAAACCTTGATATGCTTTGTCTTTTCTCTGCAAGTGCTGCAGGCAGAGCTAGTTAAACCTGCTGAGGTTCACAAGCTGCAGGAACATGAAAAGAGCCTTCCTCTGGTGAAACTTGCTTTGGTCCAACCAAGATGAGAGATGTTGTTCAGGAATGGTGGGATTTCTAGGCTTAACTTGAAGACCAGACCAGCTGGTCATTGAGATTGCTTCTGGTCTTGAAATGAATTTTAATGAACAGCTGGGTAACAAAGGCACTTTTCTTTTGGTAATTAATTTTGTTATTTTTTAAAAAATAAGAAACACCTCTCTGCACTGAATCCCTGGAAGACTGGAGCCAGTCATATTCTTATTTCCAGACCAGCAGGGCTGTCTTTCCTCATGTAACTTCTTCATCATTTCACTTTCCCTCCTGACTCTACCTGCCCTGGCTGCTGGACCACAGGGTACACAGCTCATCATCTTCCTTGCCAATATGTTGGTAGGTGTTTTTCCTACCTGAAATGTCTTGCAAGGTGCATGTGATTAGCATCTGGGAAAATAAACACAACAGCACACCTCCTCAAAAGGATGCTGTCAAAATACTTTGAAATACATTTATTTTGTTAAAATAAACTATGTACAATAAACGATATTAATGTGCATTACAATATACAGTAATTACATGTTTAAAAGATGATAATCAAAAGAGTACAGAATTATGTGCTGTAAATAGGAAATTAATAGTGTTTACATGATTTTTAAACTATGCAGAACACATTTGCTTGAAAACTGAATTTCCTTGGTTTGAAATTGTTTTGCTTTGAATTATGAAGATTTGGTTAATCTTTGGAAAAAAGGCATACCACTCAAAAGTCAGACATACTATTTTAGTGCCCATCCTTTGGTTTCACCAGCCCCATATCCCAGCAATATTGCACACAGCAACTTTTAAGAGAGAAAAATTCAGTTGCTCACATCAAGTAAGCGACTCTTTCTCCTAACTGGACCTGACTGGTGATGAGTTAGGTCCTGATTTGTGTTGAGGTCATTACACCTGCTTCACAAACTCAATCTAAATAACTTGTTGAACTGTTAGTTTTAAGCATTTCTTAAGGAGTAATTTTAAGTATTACTGTTAAGTAAGCACAAAAAGAAAGGAATGAAATATCCTTGTCTTTGTGTTCTTGGGGGAACAGAGAATCTCTGTGCAGTGAAATTCTTGTATTTGTATAAGTGCATTGTGACACATTAAACTGGATTCAGTTGTCCTCACACTCCATCTCCCTGCTCCTCTCTGCAGCCTTCTTTGAAGTCCTCCCAGTCTCGAGGTGCTGCTGAGCCCCAGGTACCCAGGTGTGACTCCACAGAGGCACCTCCCAGCCCATTCACCAGCCTCAATTCATATTTTTGGGGCATCAGGGCCAGCATACCATGTCTTCCTCTGCAGCATTTCCCACCTGACACCCTTGGCTTGGGTCATTCTGCTCAGGAGTGAAGAAGACTTTGCCAGTGTCTTTCCCCTCTGACATAACTTTTTGTTATTGCTTATTAGTGAATTAATATTTACAAGCTTGGGGAGAGTTTGGGCTCATTTGCTCCATGCTGACAGGGCAGCTCAGTGCCTGCCAGATCTGTGATGCAGTTAAAGCAGCTGCCTATTTAGGGGAAAAATACTGAGAGAGACATGATAGCCACACTCTGGATATGATTTACCCACAAACTACTTTGACAGCCATCAGACAAATTTTCTACATGTTATCAATATGAACAAATGTTGTGTTGGAAGATCTGGAAACTGTAGACTGATGACAACTGTTTACTCTGAATTCATTAACCTCCAATCAAAGTCAAAATTCACCAGAGTTGCTATCAGTGAGAGCTCAAACTGATCTTCACCAAAACCCCATCAAACCTGGTGCCCTGAATGGCATGAGATGAAATTAGGTGACAGCAATGAGTTTAGGGTCTTTAGGCAAAGATAACCATATGTCTTGAATATTACACTGTTAATATAATGCAACTTTCATCTTCAGCTCAATAGTGGTTGGACTGAGGTGTTTCAGATCCATCCTCCAAAGGTGACATCAGCAAAGTCTTTGGATGCCCCAACTCCTTTCAGGAGTCCTGAACCAGCAGCCAGAAGGTATAAAGGATTCTTGGACCTGGCTTAGTGTATCTGTGTGCTCAAAGCTTGGTCAGCCAAAATAAAAGGTCAGAAAAGGAGGAAACATAAAGACTCTCAAACATTTTCCTCATTAGTCATGTGGAAAACCCCACTGAAATTTTCCATTGTCTTCATGAGAATTGAAATGAAGCCAACATAGAGCATCTTTGAAAATCTCACCCTACCATTATAGGTAGAAGCAGCCAAACACTGCATTATGGTCTGTACAATCTGAAAAGGGATGAGGATTCATATTTTTAAAGTTGAAGAGATTTTTCCCCAGTGACAGCAATTCACATGATTTTTTCCTTGTTGCTCAGTGTTTCTGAACTAATTTTCCCCTTACAATGAGCTTCTGGCTCTTTTTGCTGTTATGGTGTGGCCCCTGGAACTGCTCAAGAGAACAGATTTTTGTTCCCATATTTCTGAAAGCTTTAACTGAAACAAAGAAAAGAGAATTTGAAGATTTGTTGTTGTTGTTGTAGTTATGGGCGTCCCCTTAACATCTTAAAATGAAATTTAAGGTTTAGGATCAAACTGACTAATTGTGGCTCTGGACCCTGATTTTGCAGCTCTCCCCCGAAGCAGAAGTGATTCTGTCGCATTCATGACTTGGTGATTTTGTCCTGACTTTTTGATGCAGAAATATTTCTATTCCTGTTTTGTTTTGATAGGTGAAGACAGCTGAGATCACAAGCCACTACCAAAATCAGTGGGAGGCTTTTTCCTGCTTTCAGATGGTCTTTATTCACGAGGAGGAAAATAAACATTCATAGTGGAAATTTGTCTTCATTTTTGCAAAGAGCTCAAATGTGACTAGAAGTTATCTGACGTAGGTCACTCCATGCTCACCTCCTGTCACAGCAGATGCTCCTCCAGCCCTATAGAGTTGTGAACCAACAAAATGTTCTGTTATTTCCAGATTTTCCTTTTTTAATGTAGGATAAAACAACATTACAGGTCCTCCTTGGGGAAAAAAGAAAATACATGGAGAAAGGCATGTGCAGACACATTCCTACATTCTACCTCTTTGTTTAACAAATGGTCCCTGGGCCAACGTGAGCATATGGATTGCTTTGTTGGAGAAGACAAATGTGCTTTTAGACAATCCTGGCCTGAGACAGATTGATGCCACTGCAAATTATTTTTAATCCAGATGAGGTTTCCGTGTGGCAAATCAAGAGGTATTTGCTGTGTCACTTGGGGAAAAAAGGTACAGGAAAAGGTCACGGGCTCTAAGCAAGGTATAAAAGCAGATGGGCATCTTTCATATATGAATTAAAGGGAGAGATAGTCTGCCCAGGGAAGTGATTGGGTCACCATTCCTGGAGGGATTCAAAAGAACACAGGCCACCACCACTAGAGCAGCTGGCAGAAGTTTTCTGGTAATTAAACTGCAGGATGGATCACCAATCAGCCTCCCTTATGACCTGAGCAGTGCCAGTGGGATTGAATGAGACATCAACAACTTGGAGACAGTTCCTTGTGAAGAGAGATTCTCTTCAGTATGAGGAGGACTGCCAAAATCTGTCCCTTTAATAAATGTATTTGAAATAACTTTATTTCAAGATGCAGCACTGTATTTGCTTCTGTGTCTATTTTGAATGCTTTGAATGCTTCAAAAGAGAAAAAAGGTGACAAATACCAATGTCAGCTGCTGAAATTATTGTTTTGATTGTCATACTGGACTTGGGGTGAGCTCTGTACCTACACAGGGCATATATCCAGCTCAACAAATGAGAATGGACATGAGTGGGGTTAGAGCCTTGTTTCTGCCTTCTCCCCACCTTTTCAGAGCTCAGGGAGGCACAGGACAAACTGTGAGTTTTTGTGGGACCTCCTTCAATTCATGCTGGAAGTGGCAGGACTGTCCCAGTTCCCTGTCCTGGTGTTTTCACGGGGCCCTGAAGGGCAGAGGCATCTGTAGGTGGTTTTAATGTGATAACAGCTCTCTGATGAATTGAGATCTCCCTCAAATACCTCTAATATCTCCTTGCAGGGGCTTGCAGGAAAATACTTTGGGAGCTCTGTTTGAAACTGCAGCTTCAGGTTAAGAACTCTTGGTGGAAAAGGAAGGTTTCAGAAGAGTTCTTTTTTCTCAAAGGAGATGAGTTTTACAGGATCCAGCAAGTTTCCTGTAAGTTGTGAGTGCTTTTGAAATGACAGCAGAATATTAGCAAAGGCAGGTCTGTCAAGAAAGGCTTTGACATCAGCTGCATTAAGGGGACGTTGTCAAATAAGTTCCAGGGATGGTTTCTAACCTTTATGACTCTCCTTAACAGTGTTCCTTTTAAGGTGAAATTGGGATCTGATTTCTAGCTCATCTCACAGTGAGTAAACCCATCTCCTTTCACTGGGCAGTGCTTTATTGATTTTCTTTCCTTATTACTAATGGTGCTTGAAAATAACTTGAAGTTTATATCTGTGGCCTTATGCCTGCACTTGCACTATGTCTGGTGTTGTGGTTTTTCTGAAAATAAGCTTTACTGCCTGTTCACACACCATCTGCTGCTTTTAAAAAAGGCATTAGGGATGACTTGCCAGATAGTGAATGACTCTTCTTACATCTGCCTACAATCCCTTTCTAAAGCCTCTTGGCCTGTGCTGTCTATGCCTCCCTAAAAAATAGTGTAACAGGGCAGATCTTGGAGAAATTGCCACATTTCATGGACAGGTGTGTGTACATAACCTAACACAGGAATAATGTTTATGGGACCTGCATTAAACATGGCTTTTAAAAAATATTTATTTTTACTGGAAGAAGAATTAAAATAAATGGAGTGCAGAGGGCATTTCTCAGTGGATTGTAACCACTGTCCTTCTCTTGCAGCTCCCAGAATTAAAATTTTGGTCGAAATCAGTTTGAAAAACTTGAAATTCTACTGCCTCACAAGCTTGACGTGCTCCATTTTGTAAGTGCTAAGAAACCCATGCTTAGCCTTAACATGTTTTGTATGTATATTAACAGTTTTCTATCTGCTTCCTCTATGCAAGGATTTGTGCAGGATGCAGTTTAACACATTGGGACAGCAGCATTTTAGCTTCTCCATCACCATATTTTGTAGTTTATTTCCCCCAAACCTCTGCAGTTACATTAATGCTACAACTTCCCACCTGATTTTTGATTTTACTGCTGATCCTATGCCATTCCATTAAGATTAACAATCACCCCTGGTACTCAGTGGCAGGCAAGAAACCAATTTGATTATTTGTGGCATTGCCTGATGCATGCCAGGGTGCTCCATTTCACTTTTCCAGTGTGCTTGTTATGTTAGGATGAGCTCAGCTGTCAATCTGGATTTTCTATTTCCTCTATTTCCACATTTTTTAAGCCTCAAGAAAACCAGGCAGCTCCAACCTGAGCATTTGCACTGTGCCTCAGCTAAACCAAACTTCACATTCTTCCACCAGAGACTCACACATCACTCTCCAGCAACCTACATGAGCTAAAACAATCATCTTAATTAATTTCCACTCAAGTAAAAGGCAGCACAGTGCAGATATAATTTCCCTGAAATCTGTTAAAGGCTTTGTTGTTGTTGTTGTTTCAATGGACTTCTAGTCATGTTGTGAGCCTAAATATCAATTTATTTAATCCATGCCTAGTTCTCATACTCTAATATATTTTTACACGTCATAGTTCAGCTGATGGACAGTGTCCTGTTGAGGTGAACACTCACAAACTCTGTGGCATGGCATGGACCTCTGCACCTCACTCTGAGCTGGGCTTTAGCAACCAGGCCATCTGAAATAAATGCCTGGGACATAATAAAACCAAACAGAAAATATGCACAAAAAATCACCAGCAATGAGGAGAACTTGTCTGTCTCAGGTTTTCATCCATGTTTGTGTGCAAAGGGAAAGGGATGGTGAGTGGAAGCCACCAGGTAAAAAAAGAGCAAAGTATTTGCCTCGAGTCTGATGGCTTTTGTCTAATAGAACTGTTGATTTCTACCTGGAAATGTTTTGGGACGTCAGAGCTGGTTTCTGTAGCTGTTCATGGTAAACTGAGGTTGGAATTAGATGCTCTTTGAGGTCCCTTCCAACCCAAAGCATTCTACAATTGTATGAGATTGAATTAGTGCTGAAGGAGGAGCTCAGATCCATGAGCCTGGTCCTGAAGCAGGACTGGGCACTGCACCAGCCTTGGTCCCTTCCATGTGCCCTGGGTGCCGTTCCCATGGTCCTGCTGCAGCCACTCTGGGCAACACCAGCTCTGGAGTTCCCTGGCTTGTCTGGTGACAGGTGTGTTCTCAGTCAGGACACCGTGCTTCCCAAGGGGAGAGAGCTGCCAGTCTCATGGGATTGGGAGCAGAGGGGAGCAGGGCCCGTGCCCCTGGGCTGGGACTGTTGTCCCACTGCTGTCACTTGCTCCCTCCCGGCACTCCTGGACACGCTGGCTACAGACACAGCTTCTGCAAGGAGTTACATCTTCAAATCTGGGTGTGCTGGTGCTGGGGTTTCCTGCTTGGGGAATGAAATCCAGGACAAGACAGACTTGTGGCACTGCCAGGATACCCAGAGGCAGCTGCAAATAACAAGATGCCCTCTGAGTTCACCTCTGAGAGTTCAGCTCTGAGTGTCTGTGTGCTGTGATGTGCAAAGCTGCAAGGTCTGGGAGAGGCTTTAGTGACAAGGCACAATTTCCCCAGCAGCAAGGGGAGATCACAGGAGCTTCCATCCCCCTGTGGGCTGGACTTCTCATCTCCATGCTGTTGGCTGCAGCCCATCATCTGCCACTCGTGGAAAAGTCCACTCCTGAGGACTGTGGAACAACACTCCCTGTGAAGATGGAAAAATGGGAGCAGAGAGAGAAGAAAGAAATGGGAGGAGGGAGGCTACAAAAAGTCAACAAGTTTACAATTCCACTTTGATGAGTTTTTTTACAAAAATACTTCATAAAAAAGGATAATTTTAAGGCAATTGGATCACCTCAAAGCACTTAAAGTTGGTATGACCTTTGTGTGTTTTTTTTTTTTTTTCTATTCTTGGCTGTTGGGTGAGATGTAGAAATCCAGCTGATTTATAAGGTAACTTCTCAGTTGCCATGGCAATGTGTCTTGTTCTTGTTCTGAGTTGGAAGAGAGATTGTTCCATGCTGCTATTTCATTTTTAGGGCAATATTCTTTGGTGGCAGAATTTCTTTGTTTCAGTACATTAATGCTACAACTCTGTACTTCCTTTACCAGCTTAAGGAAACATGGCTCAGCCTGAACATTCTTCTGTAAAAATACAGTTATTTGCATTTTTTTTAGTTGTAAGAACATTCCTTGAGTCTGGAGGTAAGTGTTGATCCATTTTGATAGCTTGGGTGCAGCAACATCCTGATGCTGTGAAGTTTCACCATTAAGTGAAAATAAACTGGAATCACTCCACCTTTGCTTCCATGTGGTTTGAACAAACTAAAGTATCTCCTGAACTAGCAAGTCTTACAAAAGAAAAGCAATTTTAAAGTACATTCTACCTATAGTGTATATCTTACATATTAGATTTCTGCAGATCTCCATGTGCTTTCAGTCAATTCAGATTCAATTCCTAAGGACTGCAAATTCCTAATTTTGATCAATTCTTACTTAAGGCCACAAAAGGAGTTTCTCCTGTTTCTTTTGCTGTCTTTAGCTCTTTGTTTTGTCACAAGCCACCTTCACCTTATTCCTAAGGTGGGGAGCCAAGCAGGCATCCTGGTTTCTGTTGGTGCAGTCTGCAGCAGTGGGAACAGGCTGCAAAACAGCTCTGGAGGGTTAGGAAAGCACAGAGACAGGAGTTGGCCAAGGGTGATACAGCTTGGAGGTTTCACAGAACGGAGAGCTCCTATATTTGGGTAAGAAGGACCCTTTTCTGGTCATGCTCCCCTTTTCAGTTGTGTGTGACCTTCATTGCCTTTCTAACCTGCTTGGTGTCACTGAACTCAGCTGGCTCTGCTCCTCAGGGGATGTCACACGAGGGTGCAGCACCTGTGGCATTTTGCACAGCGCTTCTTCTTCTTCTTGGGGTGGAAGATGGTCATGATTGCCTCGTCAAAGACAGTCTTAAGGCCTTTCTGTGTGAGTGCTGAGCACTCCAGGTAGCACTGGGCTCCAATCTGAAAGAGAAGAGGTAAACTGAGAGTAAGTACCAACTGTTGGGAGAGACAGAGTGATGCTGTTCCAGCATCTTTCTACATCTAGAAAGGGGTCAGACCATTTCTTTGTTTTGTTGCAGGGATCAGCATCAACATGAGAATCTCATTCCTGAATGGCTGCAGGAATTCCCTGCATGACCCTCCAGAGAGAGGGGGGCTGCACCCATGTTTGAGGGCTGGACCAGGAGCTTGGCCTCCTGCCTGTGCAGCTGGGGAGGCTTCTGAGGAAACGCTGGGCTGTAGCTGAACCCCTTCACACACTTGGCTCTTCTCCCCTGAACTGTCACTCTTGTGTCCTGCCTCCTCCACTCCCAGGGAGCTGCTACCTGGGGAAGGCTTCCAGCTGGTTTCTGGGAATAGGGAAGCATCATTTTGAGATAAGAGTCTCCTGGGTGTGCTGGCGTGACACAAACACACACAGAGGCCTGGGAAAGCAGCCTCAGCTTATGCAGCAACCTTGTGGCTTATTCAGCTTGTTCTGCTCATGGATGCTCTGATTTTGAGGGCCAGGGACAATAATAGTACTTGCAGCATATAAGAGGACAAAGCCAGGATCCAGAATCCTGCATCCCAGGGCTTGGGGAGTGCTTCTAACAGCCAGCCTTTCCAGGAGAAATGTACAATACCACAGAAACTTTGGGAGCACCTTCTCTGCTGCCTGAAGTGCAATGGATAAGTGGAAATCCAGTTGTCTGTGCTTTTGGAAGGGATAGGGAGGAGTTTGACAGGAGGTGGCTTGACTGCAGGGAGGGGTTTGCCACATGCATCTCCTGGCAGAACCCTGAGCAAGAAACACTTGGCTTAGATAGAACAGGCAGTAAAATCTGTTTTATGCCCATTTGCCACCTGCTGCCCTCCATTCCTCAATACTTTTCTTGGAGCTCAGTCATGGCACCTGCCAGAGATCAGAAGTGTTTGGACCATTCTCTCTGACACATGGTGTGAATTTTGGGGTTGTCATGTGCATGCCCAGCAGGTGGACTTGTTGGCCCTTTTGGGAAGGGATTCCCACCCAGGATATTCTGTGTTACAACTGACACTGCAGCAGAAGTGCAGGCTCAGAGTGTGCCTGGGACCAGCCTGCTTGAACAGAGGCTTCAATCTCTGTTTGGGGCTAATGGGCCTTGGAGAAACCCAGAAAGCTGTGATCAGTCAGCCTCATGTGGCATCAGAAGAAGCTGTTACCTCCTTTGCCAGCTTCACTCCGTGCTCATAGGTGAGTGGTTTCTCCTTCATGTAAAGCAGCCGTGCCAAAGTTTTGGGATCATCCCGGAGGTCAATCTGGTGGGAAATACACAAAATCTGTGCTGTAATTCTTGAGGCAGATATTCATGGCTTTACAGAGCCACATCAGGGCATCTGTATCACTCCTCAACTCAGGTGATACTTCAGAAATGAATTGCACATTTACTTACCATTTTATTTATTTTTTCTTTTTTTTTTTTTTTTTTTTTTTTTTCAGTTTACCATTAATTAGTTCTCCTTTAGGTTACTGGGCCACAGCTCAGATGGGTGTGGTACAGGAAAGAACCCCACTGCTAGGGGAAGCTGCTGCAACCCTGCACTGCATCACCCAAACCCCACCCTGACAGGCCAGACAGACACAGCTCAGTCTGACTTGAAACAAAATCCTTTCTTTCCACGGAAAACATCAAAGTGAAGTATTCTGGCATTTTAAACCTGTCCATTTTCAGACTGTGTGATTCAAAGGATAATGCTTTTATTTTTAAATGGGTGTTTCATATTATTCCAGTGTAGAAAACAAAGCCAGTGTTTGAATAATTTGCCTTTCCTGTGGCATGAAGATTTTGGTTTTGACCAGAATTTGATCTGTTTCTCTAATTTGACTTAGGTTACTGTCCAGTGCTCTGACATTTTCCATGTGGTTGAATCCCTACCCTCACAATCTCTATCCACTCTGTGTCTTGGTAACAAACCCATATTTAAGGCATTTTTATTTGATTGACAGATTAATAGATTTTAAGGCCAAAATAAAGGGGTTTGATCATTCAGTCTGACAATCACTGTAACACAAGCAGGATGGTGAGTCACCAGCTGTAATGTTGATGTAAAAGCATGAAGGGAGGCTACTTCCTTCCCATGTCATTTGGCTGATTACTCCCATTCCTAAAATTTAGTTTGAAGTTTAGCTTCAGCTTCTAGCAACAAACTTTGATGTTTTTTTTTCTGTTCATTAGAGACCTGTACGAAAACTTTTCTCCCTGTTGGAATTTATGACTTATTGCAACATTAATATACATTTGAATAAAAAGATGAGATTAACTTTGCTAGTCTGGATACCTGCACATTGGATTCCATTCCCAGTCCCTGAATTTTCCTCTAAGGGTAAAATTTGGCTGAATTTCCTATGAGTTAAATAGGAAACCTTTCCAGATGCTCAGGAGAAGCTTTACCTGTGTTCCTATGAGGACGTAAGGCACGTTGGGCATGCAGACTTTCAGCTCGGGCACCCACTCCTCCTGCACGTTGTGGTAGGAGGCAGGATTCACCACGGAGAAGCAGATCAGGAACACATCAGTGTTGGGGTAGGACAGGGGTCTCAGCTGGTTGTAGTCCTCCTGCCAGGGGACAACAGCAAGAGTGTCACAAGGAGGGGATGACTGCAGGTGGGGGTGTCACGCTGGGTTTGATGAAGTGGTCAGCACTGCCCATACTCATTCACACTTCTGAGCTCCAGGTGGCTGCTGGAGGTGGGGGAACCACCCTTCACAAGATAAGGCTGCTGATTTATCAGCATTTTACCAAAAAGAGCTGAAAGATGCTCCGTCTCTGGAAGTGTTCAAAGTTGGAAGGGGCTGTGAGCAACCTGGTCTAGTGAAAGGTGTCCCTATCCTTGGTGGGGTGTGTGTGTGTGTAATTAGATAATTTTGAAGGTCCCTTCCACCTCAATCATCCTGTGATTGTGTGAACAAGTTTTGTTTGTGTTATCTGTGGAGATGTTGGTGCAGAAGGTGATGCTGAACAGTCCTGCACAGTGCACAGTGCCAGCCAGCAGAAGACACTCATCCTGAAAGCAGAAAGCAGATCAAATCCAGCCTGCAGTACCTGGGTACCCACTGTGGGTGATTTATTGTTTCCACAGCCATGGATGGTGGAAGGAGAGATGTTTTCTCCATGGGCTAGTGGTGAAGAGGGTGAATTTTCAAACACTTGAATCACAGCTGTGATATGTCATGAGCTGGCTTTGATAGATGAGTTTCAGGGAAGAATTTAGGTCTGTTTTCAGACTTGAGAAGCTGAGAGCAAGCAGAGGTTTTGCAAGCCATGAGAAAGGGATAGCCTGGCTCTTTCTGACAGTGGGAGCATTTGTAGCTGTGTCTGGTGGGTACTGTTCAATGAAACCTCTTCAAAAACTTCAGTGCAATGAAACAGATGCTTTTTAGAGGGGATACATCTGTTCAAAAGGTTTTTTTACGGGGTCCAGAATTAAAAAAGGGGAAAGGAACACAAAATTGGAGTGTGGGAAACAATAATCCATGCTGCTGGCAAGCCTGACTGCGATGTAGATCTGCAGTTTATGGTTTCTGCATTCTGGACAAGTCTCAAATCTCTGCAGTCTGGTCGCTTTTGGTTATAATTGTGTGAAAACTCAACTGGTGTAGATTTAATTTGCAGATACAAACTAGTTAATAAAAGGAAATAAGGCTAATAAAAGGGGGGGGGAAGACACCTGGGTGCTGTTTCTCAGAGTGGAGAACATTTATTTTAGGCAGGGAAATCCCACATTAGGGGCAGGAACAATGCAAGCTGCTGCCTGTCCTGCAAGAGAAGGTGATGCAGGACTGTGTCAGGGTGTGTCAGGATAGATGATGTTTTAGTGCAGCCTTACTTCTGCCTTGCTTTGATTGGGTCAACAAATGAGAGGACTTAATTGTGAAGTGAGACTGGCAAATCACCTTTCTGAAGTCTCTTTTTCACTGACTAAATACTAATAAGTTGACACAGACTCCTTCTGAATCAACACTACTTTCCAAAATATACCAGTGAATTACTCAAAACCAGTTTACATATTTTCTAAAAAAATCCCCCAAATTTAATTATTTATTCTAAAAGGAAGCATGAGTCCAAATTTAGCTGTGTCATGAAAGAAAAGTTTAAAAAAGCATCCTAAAACACAAACAGAATGTTTTGTTTTGTCTAACTGGATGTTTATTGTCCCAAACCCACTTTGACAGGAAGAATAAATTCTCATTTACTACCTCCAGCCCTCACAGCCACAGTATTTGGGGTAAAACCAGAGTATTTTTCAACTGACGTAATTATGTCTTCCCAGTGGCATAGAGAGTGTGGATCTGAAGAAGGATTTACAAGAGGAGGTGTTGGGATTTATCACCTCCCAAGAAAGTGGATTCTCTGCATTCAAGGAATAGCAGGAAAAAACCCTCAGAGATGTTTGTGGGTACACCAGAGATGCAGTTCATGAAGAAGCAAAGTCAGTGACAGGAGATTTATCCAAGGCTCTGGAGATGGCAGCTCCCAGCAGAGGTTAACAGAGACAAAGTGGATGCCAAGGTGATGGGATCAGAGGAGAAATTGCATTGTAGAGACAGCTTTATGTGCATGCTGTGGGTTAGGAAAGCCTGGCCTGATTATGGGACATTATTTTAACCCAGAACATCAAACCTGAGACTGATTGATCAGCACCACGGGCTGATGCTGGGTGCCTGGCAAAGATCCTTTCTGTGGTTCTGGTTTGGCTGCTGCAAGTCAGGCTCCTGAACAGCCACGTGGTGGCAGCAAGCCTCAAGGAATCCTCATCGAGGAGTTTTGGGAAGAAATTGGCTAAATATAGCCAGTTTCAATATTCCAGACGTGCATATTTAGAGGGGCTGGGACTTACTGTACCATTAAAACTACAGATTAGAGCCATGAACACTCTGCCTGGCTGTGACAGCTACAGAAGCATGCATTTAATTTTATTTTCCTTGTTCCTTCTGAATCCCTGGAAAATCCTTTTTCAGGAAGAGCATTCCTGATTTGAGCTATTAGCACAGAGCATTATATAAGTTGTGAGCAGGGACAGCCATGCATGTCATAGCAGAGGTCTCACCTCCCACCAGGGCACAGGGGATTTTTCACAGACAGGTTAAAACACAAATATCATGGACAAGAGTTGATCTGGGCTCCTGCACATGAACAGGATCCTCCAGACCACATCAGACAATGACCCCTTCTCTGTACCTGCTCTCCACGAGAAGGCCTGATGGCCTTGCAAAATAAAATAAAATAAAATAAAATAAAATAAAATAAAATAAAACAAAATAAAATAAAATAAAACCTTGCCATGGACCTTTAGAAAAGACAGCCCTACTGGGTCATTTCTCCTTCAGAGATGGTCAACCACACAAATAATGTGAAAAAAGGGACTGAATATTTGCATGGATATGGAGCACATCCAGGGAGGGTTGCTGCAGCAAGTGACAAGTTTTTGGGGAGGGACTTGAGTCCTTGTGGGCTTGGGCTGTGGCTGATCAATAATTTTTTAAAATTTATTTATTTTCCCAGCTCGTGTTTGCACTGTGCTGCCTGCTATTTAGGGAGCTCGAGGTTTCCCAGTTAACCTTGCCTGGCCACTGGTTTGGTCTGGAAACGCCAGTGCCAGACCTGGCCCTGCTGAGTTATTTGCCTGTGACTTGCCAGGACCAAGATCAGCTGGTGCTGCTCCCTCCCCTCCATCTCAGCCATCAGCTCAGCAGTGTTTGGGCCCCAAAAATGCAGCAAAACTGGCTTTTTTTTTTTGGTTTTATGTTGTTGCTGTGCTGATCTCTTGTACACTCTGCTAAAGCATTTTGCACCCGAGTCCAGCCCAGCAAAAAGACCACAGCTTTTTCCTCCTAGGATCATTTGTGCCAGGGATACAGAAATCCAGATACCTCAAATCTGGGGTCTCTGCCAGCTCTCCCTTCAGGCTGACAGAGGGTCCTGCTGCAGGAGGACATTTTTCAATTGTTATTTCATTAGCATATGTTTTATAGCATCGCAGTGTCAAGGGCTATTTCTGGCTATGACTTCACACTGATGCCTTTGGAAAACCACACAGCACAAGGAGAAGGAGGGAGGAAACAACCCAGATGATCTGTTGTTATAACTGGAGCATGTGGGAAGCATCATCCCTCCAGCCTCCACGGGGACAATCTAGTCATCAAGGGCTGATTCACACTCTGAGCTCTGCCTAGAGGGCCACGTCCTCTGGAGCAGGGTCTGGAAAGGACCTGAGCTTGGTGAGCTAGAGAAAGGGTTTGAAGGCAGGTGGTGAACTGTCTAGTTTGAAGCAGGGGATGGCAAAATGATGAGGAATGGATGGAGGGGTGAGGCTTGTCAAAGAGACAGCTGAGTGTTCCTTCTGGCTCAGGAGGACAAATGAGAGGAGGTGTTGCTGCAGGAATGGGTGGCAGGTGGAACTGTCAGCCCTACAAAACAAGCAGGAATATTAAGGCACGGGGTGAAAACTGACTGGGAACTGAATATAACTCCAGTCTGGCTTGCAAAGGCTTGCAGGACTGATGGATCGTGACACAGGCTCTGAGTTTGTGAACATAGAATAAAAGACTGAACAGGATTTGGACATGGGGCAAGGGCTTGGGTCATATTTTGGGATCAGCTTTTGGATCATCTGTTTGCACCATGTGGATAGGAAAGATGTGTGGTCTGTAAGGGCCACCAAACCAGCTAAGACTGATGCTGCCTACAGAAACATGATAAGAATAAAATTGAAGAAAGTGAAACCCAAAGCATCAAAGCCCCAGTTCTGCTGAGTTCAGGTTTTTCTGGAAGTGACAGTCTGTTCTGCTGTGGGTTTTTTGATCTCTCTGCAGAGTGCTGCAAAGTATATTCTGCAAGAAGTGGCCTTTTGTAGACAGGAGGATCTCCTTCTGCACTGTGTGTGCTTTTCATAGCAGTCAGTCATGGCCAAAACCAGTACAGCCAAGAGAGCTCCTGGTGAAAGCAAAGCCCTGCATCCAGGGCTGCTGGAACCCAGAGAGAGTGAAGCAAGTTCCCAAATTTGCTTTCTCTCCTGCTGGCTTCGGTGTCAGCTGTGACTGGAGGAGCTGGTGGATGTGGGTTACAACATTCCCAGTCTGTGAGGAACCAGGAACCTGCTCCCTCTGCTCTCAGAAACCCTTTTTGCAAGGTTCCTGTGCAGACTATATCCCTTTCTTTATTTTGTCACTCACTGGCATTTGGAGTCAGGAGAGGGAAATTTCACCACAAAAAATGTGTTGATCCCTGAATTTTCTTCTGCCCTTCTCCTGGTGGAGCAAAGCAATGAGAAATAATTTCTCCTCCTCTCCAGGGGGTGAAATTATTCTCCAAGCTTTGAGTGCAATCACACCATATCAGAGTGTGGACAGTGGAAATAGCAAAAGCATTCTAAATGAGCATGGGATACAGACTCTCTTGTAATGGACACCCTTGTCCTGGGAGAGGAACATTGGGATGTTGGGATGGATGCAAATCTGGCTGAGTTACCACTTAAAAAGTCAACAGTTGGTGACTGATAGACTGGTGCTGAATTATGCCAGTTTTCTGATCTTGAAAATGGGAATTATTCTCTGTATCTTCAATGCCACCATGTGGTAAAGGTAAGAAAACACTGACTACACAAAGCATGGTATTTGCAGTAGGAGGTGCATGTATGGGGGTTGCACAGCCTCATCAGGCTTTGTTTTTTTTGATTGGGCAAAACACAATCTTAGGGATGAGTGTATTTGTGTGTACTTTACTGCTGAAACAGAATGAAAACAAAAGGGAGAAGGTCAGCAGTTCAATAATTACAACTCAAACCTGATTGTTATTATCTGTGAAAAAAAAACCCAACAAACTCCACAAACATTACCAACAACAAACCCCAGTGTAGGATAGTAACAAACAAAACCATGGGGAAGGAAGATGATAAATGTTTTACAGTCCTTTACCTGCCCTGCAGTGTCATAAAGCCCCAGCAAGTGTTGTTGTCCTCCCACAGTCACGGTTACTGGAAGAGAGAAACAAGAAATGTTGTTTATGCACAGTGGCCTCATTTTGATGTGTTTTAATCCCAAAATACCAATAGGCACATTAGCACATGTCCTATCAGGTGCATCCTGAACCCAGCACATCTATTCAACCCAAAGTGAAGGCAACCTAAATCACAACAAAAGCAAATCCTTTATGCCAAGATCTTATTTCTGTACAGCCAGCCAAGGGAGATGAGCTGCACACGCTGCTGCCATCAGGGTCCAGAGACAGGGGGACATTTGCCTGTCTCTGCAGCCACCAGCTGAACACCCTGGACTTGAAAGCACAGGATTCCTGCCTCCCCACTATGGGCATTGGGGTGGGTTGGTCATGGGTCATTGGGAGAGTTTTTTATCATTTTATTTCTTCCAGGCTGTGAAATGATGAAGCATTCAGCAGTGGCTGCTGTTTGGTGGGTCTCACTGGAGGTGCAGCTGTCCTGCCCTGTGCCATCACAGGTGAAGTGGCAGTGTTTAGTAGCTATGTGGTGGATGGTTTAAAGGACAGAAGGAAGAGGAGCCTGAATATTTTCAGGGATGTTGACTACATTCTGTTGCAAATGAAGGAAAACTTAGTTTGTTGATCACATCCAGCATATTTACTCCTTTAGCAGAAATCACGTTGAACTTCATTTTGAGCCGTTGACAAATTTTGACATTGACAAAAATGTTTTCTCATTGCCTTTGGATGAACCCCATTTTAAGCTGATTCCTGTAACTGGTGTTATTTCTTGTAAAGGACACAATCTGGGTTAATGACATTTAGTTAACCAGTTAATCTGCTTAAATCATTACTACTCAACTGGAAAGAAAGGGGGGCAGTCCAGTTTCACCCATTAGTCAACAGGAAGCCTTCAAACATTTGTCAGGAAGGTTGCTTAAAATAATTATATTGTTGCAGCATATGGACTATTCATTTTTTTAAACATGAGGACAAGTGGCAGAACATAGGAATGAACATAAAGCTTTGCCAGGAATGGGGGAAGAGCCTCAGACTGGTGCCATCAGGTGATCACAACTTGCAATTAATGAGGGCTGGGAATGAGTAATAGTTATTTCACAAGAAAAAAAAAAAGAGAGTTGAAAACATCATGCAGTATCTTGCTGATTATTTTTTTGTTTGGTGATAAAATTTGTAGAAGAAAAGCAGCTACAAATTTATGGAATTTAATAGCTCCTGCACTGGGGAACAATGTCCTGTTTGAAATCTCTTGGACTGAAAGTCTCTGCCAGTGTGACTGGACAGGCTGACTATTCAGCAGCTTTATTTGCTTGCAGAGACTCAGTAGTGTTAGCACATAAACAGAGCAAACCTGACATCCTGGAAGTACAAAGGCTCAGTGAGGACCTGACTTGCTGATGAGAGCAGGATGGGCTGCACTCACCCACTGCTGGGGCTGCCCTGTGATGTGCATGGCAGAGGAGGTGGGGAAGGGGAGAGAGATCCCTCTCCTCATCTCAGAGGCAGCTCTGCACTGCAGAGCCTCCAGGGAACTCATGGACACTGGGCATGGATGCCCAAGGGTGGAAGAGCTTGGGGGAGAAGCACAAGAATGAGGAGATGGGCACCAACACAGACAGGAGACAGTCCAGATGCCCCATCTTCTTCCTTCAATCTGACTTGAATAAAATAATTTAAAACAATCCTCCCTGGCACCGGGGTTTTCAACTTCTTGTGGTGTAGGGAATCCCAGAATGCCCCAGCAAGGGTATGAACTGTGTAAATTACTGGCAACACTCCTGCTTTTCTTAGCTGCCTTCTTAGAAGCAGTGGGGGTTACAGGTGGTCAGCACAGCTCACCAGAGGCAGTGGGAAATGTGCTTTTTTTCCCCCCCAGTTGCAACCTTGGCAAGCCTCCAATCCACCCTTGTGCCAAGAAATGCAGGAGCCAGACCTGCTGTGAAGGTTTTACTCCTCTCAAGGACCAGCTGTGGGTAGAGGTACCCTTCAGCTGAAGGCAGTTTTCCAGCTGCAGTGCACAGCTGGTGAGGTGGTGTTTAGGAGGACATGTGGTTTCTAGGGCTGCAAACAGCAGTTGCACTGTCAGTCCTTGGGAATGTGCATGGAGCCTGCAGAGCTGCTCCAAAGCAGGATGCTCTTAGGACAGCTGTGGGGCACATGGGGGTGCAGGTCAGCTGATGTTTCTGATGAGTAGGAAGAGACATGTGCCACACATCAGTGCTGACAGGGTTATCCAGCTCTGCCTCTCCTGCTGGCTCACCCTGAGCACAGGAAAACTGGGTCGGGTCCTGCTTGCAAATATCAGCTCACGTCTTCAGTGAAAAAAACTTGAAAAAACTCAGCTTGAAAAACTTAAAAGCTGCACTGAAATTTACTCTGCTGTGAAGCTTTGCTGGCCCATCTCTTTCTTGGTGGCATCTGACTGAGAGAGCTGCACTGGCAAAAAGCCCTGGTTGCAGATACAAATTGCTGCTGTGTTCCAGTAATTAATATGGTTTGGAGATAAGCTTTGGATAGAGGATCAGTCCACCTCGAGTGTGCTATGCTTTGCCAGAAGGATTTTAACTCCTAGACTCTTATCTGTGCTTTGTGGTCCATGAAGTCACGGTGGATGTTTTGCAGCAGGTCTGTGGAGCCACACACTGAGCAGTGATTGATGGTTTGTGCAGTTCAGTTTGGCTCCTGGTCACCTCTGGGAAATGCTGAGGGGGAATAAAGAGATTGGTGGTGTCCTACCATTACTCTTCCCCCACACAAGGGATCAGAACTGCAAAAGCTCTTGGAAAAATACATCCTGAGTCTACCCAGCCTGCATATCACATTTTAATTCTCCTTCTACATCTTGTCTCTTATGGGTCCTACTGTGAATTTCTGCATGGCACCAGTCCTGTATTTTTAGTTTTTCTCTTTTTCTTTTTCTCTCTTTCTCTCCTTTTTACTTTCCCCTCTTTTTTCCCCCTCTCCTGCTTTTTCTTTTTTCCATCAAACTTTATATTTTCTTTCTTCTTGTCAATTTTTCTAACCTGTCTCATCATCAGAGGATATTCTTCCTGCCCATATCACCTCTGAATTTGCAGCTGCCTTGTTGGCTAAACCTTGAGTGTTGTCTTTGGATTCTTGGCTCTGAATGCAGTGGGTACCAAATGGCTCACACTGGCAAACCAAATCATCCCTGGCTCTTGAAACAGTGGTGTCCAGATTAATGTACTGGTGCTAAAATTTACACCACACTTTCAAGCAGGCAAAACAGATGTGAAAATAAATGGTTTTTGCCTGTGAAATAAATGGCTTTTGCCTGTGAAATAAATGGCTTTTGCCTGTGAAAACTTCATGGTGTTTTTATACCACGAGTTTATCAGTCTGCCTCTGCCAGGCAAAAGTCTGTTCAGAGTATCCACTTGGTGGGTCATATTTATGAGCTGAGATTGCCCTGCTAGATTTGTAGGCCTTACTTTTGGCTTTATTCCAGTTTACTCTTACTAACCCTGTTATTATCTTTTCCTGTTCTCTCTGTGGACAGGCCTATGGGAAGCCAATGCGGAATTCCTTCCCAGCCACTGGGGTAATGCAGGCTCCTTTATGGGATTGTGAACTTGACTTTATGAGCAGTCTTGGAGTAACAAGACAAATATGAACTCACCTTGTCATTTACTGATTGTATTGATGTATTGATTGAGCACTGAAATGACCTGGCCTTCAACACTGAGTGCAGCAGGAACTGCATAAAATGAGGCTGAATATTTGCACAGTCCTGGCCCTCATTTCTCTCCAGCCTGGGTTGCAGCAGATGATGCAGCAGGGCAGATGTTCCCCTCCCTTCACTAGGTGGTTTTAACCAAGTGCAGAATGTTTAAAACACTGATTTAAAAAAGATTGCTAGGTCATAAATTAGCTGGGTATTGCTTGCTAGAGTTTGAATAACTATTTTGGCTCACTTCCAAAGCTTTGTCACAGGTCTGTGTGTCTGGAGTTCTGCTAATGGACCTCAACACAGAGCTTGACCACCACAGCAGAAGGACAAGGTGTAGATGGAGATTGTGTGGGATGGACCTGGTGTGTGGACCATGAACTGGTCTCAGCTGGGACCAGTTTTAAATCTGTGCTTAGTTTGTGTTTCTGGGGACAACGTGACAATTGTCATTGATGTTCTCAATGCCCAGATTGCCCCAGATCCACCTGTTAGTGGCCAATCTTTGCCAAACCCTTCTCCCATTGTGCTTTGTTTGGTAACTTTTTGGGACTGAACTGCACCCGTGGAGAGCCCTTCAGCCAGACAGCAGCAATGTTCACTGACAGAAATGGGGCATAAATTGTCTGCTGAACTCTCAGAACATCTTCAGTTTGATTAATGGAGCAAAGCAGCACATAAATCTCAGGTATGACACCAAGCTAGGATGCAATATCTCAGCCACACTTAGCTGTGGCACGGGAGAGTGGATTTGCACATCAGGGGGAATTTTTCCATGCCAGTGAAGAAGTGCTTGCAGAACCCAAAGACTGTGAAACCACCAGCCAGAGTACACACAAGAGCCAAGCAGTGTCTAATGTGACATCAGACAGGAAAAGTCATCTGTTTATTCTAGTGCCTTCCTGCCAAAAAATTAAGGTCCAGCTGCTTCAGAGGAAGAAGCCAGGAGCCTGTGAGCAAGCAGGGATGGTGGCACCTGCCTGGCTGGAAAGACTTTCTCATGGTTTTGGGCAAATTACACTGCTTCAAGCCTCAAACTTTCACAAGAGCCATCTTCTGCCCTGGCCAGCAAGCTCTGAGTATTGATCTGTGCATTTGACTGTTCACTATGATTACATGTACCTGGTGCGTGTTACTCAACACAGAATAACCAAAAAATGATAAAATGATTGGGGTGGAAGGGACCTTACAGACAGCCTAGTTCCAAGCCCCCTGCCACGGGCAGGGATTTCTGGCACTATCCCAGGTTGCTCAATGCCCCATCCAGCCTGGCCTTGAACACTCCCAGGGATGGCCACCAGAACAACTGCAGTTCTGGTTGAGCTGCTGGCACTAGAAATGCCCAAGTCTGTTTCTTTTTCATCTGGGAAAAAGGATAGATCCAGAACATGGGCAAAAGGACAGATCTTGGTCAGCAAGTTCCTTCTAAGGCACCTTTCAGGGTAATTTCTGTGATGGGAAGTCACTGATCCAGTGAATGTGGTCTGTTCTCCAGCAGCTGATGTCCCTGGGGATACTGACTGTGTGCTTGCTCATTGGGTAACATTTTTCCTTCCTTCCTAAATGCAGTTTTGTGAAATCTCTTGTAATGAACTGGGAATTCCCCTCCACTCTACAGATGTCTTCTGCTCTCTGGAGCTTACACCAGACAGGACAGGAGTGTTCTGGTAGAAGTTTGTTTGAAGCAGAATGATTTCAAAAGTTTGGTTTATAAATTGTCTTCTTTTTGTACTGCATAGCTCCTAAATAAGGGTCTCTGTGGCTGGAATTGGAGGATCCCTGTCCCAACTAGACACTGAAATTCAAGAACACCTCAAAGGCATTTAGATCAAAGATATTCAGATCTCTAATTCCCTTTGGTTCCCATAATGGGCAGGCATCTAAGTAACTGAACTGGAACTACATATCCCAGGCTTTAAGAAATAGGAGCTTTGAATATTCCATCAGAAAACAAAGTGAATGTGGGCAGTGCATTTTTATAGCACCTCCTAAGTGCCTCATGTGCATTTCTGAATCCTATTTTGGGTAATATTTTTCTTCAGAATATCTTTCTTTGGCTCATCCAGGTGGAGAAAAAAACCCTCAGGGATTAGGTGTCACACACTGCTTTGATTTTGTTTGGGTCACTGTCTCAGAAACTTAATTTCTGTTGCTGTGGACCACCCTTCAGATGTTGCACTGCTGCAGCTGAAGCTGAGTGCTCTGGAAGCTGCAAATCAAAGCCCTGGAGATGCTACAATCCAGCAGCCACCAAAGGAAGACAGTAAAAAAAAAAAGAGTGAGAAAAGGCCTTAAGGACAGGCATCCAGGTCAGTCCATGACAATCAGCTCAGCTGAGCTCTGTGACTTTGCCACTTTAGCCAGAAGCCTCACTTGCAGTATTGCCCCTGGAAATATCTCATTTTGCCTTGGCTGAAAGACAATCCTGCAATATTTTGTGGCCAACACACCCAGGGCAGGTAAGAGCTGGTGTTACAGGACCCTTGGCTCACCAAGGGTCTGTGAATCCAGCCTGGGCCTTTCTTCACTTCCATGCATAAGGGTCATCTCCAGGAACTCGAGTGACTGGATGCTCAAGGAATGTTCCCCCACTCCCTCCTTCATGACAAATAAGATTTGATTACAGCCAAATCAAAGTTCTACCCCAAACTTACCCTGCAGCTTAGCTACATTCTTCTGAAAAGAAAATCAAAAGCGTGCTGTTTTACCCTGTAATTGGCCTAAATGCCCCACTTTATATCTACATTTTGCTAAATGCTTTTAATTGCTCCTGTAATCATCTATCACCAGTCACACACAGACATCTGAGACAGTGTTTTCCAGAAGAAGGGCTCTGAGTAAACCTCACCATTTCCTGTCACCTCATCAATGGATGAGATCTATGTTCTGCTGAGCAAATACTTCTGCCCATCTGATATTTACAATATCTGAAAAACATTTCCAGTCTGCTCCCTGTGGTGGGAGCACAGAGAGGCCTCCAGGGCTGGGATTCAGCTGATTTCACTCCTGTAGCTCTTGGTCTAATGAGGTGGTGAGGAATTTGCTGCTTTGTCTTTAGGCCACAGACATTTCGTGATTCTAAAGCCAGATAGGATTCATAGCATCATTTATTCTGCTCTAAATAGCTTATCTAGTGTCTTCCTACAAGGCATATTTTCTTGTTCTTGAATCATTCTTGCAGCTGTTTTCCAAATATTTTGTTGAGCAGTTGCTGTGACCAGACAGTGTGGTCTAGCAATGGTTTCATTAATGATCTAGCCAGAGGTAACATGACTTTCCTATTCTTACCTGTCACCCCCCAATGGCTCATCTAAAGCTCTCATTGGTTGATTATCCTCATTATTTAATGAGTCTTGCAGTGCTTTATTCCTTTCTTAAGGCTAAAGTCCAGTCATTCTTGGCTTTTGTATTTGCAAGACTTTTAATGACATTCTTTTTTAACTCTGTGGCTGAGTGGAAAATCTGGAGACTGTAATTCTAACACTCACTGAAGGCATCTCACAAGAGGGGAGGGGAAGAGCCACACTCCTGCAATGCTCCCAGAGCATGGATATCAACAATAAAGGTGTTTTAGAAGTCAGCATTAAAGGCTTTGGGAACTCTGGGGTTATCTATGCAGTGACAAGCTTTTTCAAGAGTTTCAGGTTAGAGGAATGATATCTAAACACTTCTCAATGTTCTCTTTGTAGACATCTCCCCACTGCTTCTAGGGACTGCTCTTCACCCTGGGCTCTTATCTCTAAGGGGCACCACCTCCCCTCTTCAAACCATACAGGTTTGAAGATTCCAGTGGAATCAGTGGGAAAATGCCCAATCCTGACTCATGCTGCAGCTTCTTCCCTGAGGAAGGAGGCTGGCACCAAATGACAACTCCATTGTCCCATCCTGCAACAGCAACAGATTCATGGAGACGGTGCCATCCTAGAGGAGGATTCACGACTTGTGCTCTGTGGTTTTTTTGGAACCTGAGAGAAAAAACAATGCAGCTCTTCACAGATGGGTGTTTGCCACTCAGAGACAGCAAACAGAGGAGATGTACCAGTCCACCAGTCATTTTTAATCAAGCAGCTCAAACAAAATATTCTAAATCTTTCAAAACACACTGTGAAGTCAGACTTCAACGCTGGCCAGCATACATGAAATGAAACACAAAAGCAGTGGAAGTTCATTAGGAAAATGAAACAGAATGAATTTGGTCCAGAAATGGATGAAAGAGAATGGAAATTCCCAAAGCTTTCAGAACAAGCACAACACTACATCATGAGCCAGCTTCTCCTCAGTCTGGGACATTACTTATTTATAGACAGCATGAATGAAGTTGATTTATCAGAATCATCGACCTCATTGTTTGTAAAATCAGCACTGGAGGATTTCCCCTGTATCCCCATGAATTATTGCTGTGCTAATCAATCCTTGAACAAATTCAGCTCCACTGATAGCAGAGACCAGGGAACCCTGGGGTTTCTGTTTGCAAGAAAACCGTGCCCAGTTCCTCCAGTAACAGTGTGGAGGGAGCTCTTGGGACCTCAAGGTTGTGCAAAGCCCTGCTGGATGGAAAAGGCAAACATGATTCCAGTGCTTGGGGAATTGAAGAGCAATTGACATTGTGTCCAAGAGAGTGTTTTGTTAGATTCCTTTCTGTCTTAAATGGAGGGCTGAGCACTGCCACAGGCTGGGAGTTGCTTCCTGAGCGTTTCAGCTCCCTGTGCACCATCAGCTGTCCTCAAGGAAGGCAGTTCTGCTCCTGAATGAGAAACCAATAATAACTGCCCAGATAAATTGAGTAAATTTGTGGGCAAATAGGCTCTGATGTGTGAATTTCAATGGTAATCTAATTAAGGGTCCTTTTCCTCTTTACTGAAAGTTGCAGAACTAAATCCAACCAAATGCAAGACAGAGTAACAACTGTAGCATTGAGCAATATAACTAGATAGAACCTGATCCTGTTCTTTAAAAAATGTGATTATTCCTAAACAATGAGGAATACTGGATATTATCTTAATCCTGATGGAGGAGAAGTGCCTCTTCTGACCCCACGTGATTGTCTATGACTTTGAGATGAATGAAAAAACAAAATTTTGGCTATGACTGTTGTGTAAACCTATTACAAAATAAAAATAAAAAAGGCAACACATAGATTTTAAAATATTTTTAGCTCTTCTAAATATTTTTGAAGTTTCCATCACTCTAGCACAATATTTAGGAAAATCTATTTTTCAGAGCTGGGTTTATAACTCAAGTAAATAGCAAACCCAGTAAAGCTCTGAGATTATTAAGTGTAACTGATAATTGGAGTATCTTTATTAGTATTTTAACAAGTTATGCTGACCTGACTTGTAAAAGACCAGATACTACAGCATTTTCTGTTTCTTTTAATACAGATAAAGTCAGTCAGGACTCTTTAATTAAATCTTGAAACCTATCAGTGAAGGATGTATTTGGAGTCTCCTAACAGTGATGCTGAGACCAAGGTGAGCAGAGAAAGAAGTGGGAATTTTCCACAAAACACAAAAAATGGGAATGGAAGGAGAAAAATATAGGAATAAAGGGAGTTTTTGACCATTTTCCTGTCTCCTTTCTATTGTTCACATGAGGCAAAAGTCATTCCCCTAACTCAGCTGAGTGCTGGGGGAAAGAATATCCCCAAAGTTATGTCAGGCATCTGGTTATCAAGGGAACATGAGACTTGGTAAATAGCATCAGAATAAATGGGAGATTAGTGGCAAAATGAAACAAATTTCACTGAAATGTATCCAGGCAGTACACAGGGTGTTTCCCAGAGCATGGGAGGAAAGTCTCCCTGTGTGGCTGGGGGGAATCAAGGCAGCTCATCTCTACACTTGCACTGTTCAAAGGTCAGAATAGGGGGGTGTTTTTCCCTGGAAAGGAGAGGAATGCAGCCTGGAGAGGCACTGCTGCCTAACAGTGCTGGCCCTTTGCTCTAGGTGTCCTTCCAAAACCTGGGGTGATCTGCTTTGGTCTGGGTTAGATGACAGTGGGAGCAGACAATGCTGATGGAAGGGCACAGAAAGTCAGCTCTGCAGTGGGTGGGTTGTGGGCTGGACCTTCCAGTGATGGAGTGGCTCTGTCCCAGTGACTCACACTGGCAGAGGGCCCTATCAATACTGGCAGAGCATTATGGCACATCCTACCTCCACAAGGTGTGATTCAGGGGGAAAAAATGGCCTTTCTGCTTACCAGCATCTTCAACAAAAAGTACAGATACCAAAGCTGGAAAGGAAGAAAAAAATTGCCTGATACACAAGATGGAGACAAGAGTGTGTTTTCTATAAGAACCTGAAATATCAGGTTATTAGGGTAAATATTATTTATAATATAATAGAGGAATATAAACCAGGAAGCAACCACAGCTTGGCTGCTGTCTGTGCAAAGAGCCTGACACTCCTCTTCTTCACCCTTGATGCCAGGTAAGCTGGGCAGGCCTGTCCTGAGTTGGCTGTGGTACCTAAAGCCAAGATGTGTCTAGTGCCAGGCTGAGGTGTTTTGGGTGCTGTATTTGGGCACAGACCTGCAGGACACGTGTGGTAATCACATATCCTCTGAACAGACACAGCTCTCTCCCAGGATTTTCCTGGGTAGCTGTGAGGAGATCAGAGAAAAGAATGAGAAACAATTCTTATCTCCACTTGCTGCACCTGCTGCTGTGCACATGTGGAATGTGTTATGGAGATTGTTTACCAAAGGGTGATTTCTTAATTGGACACTGGTGATGGTGTTTGGATGGATTGACCAATTAGGTCAAAGCTGTATTGCTTCTGCAGTAAGGGTTATGGGCTTCTTAAAAATATAGTAGAATATAGTATATGATGTTAGAAGAATAAAGCAATTGATCAGCCTTCTGCAATCATGGAGTCAATGCTAATTATTCCCTGTTCAGGGGACCATTGCTATGATAGACATTGTGTGTGTGTGTGTGTCCCAGGCATTGCCATGAGCACTTGAGCAAGACCTCTGCAGTCAGAGGCCCTCCCTGGCCCAGCCAGCACAGCAATGCCTCGGGCATCATTCCAGAGTTAGGGCAGAGTAACTTAAAATAGCATCTGATGACTCTGGGTAGTGTGACTTAAAATAGCATCTGATCCTCTGAGCTGTGAACTGATGGGGCAGGGGCACGTTTGGCACACTGAACTGAATCCAGCAGGCTCCAGTGTAATGCTGAGGGCAGTGTGAGAGCTCAGGAGCATCAGGTTTGCCCAAACTCCAGTGCTTCTGCAGCTGACATTTTACATGCCACCAGTTCTGTTTTGGGCAGGGGGAAGTTTAAATGATATTTTGCAACCCCTTCCCAACACCAGCCTCTAACATTTTGTCTATATCTTGTTTAAGTCTGACCTTAATGCTGGTTTTTCCCATGCACATTTCTCCATGAGGCATTGCTTGAGAGGCTTGAAAACAAAATACCTGTTCCTGAGCCTAAGGAGGACCAGGACAGAAACTCTGCTTTGCATTTCCCAGAAAAAGAATCAGGACCATTGTCCTTTTCACCAGGACCAAGCCTCAGCTGCTATTTGCCCTGCAGCTTGCAGACATTAGCCAAACATTTGGGCAGCAGCTCTAAGCCTGTATGGCTTGAGAAGCAGAAATGTTAAACCCTGTAAACAAAAGTCTTGGAAATATTTAAACTTTCTGATAAGAAAATCTGAAGTTAGGAATTATTACTTTTCTCTTGGCTACTACAAAGCTTTTAAATGCTGCTAATGCTTTTTCTATGCCCTGCTGAGGATCTTTCCACTTTCCTGTCCAGTGTGGCAGCACTGCAGACAATGGAGTGATTGTAATGTTGGAAAAGCAACAGATGGAGATAGATGAAATGGTCTTAAACCTCAGTGTGTTTCTGTGTGCTTGTGAAAGGGAGAGGTGAGAGCAAACCTGAGCTCTGGATACCCTTATCCTGTATTTCAGCATGGTTGTACTCACATGAAGCAGAGGATCAGCACTCACTGATCTCAGGAGGGCAATTTCTAGGGATGATTTGGTGGCCCTTTCACACAGAACTGGGTCTTGCAGGCTCCTCTCAGGAGAGCAAGAGGCTGCAGGTTGGCTGCAGCCCAGGGTGTACAGAGGAGGTGCTGAAGTGTCTGGTTGAGCTGAGGCCAGAGGATTTTCCATCTGAACAGAAAAAATAAATCCAAATTCCTCTGTAGAGCTGGAGAGGAATTTTCAGCTATAAAATGTGATTTCTACAGAATCAGAAGTTTCCATGGGAAGCTATCACTTTCAACAGAGGAGTTCAGATGTTTCCACTGGGAGCAATGAGGTGAAATGGTGTGAACTAACTGACCCTGGTCTGAACTGCTCCCTCTGTTCCCTCTTAAAGACCTGAGCCAGTTTGAGCAAAGCTGTTTCCCTGCCAGTGACAGAGACTCCTGCACCTGAGGCAGTGACCCTGGATGGGAACACACCCTGGGGTGCCAGGGGACACCACGGGCTCTGGGACAACTGGTGGCTTTCTGGGCAACCAGAGCTGCAGTCTGGACTGAGAGCAAACACAAATAACCAGATCTGGTCCTCCAGCTGCCATGGAGTGCTCGACACAAAGGTGAAAATGAGCTTTAGCACAGAGTCCAGATTTTTCAGGCTGTTGGAAACGCATTAAACTGTTGGCATGGATAAGCACAACCCTCACCTTGATTTAAAAGTTTTGAAGTGAAATGGTTGAGTATTTTTCACCAGATCCATTTATTTACTATTTTTTTTATTTGCAGGAACTTTGTTCTTATGAAAATTATATAATTTTAAACCTTTCATCCACATGTACAATGAAAATGAGTTCTGAAATGTGTAGCTTTTCCAAGTGACAGGAATTACTGATGGGTTTCTGCTCTAAGCAAAGCTCTTTAAACTTCTAACTCTCATGTTAGGATTAAATAATTTAACTGTTCTGTTAATCATTCCATGCTTGAATACAATTTCTGAATCAAAATGTTCTAATTCAGTGGTATTTCCATGAATTTCTTGTACTGCCTGGTAGCTATAACTCCATTTAGAGTGTATTTACTCTTGAAAAGATTTATTAGGTTTAATTCACCTTCTCTGCTGCCTTGTGAACATCAGAGGCAGCTCTGCTGAGCTCAGAGGAGTTACTCTTGGTTGGCAGAAACATCAATCATGTAGCTGAAAATAAAATTCAAAAACTAATTTTGAAACAAGCAGTGTATATTTTCATGTAAATTGTTGTTAAAATGTTATGCATGCAATGTTCACTAGGTGCAGAGAGTAGAAACATATGAGGAAATTATTATTTTTATAACATTTAATTTTTTGCCTTAGGTGAGAAAGGAACACAGTCAGAAAAATACAGGAGAGCAGCAAACAGCTCAATTAAAAATCAAAATATTAGCCTATATGAAATTGGTCATCTCTCCAAATTATTCTTTTACCTGGCATAAATATTACTTATTTTATACCTAACTTTATTTAAAGCTGTATTTGCTTAAGGACTGACTGAAACACACAGCTCTTATGCATTCTGAGAGAGTCCTAAACATCATGCCTGGTAATTTTTCTATTTCCCACTGCTCTCCTGAGAGCCCAACAGTTCATTCCCTCTTGTTTTCTGGAGCTTTAATCTATATTAGAAAACACTGACACACTTCTTCAGCTACGTGAAAGTGCCACTAATGGAGATCCCATCTGACTTCAGAGGAAAGGGACTTTGAAGAAAAATCACAGAAAATTGCAAATAAAGGAGAAATGAATCAAGGTAGAAAATCCACAGCTACTTCCCCCAATTGATTACCAAGTATGATGTGAATTCTGCCTTTGATTTAAGTTGCTGCTTAGCACAGTGAATGGATTTTAAGCAGTGTATTTTACACAATGAGATACATGAAAAGTCTTGTTTTGAAGAGCGACATTGTTCTCCGTTTCTATTTTTGCAGTGGCAACACCTTGGATTATGGCTCCATTGTATGAGGCTGGTGCAAACAGGCTGAGAGAGGCCCTGCAGAGCAAGCACCAACAATGGAGGTGGAGAAAGGAAATTTCCTGTTTCACAGCGAGGGAAACAAGGTGCACTGAGGGGACGTGGCTTTTCGGGGCTGTCCGGGCAGCTGGGGAACAAAACTCTGAGCCCCAGCCCGTGCCTTCATGTCAGCACAGAGATTGGGTTTGGCCATCCCTAAAGGCAGCACATCCTGCTGAGTGATCATAGAACCAGTGGGGTTGGAAAAGACCTCTGGGATCAGTGAGTCCAACCTATGACCACACTCCACCATGCTAACCAGGCCATGGCACTGAGTGCCCCACCCAGCCTACCCTTAAACACCTCCAGGGATAATGATCCCAACTCCTCCCTGGACAGCCCATTCCAGTGTCTGATCACCCTTTCTGAAGAAATTCCTTCTGATGTCCAACCTAAACCTCCCCTGGTGCAGTTTGAGGCCTTGCCCTCTTGTCTGGCTGCCTGGGAGATGAATCCAACCCTCCTTTGGCTACAGCCTCCTGTCAGGGAGTTGCAAAGCAGTAAAGTCCCCCCTGAGCCTCCTCTTCTCCTGGCTAAACACCCCCAGATCCCTCAGCTGCTTCTCATAGAATTTGTGCTCCAGACCCCTCACCAGCTTCATTGCCCTTGTTTGAACCTGCTCCAGCACCTCAATGTCCTTCCCAAACTGAGAGGCCCAGAACTGGACACAGGACAGGAGATGTGGCCTCAGAGCCTGGCTGTTGATGAGCCTGACTTGCTCATCCCTGCAGGATGCTCCCAGGTCACAGAATCACAGAATCATTAAGACTGGAAAAGATCTCCAAGCTAATCCAGTCCACCCTTTTGTCCATGCTACCACACACTAAACTGTCTATCAGGATCCATGCCTGCTTGTTTCTTGAACACTTTGCTCTGGCAGGTGTGTGGAGCAGCATAGAACAGAGTGCATTGTCCACGTGTGCTTTTGAAAAGTTAAAGTCCTGCAATATTTTATTTGAGCTGTTTTCCCTGACAACATGATTAGAGTGGTGAAGCATCGCTGCTGCTGGAAATTGATGCTGAACATCAGGAAGGCACACATTCCTCTCAGCCACAGCTGCCTGGCAGGGCTTGTTTCTCTGTAGTCACTGGGATGTTGCTGAATTTTTAGGCATTCTGCAATTTTCTACTGATTTTTAATGAAACATGCTGATGCTTATATAAAAATGCACCTCAGGGTCTTGTGCTGATTTTGTCCAGAGCTGAACTCATCAGATAACATTTTTTCCCAGTTCCTGCCTTGTCAAAACAATGTGTCTGACAGGTGCACAGAAATCAATTCAGAAAGTACATCCTCGAAGAAATCAGGCTGCCAGATTAAGTGAAACAGATACTAACTCAGACACCTCTGGGCTCAGCTGAAGCATACTTCTCTGCACAGACAAAAGCCAAGTTGTTTGCTTTGTTTTCTTGTTTAAAAGGGTTTTGAGCATTTTTGTGCATTTTCATAGCAATAGCTTTAGAAAACACTGAAAAACTCTCAACTCTCTGCTTTGGTGTTACAAAATTGGAGTGAACAAAAGAGTCTGAAGCATTTTAAACCAAGCCCAGAGGAGTTGCAGATGACCCATTGCTGGAAGTGTTCAAGGTCAGGCTGGATGGGGCTTTGAGAAACTTAATCCACTGGAAATCATTTCTGCCTGTGGCAGGGGGGGTCAGAACTAGGTGATCTTTGAGTTAATTCCCAGTCCAAATCCTTCTATGATTCTTGGATGGGTTTAGCCATTTTGTGCCACACTCTCCCTCATGCCAGTGGTGTGAGTGAGCTCTGGTGCGGAGAACTGGTTTAGAAAGGCTGCAGGGGTGGAAACTTGGATTTGCACAGGTTATAGTGGGCCAGGGCTCTCATGTAGCAACCCCAGGTTGCATTTTGAAGATCTCTGTTGCTGCCACAGGCTGGAATTATTAAGGATATCCCTTTGACTGCTTTCTAACCCATCCATATAAGGAGAGCTGCCACCAAGCTGAACCGGGAGAGAAATTCAAGGGGGAGGACGCTGCTGGTTTTAAACCCTCTCTGACTCTGCCTGCATGAGTTGGAGGCAGCACCCTGGACATCTGGGAAGTGTAAATCTGTCTGCCCAGCTGCCAGCTGATGCTCTGATGCACTGGGAACTCTGCTCTGCAGTCAGTGACCACATTGTGTGCTCAGCCACAGCTTGGGCCAAGCAAAGTGGAAGGGAAGACGAAGCAAGTGTGGACCACAGAGCTGTGTCCAAAAGCCCAAAGGCACAGCTGAAGTACAACAAAAGGAATAATTTTGTTTAAATTCCTGATATTTCTAGTGCTCTGAGCAAAACATCATTTCTATTTTCCTTCTGCCTGTGTTTTTCTGTTCTTGTTCCACCCAAATTTTTCTCACAGGGAGGCAGGGCGTAAGTGAAACTCAGAAGGCAGAATGAACTCAGTTACTTTCACCTAGTGTACTTTATCCATCTGCCTTTTTCTTTGATCCCAGGGTTATCCAGGGCTCTTACATCAAAGAAGAAACAGGACAAAGTCTGTATAAAAGGGTTGGCTGTAGATGTTACACAACTAGGCAGGGAGGAGAGGCAAGGGAAGGGCTGTGCAACCTCGACCACGTGGAACTGGGAGCAGGAGGGTGAGAATAATGTTGCTTGGGGTGGTGTGCTTATTCCAGTGTCAGCCTCACAGCCCCTCCACTCCCTGCACTGCTGCCCTTCTGCCAGTTCTCCCCCAGGGCTCCCCATCAGCCAGAGCCCCTCTGCAGGTCAGGGAAACAGCTCTGCTGCACCTGAACTGACCCAGCCCTGAGGAATATGGAAACTTTACATGCCCTTTGAGAGGCCATGGTGCAATGGAGACCCCAGAGGACCCTTTCCCAGCAGCAGGCTCTGTGTGCAGGCACAGAGTTTGCTTTGTGTGATGTGTCCCTCTGCCAAGTGACATTTTCCACAGATGCTGGCTGGGATCAGTCTGCACCTGCACATGTGTGTAATCCAGGCTGTGATTAGCCCATTTGTCTGAACAACTGTGGTTTCAGCTCTTTTTAATTCCCCACCCCTTCTCCCATGCTCACAGCTCCCCTTTCTAACAATTTGCTCTGCTGCATGCAGCAAACCTGTGCTGCAAAACAGACACACTGCAAATACTGCCCTTTCCTACCACACAAAGTGAACTTGATGTTCCTCTCTTTCTCCTCTGCCAAACAGCCACTTTGTTGTTTATTTTCAAAGTATTTAGCAGCCTAGCTGAAAAGTAAGCTGCAATATCTGTTGGCTATACCTGCATTATTAAATAAGACTGAAAATATTCATGGAGGGCTTTCTCTGGTTTAACAGACATACATTCATATTAGATTGACAGGGCTGTATTTCATAGAATCACAGATTAATTAAGGTTGGAACATAAGATTGTTGAGCCCAGACATTAAATCCATCTCTGCCATGTTTCCACTAAGCCATGTCCTCAAGTGCCACATCTGCTTGTCTTTTGAACACTTCTAGGGATGGTGACTCCACCACTTGCCTGGGCAGCCTGTTCCAGTGCCTGGCCACCATTTCAGTTTGCTATGGTTCTTAGAGAGATGCTAGAGGAAATGGGCAACTCTTTCAGTGGATATAAATATGGCAACATTGAAAAACTTCCTGGTCTTCTTGGAGAGAGAAAGAAAGTTGGGAGTGACTTCCTGGCTTGTTTCATCCTTGGAGACAACTTAGATTGGAGATAGTGGTAGCCATGTAAAATAGTTGATTTAGTGACTGTTGAAATATGTAAGGATTAGGGATCCTTTGTAAATCAAAACCAGGATTTGGAGGAGGATGGAAAAGAGAGAGCAGAGTCATGACTGCAGCCTTGTCTCACTGCAGGATTTCTCCCTGCCCCTTGGTGCAACTGCACCACATGCCATTGGTTTAGAACCAGCACAAGAATTGTGAATCAGAATCTGGGGGGGAAATCCCTCTGCCCAAACTCAGTGAAGCCACAGCTCTGTGGCAGAGGGATGTGATGCAGAAGCCTGGCATGGGAGCAGGATGGATGGAGTCTCTCTGTCTGAGGTGCACTGCACTATTTTTGGCAATTTAACTGCACGGTCAGTGATGAGTCTGGTCTGATGCAAGCTGGCAGGCTTCACTGCTCAGGCTCAGATGGCAAGCACTGCTGCTTGGTGCATATCCCTGAATAATTTCCCTTTCATCTTGCCATACTTCTGTCTTTTCTGGCTGTTTTGAAATATGTCTCTAGTCCACATGTATGGAGATGTCTGCAAGGCAGACATCCATTCCTGTCTGTGGAAGGAACAGCACCTTGCCCTAGATACTGAAATGTCAGTACACCCCTGCCATCCTAAGGATTTATGCAGCAATTCTGCCTGGAGAGCAGGAGCTTGCTGCTCCCCTGTGTGTCTGGACAGGCTGGTTAGATATTCTAGTCCTGATTTTACACACTCTATTTTTAAGAAGCTCACACCTTGGTGCCTTTCCCCCTGACTAATGTAAAAAGGCAACCCACCTCTAATCTGGTTATTAGAAGATCATCCAGCTCCACAGGTCAATAAAGAGTCAAAAGCATCATTTAATTCTTGAACTTTGCTGCTGGCCCCTGGCCGTGGCTGGTGCTTGCTGTGAATCCAAAGCAGTTGCACAGAGAGGAGCCAGGATGTGTCTGTGCAAAGGCAGCCCAGGGCCAGAGGCCAGTTGTTTCCTTGAGTTGGTGGCATTTTTTTCTTCCTGGAATTTTGCTGCATCGTGACTTGAAGATCTTCTTTCTCTCGGCCAGGGAAAGAGGCTGACCCTGATCCCACTGCTGCTCTGGGGTCCCTGCTCAAAAGGACTGATCTTACAGTGTGGGTATAGAGGAGGACTGGGACACACTTCCACTGGATTTATTCACAGTTCACTACATTGCCAGGAAAGGCCTGATAAATCCCTTCTGAGGATGTTCCTCTCAAATGCTGGTGCCTCATTTTCCCCTTTCCCCACAAGGTCATCACTGGTGTTAATCTTGCTCTGGTGGTTCACGCTGCCCTGTCCTGCAGCCTTCCCCTCTGGGGGAGAAACTTCCTGCCTCTGAGTCAGTCTGGCAGCTGGACCAGAGCGAGCAGATGGAAAAAGGGATGGGCTCTGCTCACACATTGCATCCTCCCTCTGCACCCTGACACGGAGAATTGCATCCTCCCCACTCACACCAACATGGAGCAAAGCTCTGCCCTCTCTGCCGTGCTGTGCTCAACCACAGAGACCGGGACTTCTACAACCACTGCTGGCTTGCAGCACCAAGACTTGTGTTTAGGGAACAGCAGGCTGACTTCCAGCACGGGGATGTGTAGGACTCATATTACAGTGCTTAGGAAATACCCATAAAATATCAGCTCATTAGACACACTCAGTGGAAATTAGACACACTCGGCATTGGAGGTACATCAACAATGAGTCAGAGTTGCTGTTTGTCACTGCAGCTCATGGCTGAAGTGCTCTGAATAACAGCAGGGCTCCCTCAGCTGCATTGTGTACCACAGAGAGAGGCAGCCAGGGAGGTGCTTAATGTGCTTATGGCTTGCTCTAATGGGGTGCACTTCAAACAATTTATCTTCTGAAGTCACAGAATCATGAAATGGTTTGAAGGGACCTTAAAGATTATCCCTCTGGACCAACAAGGTACCTGGAGCATCAAAACTGACTCAGAAATGAATGCAAAAAAAGAGTATTTCCCTGTGTCTTATGCTGGCTTTTTATAATATGTTCATTTAAAAGAATGGCAATTTCCTAAGAAATTTGCCTTTTAATTAAAGTCTATAAAAGGAAATGTTGTTTATGAAAGGTGAAATTGATTACTTTTCTCTAAAGACAGATTAAGTGGTAGGTGTTTCTTTGGAGAATATTGAATTGGATTGAATGAAATTTCAGGGGGGGAAGGAAGCCTGGTTTTAATCAGTTCTGTTGAGAATTGTGGCTAGTGCAATATAGCTTAGAGAAGATATGGATGCCCCATCCCTGGAAGTGTTCAAAGCCAGGCTGGAGTGGGCTCTAAGAAACCTGATCTAGAGGAAGGTGTCATCATCAGGGGCAAGGAGGTTGGAATGAGATGACCTTAAAGGCTCCTTTCCACCCAAATCATTCCACTGTTCTATGATATCTCTTATCCACACCTCAGAAGAAAGGAAGAAAACCTTTTGGACCTGGATAGAAAATGTATGACTTTGTATCACAGGTTGTGAGTGTTGTCCACATTCACCTCACCATCACACTGCTTCTGTGCGTGTAAACGTTAAAACTATTCTCAGGAAGGCTACTTCATGTGTGGACTTGCAAACAAATGACATTTGTGCTGACAGCAGAGTTAAAAGACAGGGAAATGCATCTGACAGGCACGTGCTTTCTTTGCAGAAGACTGAGGAGATGGTAGCATTCATCTGAGTGGATATGGTTCCTGTGTCTCAGGACTTGCGCGGTTACGCTACAGACTTTACAGTTGCGTGACAGCCTCTGCTGCTCTGTGTGTGAAAAGATCTTTTGTCCCTTTAAATGTCACTTGCTGTCAAATTGAGGAAAGCTTAGAAGCCAATGTTGACATTTATGCAAACAGATAAAAAAAAAAAATTCTGGTGAGGTTCAACTGATAAACACTTTGGCCGTGATCTTGCGGTTGGGTGCGTTCCTGCAGACCCTCTCTGACTGCTGGGAGAGGACACATATTTTTAAGTCAGCTATTTGCCTTGAGCTTTTTGCTGGACAAGGTTTTAGGAAGGAGTTTTGAGAGGAAGATGATTGACAGAAGAGCACAAAGCCACCAATTCTCACTGGGAACTGTATATCAGAAATAAAGTCAGGCTCTTTTGAAATTCTAAAGTTTCTTTATTATTTAAGAAATTATCTAAATCTTTCTAATTTTCCTTTTCTCTCCTCCAAACATTTACACTTTTCTATTCTGTTAAGTCCTACCTTGTTACCAGGCACGAGGGCCTGAATTTTGCCCTCAGCTGTTCATGCAAACCCCCCATTTTCAGTCAATTAGACACCAGCTAGGTAAAGGATTAGATTAGCCTTGCATGGAAATACACAGAGATCCATGAGGTTTGCATGGGCATGTTGCATGATGCAGTGATTCCTGGAGTATGAAAAATCATTAATTGCCTAAAACCAAAATTATGTTTTAAGTGAATCTTGATTTTTTTACTCAAATCTTTTTGCTGACAAACCAGCAGACATTAAGGTCATAGTTGAACACTTAGTTTCAGTTATTAGGACCTGGGTTTTGTGTGTGCACCCAAGTTACTTTTGTGGCAGAAATAAGAACTGAGAGAACAGAGCTCCTGTAAGGTTTGTGACAGTGAATTTTAAGTGAGACCACACCACTTCTGTCTTTCTGTCTCTCTGCTGCTAGAAGCTGCCCCAGAAGTTTGCCCTGCCAAGGCAGCTGTTTGTCTGTCTGTCAGTGACACAGTCTCAAATTTGTCTGGAGAGCACGTAGGAGCTGCGCTCTCAGGAGACGTCTGTTCCTAAAAGATGTCTTCCCTTCCAGGCTTCCCAAGGTCATGCTTCACCATGAAACTTGAAAATCTTACATGACAGCGAATAGTGGGACAATCTGGTGACTACACTCAGAGGCTGAGTAAGCTGTCTTTTTTTGTATTGCTGTGTAAGCTTAAAAATGTAGAGAAACTCCACCGACTGTGCTACCAAACTTGGTGTTTTTCAGCCTGCTCCTCTGCTGCTGTAGTGACTTTTGTGTGGATGCCCAGAGGCCCCAGCCTGTCGCTTTGGTTATGTTTTCTGTTCTTTGGTGTTTCAGGATTTCTGATGTCTCCCTTGGGTAGAATCCCAGTGAGTCAATGGAAAAATTGTGTAGATAGTATTGAAAGCTGGAACTGGCTTTTAAGACCCTCTTCCTAATCTGACTTTGACACTGACTGTAATTCACAACATATGCAACTAGAAGGATAATAATAGCCTAGGAATGAAGGTTAACTGTCACCTTAAAAGTGAAATCACTATGCAAAGTGGATACTTGTGTTCACCCCTCTGTACTCTTTTATGCTCTGGTCTTAGACATCTTTCTTTAGGATAGTAATGGTTGTTGGCACAGAAGATTTAAGAGCTGTCACTTTGAATATGAAAAGAAAAAAAAAGATAATGAGCCATGTCAGATGATTTAAGCTGGTGTTCAAGACCAGCCAAACCAGAAGAAAATGGTCATTTGGAGTTCTGTCCCATTAATAAATCACAGGAGCTTCACACCTGATATGATGGCCCTTCTGTGGCTGTATGGAAATCAGCTCTCAAAAGCAGCACATGGCTGGTGTGATCCAACACCAAATGACAGCTGAGGTTTAGGGCATTGCTTTGGATTCTCAGATCACCCAGGAGAGCTTGCCCTTGCTCTGAAGGCAAGCTCACAGGCTGCATGCAATGATGAATGAGGATGATTGCACCTGAGCTTGTTGGCTGGGATACCCTACTGTCTTCAGCCCAGGCAAAAGAGATGTTATGTATTTGGACTAAGAAAGTAGAGAAAGGAAGGAAGCTTTCAGAAGTACTAAGTTCTGCAGAGGCTGAAGACTCATTTTCACTTCAGAAGAGAGGCAGCTCTGGATCATTTGCTGTACTCAGATGTGTGTGTGCTGCATCTGGAACACAATGGGGACTCCATCTGCTGAGAGTATTGAGGCTGAACTCTGCACAACATGAAAAGCAGCCAATGCCTCCACTGTATGCAACATACTCAGGAGAATGGCTCTGTTGTACCCAGCTTTCCATAGGAAATGAAAGAGCCTGCATTGTCCTTTCCAGGCACAGCCTGAATGCAAATCCATAAATATGGTTAATATGGCTGTTCTGCTTCCACAAGTTTGTTCTTACAGTCTCTACTTACTAAAATGTTAAGTCCTTAATTGAAATTCCACCTCCAGTGGAACAGCCCTCCATCAGCTGTCCCTGGGAAAACAGGGCAATGACAGCAAAAGCATTGTGATGAGCTTTTCTATCCTCTCCTGGTGTTTTTGGAAAATTTTCCATTATTTTGGCTAAGAGATCAGAACTGGTCTGGAAACTAACTTGTGCTTTTGACTCTCTATTATTGAGCAAAACATAACATAATTTAAAACAACTACCAAAATCAGAAACCAGTCTTTGCATTGCTTGGGAACTGCCTGCTTTAATATTAATTTTTTTTTCAATGATCCTGTGACTCAAGCAGCAGTGACTTACCATACCCATCTGGCCATATATATTTAGATATAAATTGTTTTTCACAGCAGAGAATGTTTGCACATAATTTTACATACAGGGGTGAAAGTTGTTGTAGTTTTCTTGTCCTCCTCTCTCTCTCTTCCCTGTCTCCTTAGATTTAATTATTGCTTTTTGTCCTTGTTCCTTTGACGAGTAACCTTTAACAAAAAAGCTTTCAGCTCACACAACACAGTTCTCCAAAGACCACTATGTGAGGCTTGAAGATACTACAGGCATGTCCACGAGAAGGGATAGGGCAGAAATTGGGTCCCAGGAAACTTTCTGACTGCATATCTACCTGCCAATCCAAAGCAAGACATTGGAAATAGGAAATGGCAGACAGCAGGAAAACAGCAGATGGCAGATCTCTCCCAGAGGTGCTGACAGGTGATTCAGTGTCTAATATTTTGCACACATATAACATCTCATGAAGATATGCTAAATATGGCAAAACAGAATCTGCCATAGGCTCTACTGTGGATCTGGTTATCCTTGTACTCAGGTAATGTCCTTAGGGGACACTGGAATTCTAAAATCAAGGGGGTTTTGTAGGAACATGTTTACACACACATGCATGCACTCACATTTATATTTAGAGAGAATTTCAGATGGACTTGGCAGATTTAAACACTCTCTTGGCATCACTTGCCATGAACTGGCTTCAACCCCTTCTCTGACCAGGAGACTCCCTCACTGTTTGAAGAGATCCACCTCCCCCAGGTTTGACTTTGGTGGAATTGCCCCTAGTTTTCACTGTTTGAGGCAGGCAGTAATATTTTGTAGCTCTGAAATTGATTGGGAGGAGGAGGAGAGAGGAAGAACACACAAAAGCAGAGGGGGAGGAGGCAGGCAATACATCAGGCAATGTGGACTGTTTCCCAGCATCATTTAATGTCTTTGAATGGCTGAGAAATTACACCAGAAGTCTTACAAAGGCAGAATATATGTTTCAATGTATAATTATATGGTTATATTGTAGTCATAAGGATAATTATCACAATTAAAAAAACCTCAAATCATTAATCTGTGCTCTGTCTGTTCTGTTTTATTTCTGCATTACAGCTATTTCATGCATCATAAAGTATTATCCACTACAGGAATTGGAAATTACTTGTTTTATATTGTTGTGGTTTCATTTTGCATCAATCTCTACATGTTGTCAATGCATATTTCTCAAGAACAATTCACTGGCAAATAATACTGCTGAGGACCAAAATATCTCTGACCAAATTCTGATGCAAATGCTGTCCCAGGTGGCTCAGGCTGTCAGGATCTGACCCAGTCCACAGCATTTCATTCAACAAGTGGCAATCTCTCATCTGATCCATGTGGGCATTTTATGGAGAAAAGTCCTAAATTTCAAGCCTTATAACTTGCACATGTGTTCCTGCCACCCACCATGGCTACTAATATTCCAGCTCAAAAAGGCACTCTTGATTTTGCTTGTCTTGCACATGATACATGAGCATGCTTGTTTATGTGAAATTTGGGAGAACAAAGGCTAACTTGATCCCACCCTTCCAATAGGTTCTATGTTTTTTCAACCCTGAAGCAAAATCCTACGTCTGTATGTTTTGGCTTTTAAACTCAATAACCTGCAGGCCTCAAACACATCAGAAAAGAAATGGAAATCTCATTATGACACAGAAGGTTTAAAACTTAAAACCAGAGGCTAGATCAACAGCAAATGGGACACCACAGACATGCCCTTCTCCTTGGGACTTCCACTGGACTCAGGATGGAGGGATGCTGTGAAGGTTGTTTTACTTTGCCTGTGCACTCTTCAACCATCACAGTATGCTGATGGTGCAATGGCTTTTTTTGGATAATACTGTAGATTCTTATTTGACCAGATAAACAGGACAAGAACAGACAGAGTGACTTTAGAAGGTGAAGATGTGATGTTGGGCCATGGGAATGAGCATCCACTCCCTGCCCACTCTTCCTCTGAACTGTAGATCTGCATTGACTGTGCTACAGGAATTTCACTGGGCGGTTGAATTTTAGTAGAAAACTTTTATTCTAAATTTTGGGCAGTTGAAGGTCATTTAGGCTATTCTGTAGGTATGAGCTCCATTTAAAAAAAGAGGATCCTTCTGCCCTGAGCTTCCTATTCTCTCTTCCTCCCTGTTCCCTCTGGGCTTTTACCTTGCTGCTCTGTATTGTTTTTCCACACAGTCCCTGGCTTTGATGTCTGCAATGCTGGAATTTTTTTTTCCTTTACACACCTTATTTTGGATACCTTCTATTATTTTTGTGACCTTTTGAAATACTTTCCATTTCAAGAGCATTCTTTGCAAGACAGACTTGATATAGAGAGAAATGATCCCGACTCGGTTTTACGGGGCATGTTTTTACACCCTGGGAGTGTGTGTTTTCAACCCTGCTGTGTCCTTCCCTGTGCTCCCACGGGTGCTGTGCACAGCTCTGGTTTGCACCCACGGGAGTGTGGAGCTTTCCCAGAGCTGTGTGGGTTGCTGTGTTGATGGGGAAGGCTGTCTCTGGAGGATGCTGCCACCAAAAGCAAAATGCCTCTGTCTGCCATCCAACTATTTCCACACAACCAACAGTTTAAAGGCTTTATCTGCATGTAGATCCCCTGAAGGGAGTCTCTGGTATCCTGCACTGTTGGTTTCCTAAGGGAAGAAAAAAAGCCCTGCTTGGAGCAGACCCTTTGAGGGATTCAAAGCTCCCTGGAGGAATGTGGCCCTGAACCGAAGGCGTCAGGTGCAGCTGATCCCGGGAAAGCTCAGGGCTTACGAGGGTTGAGTGGGCCATGGAGGGGGGAAGGAAGGATTTCTGGCCAGAACCCAAGGCCAGGCAGCTGGAGATTTACAGAGCTGCTCTGTCTGCCCTGATTTCTTGGATGTGGAACATCCACTGAGGTGTGATGAGGGTGGTCAAGGACTCGGCAGGTTAAACACAAACCCACCTATGAAATGGGAATTGCAGCAAGGAATCCTTGCTTTTCACCTGCTGGATATACAGGAACCTGTATCCTGCTGGGCTGGGATAGACAGGAACCTCCAACATTGTACATGATTTCTGTGTGTTCCACACAGGGATACTGATGCTATTTTTTTCAGAGGCAAGCCCCAGAAAGCGTGGCTGGCTGATGTGGCTGCCAAAGCTCTGCCACATGGGCTTTGCTTGTCAGAAGTGAAAATCATGGCTGGTGCTTAAGGCACCTCCAGAATAAACACCAGCAACAGTCCCTTCAGTTTTGAGACAGGCAGTTGTATTTAAAAATGCTTCAGTCCTAGTGAGAAAGGCTGTGGGTCAGGGGACTGTTTCCCAGGGTTTGCTTTTAAGCCTGTGGATGTTTTTCAGGGACTGCATGTGCTCCTCTGAAGTTTCCAGTTTGGCTGTGCTGGGGCCAGCGATGGTGGCTGGTGTCTGAGCCTACGCAGAGGGGACAAAGCTGGATTGTTACAAATGAAACTGGTGCCAAGCAGCATAGAGGCTTTGCATCATCTGCTAAAAACCAGGAATGAAATTATTTTTTGCTTCCACCCTACCAAAGAAAACTTAAATCTAAACCTTCAGCCTGTGGTGTTCTTGGGGGCCAACCCTGTGTAATTTATGCAGAAGCAAAGGAGGAGTATGATCATTCTCACTCCCCATTGGCAGACAAAAAGATTTGGATCACTTTAGTAGGCCCTTATGAGATGCAAGAACAGCATCATTTCATCTGTGCCTGAGTGCTTCAGCACAGTCACAACACTGAATTGATGGCAAAAGTGTGTGGCAGCAATTACTGCCGTGAGGATTGCTCTGGAAAGAAACACAAAAAATTCATTTAACTCCTGCACTCGCCACTGTAAGGTAATTTGGACATGCTATATTCCCAGCACAGTTGTAAATTTAAAAATAAGCACAGCCAGGGCTGTAGTTGGAGAGGGACTGGATGGTGCAACTGATCAAAACGTGCTCCAGAACACACTGGAGTAGAGTTTACAACAAGCTGCCTTTTAAATCTTATGCCTACGATCTATTTCATTCTGGAACAAAATATGGTTCTTCCAGCCTACAATATGGGGTGAGTCATAGCATTGCCATTCTGCTCCCAGCACAATTGGAGCATACCTATGGTATGAAGTGGGAGAAATATTTGGCCCAGAAGAAAGCTCCAGAATGTTTTTTTTATGTACTGTCAGGACACGCTTAATAAATGGAGAGTATTCTTTCCATGTTGCGTAATTCCGACTTTCCTCATTCTGGGTTTTTTTTCAGCAGAACATGCAAGTGAGTGCTTATCTTTAATGAGTGTTTAAACCCAGATGAGTGTAAACATGCTAGTGGGGAGGACTTTCCTTGCCATGCATGGAGGCAAACGTGTAATTACACCTGCACAGGGGCTGAATGAAGATATGGAGGGAAGATTTCAGTGGCAGAAAGCACAAGAACTTGCTGTGGTCCATAGTCCCTCACTCTGTATTTCTGCTGCTCCCCTCAGGGCAGAGCTCAGTGATCTCCAGCATCACCCATGTGGGTATGGACTGAGCAATGCTGGGAGAAACAGAGTGAAGGGCAGCAAAGGGAAAGCCTGGCTGCCCAGCTGGAAAGGCTTTGGGGCACAGGGTGAAATCCCCATCCTGGCCATGCCAATGGGAATATTGCCTTCAGCAGAGTGATTCCACTCCCTGTGTATGAGCAGACACTGAAACAGAAAAGAAATCACGATGTGATGGCCGACTGGGAACTGTTTTGGCAAAGCAAACAGGGCTTAAACTTTGAGCTCTTCCAGGGGAAAAATAAAGGCAGGAGCAACTTTAGTGCACATGGAGGGGGGCAGGAGGGCGGGCTGTGGGCAAGGCTTTGGTCCATGACACAGATGATTTGGCCATGGTTCCTGCCCTGCAGCTGTGTGACCCTCCCAAGCCAGTGCCTCCCTCAAAATGAAATGTGAGTATTGACACAAACCTGCTTTTATGTATTGCTGTGCTTATACTAGAGACTGCTTATGGGTTGAACTTAATGTTTGCTTAATATATCCTACTCCTTGATGTTAAATACTGTTACTATTAACTGCTGTGATGCCTGCTGCCCACAGGGCTTTAATGATCAAGATCATCTAAAACAACAGTGGTTCATTTTGTTTTTAAGCATTCAATAGTGTGCAGTGGGTTGCTTAACATTAGGCAGCGTATGCATTATTATGCCCTGCTCATAAATGAAGTGTGTTTTTTGACCAAACAGCCCAGAAACCTTTCTTGCTCTTGGTAATGAGAGCTCCCAGAACTGGAGAGCTCATGAACATTTGAACTCTCCAGAGTGTGAAATAATAATGGCCAGCTGGTGCCATTTCAGTGGGGAAAGCAATGAGCAAATGGCAAAGATATGAGAATTAAATCTTGTTTATACCACACCACTGAGGACCACTAAGAAACTGGTTTGATTTGGTTTTAAGAGGATTTCAAAACAAAGGGGTTTCTCAAAAATCTCTGCCCTCTCAGAACAGCAACATTCCTCTGTGCACTCAGGATCTTTGGACTTTGAGTTAGGAGCAGATTCTCAAATAAAAGATGGATTGACCACTGCTGAGACCCTCTGGAGAAATTAGGATGAGAAAAATGTCAGGAAATGCACCCCTATATATCTCTTCAAACCCATCTCCAGTTAAAATGCTAAATTGTTGCTGGTATGTTCATAAGGCAGCCTGGGGTGTCTGAGGGGCTCCCTGACATTTAACAAATGGATGGTGGAAGTCAGATCCTCCTCAGGTTATATCTACCTGGTCAGTGATGGATTGGTGTCCAGAAAACCAGGGCTAAAGTAAGCTGTGGGTGAACTATGGAAAAATTATATCTTCTTGTAATCACAGGAAGGCACCAGGGACAAATTAACTCAATCCTACAAATAATTTCATCCTCATAACCTTCTGTTCACTTTGTAATTTCGAGGTGAAACAAGGGCTGTATCCTTTTGAACTCAGGACCACATCCCTTAGCCTGTGCTGCCATGTTTGCCTGTGTTTGCTCACTCCAAAAAAGCTCTTTTTTCACCCAAGGCCATGTGGATGATGGCAAACTGCAGAGGTTTTTTCTAGCAAATATTCTTTCTCTCTTGAACATTTTTCCCTGGAGTTTTTCCCACCCCTGTTCCTTCAGACATATTGATCTCCACAGTCTCACTTCTTCCTGGTACAAGATCTGTTTTCTTTTAAGACAGCTACAAGTCTGGGAAATACACACCCTGGTGTCCAAGAGGGCAGAGGGAGGTATTTCTAGAAATAGCTGGATGACAAACAAACCACTAGAAGTTCTAGTCTTGGCTACCTTACTATAAACTCAGCCCATAGATTTTTTTTTCTTTTTCAGAACTGAGGTTTCCCATCTGCAAATGGGTGAATATAAATCCCAGCAGATGTTAAAGAGACATCTGGAGTGTATCCATTGCACTCCCTGTGTCAGTGATCATCTCCCAGTTACTCTGTACTTTTGCTGAGCTAAGGGAATTTGTGGCCTTCCCTCCAACTGGGTGACTGCAGAAATTGTGATGTCAAACATCCTCTGCTACAGCTACCAAAGTCTCTGATGCTGAGACTCCTACTGAGCACTTGTATTTCCACAGCCAAGGGTTTAATGACCACCCAAATAAGGCATTCTATAAACTAATTGAGTGGGTGCTGAGGGTGGGCTTCCTGCTGGCCTGCAAGGTAGACCCTGATGGCTGTGACAGGACTCCTGCCCATGGAGGAGCTGGGAACCTTCAGCAGCTCAGGAAGCTGAATGAAGGAACTTGAACATCTTGGAAGTCAAAATGAGGGGGGAGGACTTCCCAAGGTGTGGGAACCCAGGACATCTCCCTTGTTGCTTTGGGTGGGCTGAGCCCCGGGCAGGGGGCTCAGAGGGTTTGGCACAGAGCCCAAGACCCTTTTGCTTTTGATCTCGAGCCATGGAAAAAATTACCAACTTTATGTGAAGAGTCACAAACTAGGGAAAGTTAAGTAGAATGATTATCTTATCACAGGGTGGAAAAACAGAATGTTAAGATTTATATGATAAGGGTACAGGGGGGTCAAGATGCAGCAATCTGGGCATGCACTGTCCTTCCTCCTTCTTCTTCATGGCCTCCATCTTCTTGGTGATGGTGGCACTTTGGGATTGGTTTAGAGTAGAAACTGACTGTCTAACATAGGTGATGGGTATTGGGGATTAACTGTAAATAATGTCTATGTAGTTTATAGTATAAAAAGACAACACAGCCCCGGGGGTGGGCAGTGTGCCTTGAGCTGAGCTGCTGAGAGCATCTGGGCTGGGCAGGGAGAACATGGTATAGATAAGAGAAAATAAACAACCTTGAGAACAAAAGCCAAGCAGCTCTGACTCTTTCTTCGATCATCAGGCTGTGAAAAAGGACTCTTGGGAGCGTCCTAATCAGGGGAATCCTGAGACCAAGGAACCCAAAATCTCTGTTTCCAAGCTGAATTTGAACAGGATATCCAGCTCTGCAAGGTGGCTTCAAAAACCCTGCCCTAATTTTCCATAAGAGGTAGATATATTTTTTTCATCCTCTCACATCTGGCCATGGCCTGAGGTGTGCAGGCAAGAGAGAAAACTTTTGCAGACAACTACATATTTTTCTACCCTGGGAAAGGCTCCATTGTACAGTGTGAATGCTGAAGTCCAGTTTCCTTCTGGGCTCTGCACATTTTTTGAAGTTGGTGTTTATTTTGCCTGATCTGCCCTGACTTTCTGGTTCCTGTTACTGTTCTCTCCTATTGTTGCTGGTGAACTCTGGCCCTTACCAGGATTTTGGTGGGGTTGCTTTTCTCTGAGCAGGTACATGGGAGATTTCCCAGAACTGGAGAAATGGCATCTGTATTCCCCTGCTGATCAAACTTTTTTTCCTTTGATTATTACAAAACATGGAGAGAAATAAAGCTCATTAAAGAGCCCCATAATTAACAGGGGTTGCATCTGTGAAATAGAGAGGGGCATTAGAACTGTTGTCTTTGCTTAGCAAGAGGCATCTGTGAAATTATTTTGGAGAAAATTCCCTGAAATGGAAACTATAGGTACTTCTCTAATTGTTTATACAAGTTAATACAACAAAGAACAAAATTTGGGAAAAAATTCCCCAAACATATGGCTTGTTCGTAATCTAATTCTTTGACAAAAAATAAAGCAGAGAATTATTAATATATGAACATTTCCCTGCATGTTCTGTAAATATATAAGGGGAAAATGGATACTTCTTGAGAAATTATCTATTGTGTGTCTGTATCTTTATTCTGATTCCTTGGGAGCTTAGAATTTTGCACAGAATCACCTTAAATAAAATACCTGCTTCTTTTTCTTATTTTATTCATCTACTTGTCTTTTTATCATATGTCATACATTCCTTCACTTCAAGGGTTTCCTGACTTAGATTTGCTTGGCCCCTGCTCTGTGAGCCTTCCAAAACCAGATGAACCCAAGTCTTGTGTGAGCATAGCCAGCCTTGAAAAAGATTGCCTAAAAATCTATCACATCTTCCTTTTTCGATCTGAAAATGTATTTACCCCAATTTCTTCAGGCTGAAGATCGCCAGACTAAAAGCCATTTATTATGGCAACAGGCATAAATATTTACAGCTAATAGAGGCTATATCTAATTTTAGGCACCCACACCCACCACGCTGACTGGGAAAGGAAACCAGTCTCTTTCAGGTTATGCTTCCAGCTCTTCTAAGGAAGAAAATCCATCAGGCACCATCAGTAGTGACTTCTCACTACTTCTGTTGTCTCTGTTTTATTTCTTGCCTGACAGCTCACAGCAGGAACACATTCAGAAGGGTTGCCCACATAGGAAATCTGAAATTCAGTGGTCCTCAGACACCCTAAATGAACTTCCTTAGGTCAGATGTAATTCATCCTTATGACAGGATTTTGAGCCCTCCCTGGAGAAGCTCCTGGGAAGGACTGACTGTTTTAGCTCCAGGCTTATGGAATGAATCCCCCCTATCAAACAGCAGTGCCTTGGTTTGTTAACATGACAGACAACAGAAATGCAGATTTATGGGAGGGATCCTGGAGGTGACATGACAGAAATGGGAATATAGGTTGAATTTCAACTGAACTGATTGCACAGAACCAAATTCCCCTAACTATAATGGTGTTCTTCCTAAGTGAATGCAGAATAAGCTCCCAATCTGTTCTTTTCTATTTCCTTCATAATTTACATGCAGCATTTCTAGAATGTGGCCACTGACACCTCCCTCCATGTCCACTGGGCAGCACAGCTTAGTCCTTGTTCCAGTGTCACTAACTTTGGGGGCCACTCACTGGAGAAAGATTGTGTCTGGGAGAGGGAAGATGTCCCTTGAAAACCTTTGAGAGTGTTTGGGACAACTTCCTTCTTCTGGGAATCAAACATATATCATCTTATAAATCAGAAATGTGGATTTATTGGACATTTACGTGATGACAGAAGTCATCAAAAGAGAAGAGGGAAAAAAACCCTCTGCAGTAGCTTGTACCACAGAGAGTGAAGACACAATGAGCAACACTCAGCTCAGAGACTGTTTTCCCTTGTCCTGAGCACTTGTCTGGTTCTGCCATCAGGTTTGCCAAGGTCTGTGAGGATTGCCAACCTCTCCCTGCAACCACTGCAGCTCTGCATGTTGAGAGAGCCCAAAACTACACCTAAACTCATGTTATTTGAAGCACTTTCCTTGGAAATTTTTGTCTTTGCTGCACAAATATTTCATTTAGAGAAAGCCTGCCCTTGGTTAATAATGATTGCAATACAGTAACTGGAAAAAGGATAATAACAACAACCAACTAGAACTGGCCAGGGGGATGATAATTCAGCTTTGCGACAACTTCTGAGGTTTTACAATTTGTTTTCATTTTACAATGGAATGAAAACAAAACCTTCAGATATTATGTTTTCAATTTGGGCCTTTTTTGCTGCACTGTCAGAAATAACCAGAGGGCCCTGGACCTCAAGAATTTGTCCTTTCAAGTATTTAAAAAATGCTTCAGCTTTCGTGAATCAGCATTTTCTCTTGGTGGGACAGTTCATGAAAAATGCTCTGGCCAGAACTTTTGCTAACCCCAAAAGTTCAAAACCATGAGTCATATCCCCCAAAACATAATTGTTACAAATCGCTTGTTTTGTGATTTATGGACATCTTCTGGACTGTCTGCTCTTAAACATACCTTTCCCCTCCATCCTCGAAGGATGTACATTTCTTTCCCACACTTCTCCGCTTCTTCTCTCCTATTTACTTGGGCATTTTTTTTGGTTCTCATGCAGCTCCTTGGCTCGTTTGACCTTCTCTAACTTACACAATGTTGAGATAATATTTTTATGGAATTCTGTGGCAGGGGTTTTGTTGTGTGCAGTCGTTACTTCAGGGTTTGCCAGGGAAGAGGTGGCTGCTGGAAAGGATAGTGGTCACTGTGGGGCGGTCCCACCACCATCCCACAAAGCCCTGTCTGGCTGCTCACTGGTTCTCACTCATCTCAGATGACATTTTCCATGGGGCAGAGCTGACATCTGTCAGGAGGAAGAACATCTGCTCTCATGCCCTTGGCCCTGGCCAGCTCAGCAGCACGGGAGGGAATCAGAAGAGACACCTGGTAACAATTATCACCCAGGGCGTGTGGGGCAGCCGCTATGTGTGCAATGTCTGTGGTTTGGTTTTGGACCCAGCTGCCTCAGAGGTAGCTCTGCAGGATCCATATCTGGTTCTGGCCAGCTCCATGGCTTGTGCTGTACCCAGGAAAGCTTTGGGAAGACAATCTGTCTTTCTTTTTCTTTAACATTTCAGGTGGAAATACCCTGCTCATGAGAAAAAAAGCAGCGTGGAAAATAAATACCTAGAAAAGGAAATGTGGCTATTCATTCTGAAAGCTGGAGGGAACAGCAGAAAGGGGATCAGGACCTGGAAGGACTTTATGTGATGGAAAGTACAAGGTGCTTTCTAGTCAGGAGGTTTTAGTAAGAATTGTCTCATGCACCTCACCAGCACATACTGTGAATGCATTTGGCCAGGGACTCCCCCTTGTCCTCAGGATTTTCCACCCTGTTGGGCATAGCCTCAAAATACTGTTCTCCTTGCAAAATAATTGCAAGACTTGTATTATTATTTTTCTTTTCCTAATCTCTCACGTTCATGCATTTAAATAGAAGTCAGGGGGAGAGAAACCCAGTTGGGAGCACCATATGGAGAGAACACAAGTTATTGCTGTTCCCCCATTTTCTTGGCACAGATTTCCTTTGTCAAACATTACTTCAGATTTGGGACCTCATTTTGTATTCACACTCCCCGTTGCTTCTTCCTTCCTTGGAAGCATTAGAAGGGACTTATGGTATTGCTACAAGGAGCTCTTTACAGGAAAGGGAGTAAATTGGGCAATGTGATTCAAATAATGGAAGAATGAATTATTTCACCATTTTAGCAGTTTCCCATGAGGGACACTCGAGGGAGAAAATGCACTTAACACTCTAAAATATTAAAATAAAAGAACCACAGCAACCTCACCCAACTGGACTTGAACCAAACCAAATGGTTTAGGTAAATGCCCAGCAGATCTTCAAGTGGCACAACCCGTGAGAGATTATTTCTATGCGTGGCAAGGAAAATTCTCCATATTAATGATATCATGAACTGGCTCAGCTAATTTGGACTTCATCCATAAGGCCTGGTTTCTGGCAGATTAGCTGAATTTTTTTTGAGTATGAACTCCTCTTTTAATGTTGAGATTGATCCTGTTTTCATGACTGATATTCCTGGAAAATATTTTCTTAAAGCTGTACTTCACATATATTTTTTAAAATGAGAGGTGTTGCTCCCTTGTATTCCTGGAACAGGTTTAAAATATCCTGACCAGTAACTGGAAGGTAATGAGATGAAGGAAATTGTGCTGGATTTTTGCAATTCACTGGTTACATTACTGGCTACCCAGAACAAAGCAGAGCTGTGCTGTGGAGGTAAAGGGTCTTTTTAGGAGCTTAAATAATAGCATTCTAATGGTCTCCTAGAAGTTGTTCATGCTTTTGCTGAACATTTTGATGGCAAGTTCTCAATGGGCAAAAATGGGCTCAAACTAGACAGAAACGACAAGCAATTCTACAGTCTCCTTTGTGTTCTTGATACAGCTGAAAAGGTTTATGTGTAGCTATAACTAAACAAAAATAAAGATGTAGTTTCAAAACAGCTCTCTACAGCTATTTTGTGATTTATATGCAGATACACCACGAGCCCTCAGGGAAGTTTTTGTGCCCATGTGGAGCCATTTGGGAAGCAGGATCATACAGCCCAAATCCAGCTGGAATGGACAATATGAAGTCCTGGGTATTACTGCCACAAGCCATGGCTTGATACAAACAGCATAAAATAGATGGTCTCAGGAGGCATTTTCAGTGTGAGTTTGTGCCAGAGCTGAGAGTCCCTTGTGGAAATGCCTCAACTTTTAAATTAAAAATCAAGTCTCTGCATTTCTGCTGCTCATGGACAGAGACTTCAGCAACTGGGCTCCCAAAATTAGACATAGATGTTGACTTTACACCTAGTTATTGGAAAAAACCAGTTCTGAAATGGAGCTGGGGGCATTGCTCAGAAACCATGTGTGTCCTAGATGGGGAGGGTCTGGCCTGTGAGGACACAGCACCTGGATGGCTGCCAGCTCTGAAGATGGAGCATGAGACAGTTTGTGAACTTAAAACACATTTTCCAACCTTATGGGATTTTCCTTTAAGTCCGTTCTCAGCAAAACAGCATATTATTGCAAATAGATGCTCTTTTGGTCCCCTCTCCCAGGGGATAGAAATTCATGCTATGTTTGAACATGTATGTTTTCCCACTCACTGCTGAGGCTGTGCTTTTCCTTAAGGCCTGCAGAAAGCCGAGCAGGAGCAGATACTGTCAATGCCTTTACTTCAAAGTTACAGCTGGAGTCAGTGCCAGAGAGTCTTTAGTAAGAGACGTGGCCTCTGTTTGCAGGGGTTGGAGAGCACTTTCAGTGAGTCATCTCAGGCATCCTCCTGCACTGTGGCAGGACCTTTCTGTCCAGCCCCTCTGCACAGCCCTCTTTAACTCTTTCAGGTGCCTAAGTGCTGGCTCCTGTGCTCATCCCTGGGACTGCTGTTTCCATGAGACACTTGCACACTGTCCTGAACCAGGAGTGAGGATGTTGGTACAGCACTGTGCTGCTTTTTCCCTCTTACTCCAATGCCATCATCCTCCTGACTGTGCCTCCTGTGCCACTGTGCTTGGGAATATTTTTACAGCTGTCCATCTCCTTCCTTTGGGAGTATTTTTTTCCCCAGTATTTCTCCTGTTAGTGAAAGTTTTTTTCCATCCTTTTCTTCCCCTGAGGGTGGTTGGTGTATTTATGGATTCATTGCTGTGCCAGCTCCCGAGGTAAAAAGGCAACCCTGGGGCAACCCCAGTGCTGGCTTTGCTGCTCCACGGGACACACACTGAATGTGGAGAACTGTGCTAGCTGAAATAACAGCCTGTCATGGTCCTTCATGCCTTCCCCTTCCCTGGGACCCCCAGCACCACTTTGGATATGAGGACTAGCTAGGGGACAACTCCCAGCAAGTGACCATGTCCCCGTGTCCCCCAGGACCCTTCCAAGCCATCCTGCCTCACATGACTTTCCATTTAGGAAGAGGGTTTTGATCTTGGCCTTAAATCTATGAAGGAGGGAGACCTCTCATTTTGATTGCAAATTATGTAGATATTAAATAAGGCAAATAAACTTTTTTTTGTAATCTTTTAATTATTAGGCTTAAAACTAATAAAAAAGTAATTTCCTCAGGTATTGTCTGGGAAGAAAATGGACACGAATACTAGTTCAATAATCCTGTTTAGAATTCATTCATTCACTCCCCCTTGGCATAAAACATTGGGTGACAACTCATAAAACTTTCATTCTTTAGTAACATATTGCCTGACTTATATGGAAGACCCATAGCTCAAGGTACAAGGACAATAGAAGTGGAGAATGGCAAATGGTCACTCTTAAAAGCAGATGAGACATAGAATAACTTGTATTTTTTCATTGCAAAGATAAATAATAATTTGACAGGAGATGTCATTACTGTTTAATGACTTTGTCTGAACAGAACAATTGAAGGAAATATGTTTGCTCTTCCTCATCCCTTGCCATTTCCATGATGTCATTAGGTCTGGCCATAACAACTGGAAAGTCAGAACATAGGAAAGGCACTGCCTGCATGGCAAAGTCTACTCAGTGATGCAGAGTAGCCATGGTGTGTATCACTAGTGCAGACATCAAAGTATCAAGCTTATCAAGAGAGCAGAAAATGAGAAGCAAGTTTTAGCAGAGATATTTAGCATTGACTTGATCAGTAACTAAGCCATTGCAATGATCACTTAATGAAAACACTGCCACATCTGGCAGAAATGAAGTTTTAATGTCTAGGACTTTAGTTTATTAGACTTCTTTGCTAAATTTTTATTTTTCTGTCCTACATGTAGGGTATCTTCTGCTGTGAAGCTTGGCTGCCTGGTCTGGCAGGATAACCAGACTGGTTCTGCCTGGTTCGGGCAGAACCACCCATAAAGTGGTTTTGTCCCCTCATCTGGGTTGCTTGGCCACATGTACCAAGTCAATTATTGATTTTGAGATAGTGGATGTGATTAAGTTCAAGCTGTAGAGATTGTCCTTCAAGGGCCAGAGGCCACAGTTTCAGTTTGGTCTTTTCAGCTCCAATGCTACACAGATGACAAGGGGAGGGAAAGACTAGGCCTGACTATCTTGGAGTAGTGGAGAAGAAAAGGGTCATTTTTCCAAATCCCTTCATGTCTCTTTGCAGCAGTCCATTGTTGAGTAAGCAAAATTTCAAAATCTGTTTGTTCATCCATATATCAGAATAATCATGCCAAAAAGTTATTTACTGAAGCTCTGGGCACAAGGTTGGGTGAAACTCACAGCCTGGTGTCTTCATCTCTGACATAGCAGTGAGCAGCTTTAAGATAATTTGCCATTCACCAGGCCAAATTTAGGTCTTGTCCTTAGCTCTAAACCAAGGTTCTGCCAGCTGATTTCTTCCAGAAGTCTTTTTCATTAGCTTATGATAGCACTCAATCTCTCCAATACACGGTTCAACCCCCTTTTTTTGCACACCTTGTTAAAATTCTGTCCTCAAGGACTTTTATAAAGTGGTAAGTTCCCTGGGTTAATCACATACCATAGAAAGAAATATTTCTTTTTAAGCCATTTGACTTTTCCTTCTTTCCAATCCACTCCCTCAGGCCTGTGGCTGACCTTAAGAAAAATCCCATCATTCTACATCCAAACCACCAACACACATTCAAATGGTTTAACTCCTTGTTTAGTATTCTTTGTGATTCCTCTTGCCCTTCAAGCACCACATATCTAATACAAAAGAGAAGACAGCAGGGCTTAGGTGGAATTTAGGCTGGATAAATCTGGATAAAGCAACGTGGCTGCTCCATCTACTCCTCTAATTCCTGGCCCTATCCTTCGTGATGTGTGCTGCAGTTTGCTTATTCTCCACACCCAGTTTTCAGACTGCCAATGTCATTCATGGTGCAGTGTTGTCCCCTGGTGTGCTTGAAGTACCAGGACATCCACTGGCTGCTGTAGAAATCAGCTCTCTGTGCTGGGCTGCTGCAGCTCCTGGGCTGTCAGCTGAGTCCTGGCTCCTGGTGGGTGTGGAATGGGTGCAGAGATCTTCTGGGCCTCTCTGGAGCACAAAGTCAAAGTAAAACCAAACCAGGAGAGGCAGCAGTACTGAGAGAAGCTGCGTAACACAGCCAGAGGCAAAGGTAAGAAGCAGCTAGGGTGCTGCAGGGGACAATGGGGACTTTGCCACCACAGTGCTCAGAGCACTGCTGCAGAAACCATCTGCCCTGAGAAACAGAAGCCCAAAGCACACACCTCTGTCTCCATGGGCTTCAAGTGGATTGTGCAGCCTCAGGACAATACAGGGATGTGTGTGAGGAAGAGATAGCAGCGATTGTTATCTTGGGTCTTTGCATGCTGACAGCACCTTCAGAAGGAAAGGGCCCTAAGATGCTTGGGGGTGTATGTGGAGCCTCCCACATGAGTGTGGAATAAGCAGGGTGATTCAGGGAAAAGGCATCTTTTCGGTAAAAAGACTGTTCAGGCTTCCTGGATGTGAAAAACCTGAGGATCACTACGTCACCTCTGACTTGTATGACTCAGGACAGAATTAAACCTTCTGTGGGGAGACTGAGAATTTGTGGTTCTGTAAAATTCATCTTCAAAAAATCCGGCCATAGAAACATTTGAATTGCACTGGTGTGTTTATTGTGTTGTCATACCTTGAATGTTTTATTGAGGTCCCTGGTCTATTCTGGATGATACCAGGAAGATTGGCAGAGAAGTCTTTTCAGCTCCTGAGAGGCAAAATGAGCATATCTGTTCAGTGGATGCCAGTTTAAAGAGCCAAATCTTAAAGGAGTCAATGCTTCCTCATCTCAAGGCTAAAGTTCAAATCTGTGTGATCAAAATTGGATGAACATTAAAAGGAAAAAAAAAACCCACTGCAAATATCCATGCAAATAAACATCACAGCTCTCTTTCAGTGCTATTTATATCTATTTGAGTTTAATGACCCCAAACATTGTATGAAGAGTTTCTCTAATGTGCTACCAAGACTGTTTATAGGAGACAACTGTCTCAAGAATGTGGCAGTGTGAAGACTCCCACGGCAGCACTCATGTAGAAATTGTAGATCTACTTGGGCAGTCTTTTCCTGTCAGAGTTTCAACAGGGAAAAAAAAGTGATGGTTTCAGGGTTATCACTTACACACCGTGGCAAGCAGGGATGGGTTGAAACCAGTGTGCATTAGCAGTCAATCAAAAATGGCAAGCACACCAAAAGTGTGGCCAGATGTGCTCTCGTGCCTGTAGCTGGAGAAATTTGGGATGTTAGGGCTCCCATTGGGTTTCTGCCATGTCTTGGCTGGTGTTTCTTGCTCCTTGGGGAGAAGCTGCAAGGCAGAGCTGCCTGGTGCTTGGCCCATCTCCCCTGGGTGTTCCTGCCTGTCCCAGGACAGAGAGCAACCAGCCATGGGCAGCCCCAGGATCACTGATTGCCCACTTCCAACTCCTTTCCTCCATGGGGGGACATGAGGAACAGGGATTTGGGTCAGTGCTGTGACATAAAGGCAGGATATAATAGATTTGTGGATTTGCACAGGTAGAAGCTGCCTGCTCTGGGCAAGAGCAGTTGTACTGCTTCTATGCTACCAAAAATGCCAGAGCAGGAGACTCTCCCTTGTCTGGCCAGCAAGGTTGGGATCACTGCTCTGTGAGACTGCTGATGCTCCAGACCACTTCAGTGAAAAGTCAGACAGATTGCATTGAATCATCACTGAAGAACAAAAATTGTGTCTCCTAACAGTAAGTAATGCCTCTCTTCTTCTATATTGCTTTTAATTTACAGAGCCCCAGTTGGGGCTGAGCTATTCTGTATGCTATTAATTAGCTGATCACATGCCAATCCTAATTTTTTTCAAATGGGTTCACTATTTATAAATGTTCACCAGTTTGTGCCGACACACGAGGGGAGGGAGGGATGTATTTACACCATCTACTTTTTGCAGATGCTTTGCAGTTCTCCTTTGGAGGGATTGACCTCTCTCATTTATCAAAGATGCAACTTTGGCTCCTAAAGCTGTTTGTATGGTATTCATCTCTGTACTGCGCCTGAATTAGAGTTGAGTTTAAGACTCTTTTCCTCAGGCTTCAGCCATCTAATGAGTCCAATCACCCTTGTCTGCACAGTGGGCCAAGCTGCATGCCATTGTTACTGCTCCTTAGACATGGAGAGGTTTTTTTTTTTTTTTACTTATAAGAAATGCACTTCTGGAAGAGAATGGAATAGTTTCAGATGGATGAGGCCTACAGTGATCATTTAGTCCAATTGCTCGACCATTTCAGGGCTGACCAAAACTCACAGCACATAATTAAGGGCATTATACAAATGCCTATTAAACACTGACAGCCTTGGGGCATTGATCACCTCTCCAGGAAGCCTGAATATAAATTTTAGGGCAAATAAATTTCATGCTAAAAATTGCTATGTTTTTAGGCTTCATGAATATAAAATGGGATGCTCAGTGGCTTCCTAAGTAGCAACACACATTTTTCTAATGTATTTCACAGAGCAAGCCAGCTAACTTTGGTACTATTAAACCAACTCTGCTAGCTGTTGAATTGAGATTTTTTGTTGGTCCAACCTCAGCCCTATATAAACATTTGTAACCTCACATAGTTAGGCACAATACAAGTCACCCTGGCTGAGACCTTTGCTCACGGAAAACCAGCATTTGATGTTCAAAATGCAGAATGGAACCAGCATGTTAAAGCATCTCCTCACTATCCAAACAGCCCCTATTGTTACAGTTATTGCCAGCAATATCCTGTTTGTCGCTGGGATAGCACTTTGGTGAGCCTGCCCTAGAAACAGCCTTGTGGCTAAACACTTCCAGTGCAGGATTTGGAAACTCACCAAAGCAAGGAAACCTACTCAGGGCTCTGGCCTCCAGCAAAACCTCTTCAAAATGCCTTGAGAAATAACCAGGCTCATAAAATTCCATGCATCCAATGAAAGAAACCATTTTCATATCCAAGTAACAAATTTGCCCTCCCCATCTGTCTGGCATTGCTCTGATCCTGCTCTACACCCGTCACATCCCAACACTGGCAACAGGCCCTGAAAAATTCAGTTTTGTGGACTGTGGGTGAAATCTGAGGCAGGATATTACTAGTGTGGAGCTAATAACTGGTCTGGACTTTTGTACAGTGCAGCTGTACACGTGGTGAGCCACCAAGAGCTTTTTGTGCCAGGCACTGCTGAGTCCGAGCTGTAAATGCTGTGTGAGTTACCTGCAGGAATATCTGCTCCTTCCCTGGGTGACACTCAGCTCCTGCCTTTGGTTTTCTTAGAGGCAGGTTGGGCCCAACTTTTAAAAAGTGGTTTCAAGCTCTTTTATGAGAAAGACAGTGAATAAGCAGTGTGCAGATCTAATACTGCAAGAACCCAGCTGTTTGCTTCCTCTGACCACTCCTATTGCTACGTCCACCTGCTTCAGCTGCAGGAGCTGAGGAGATGAGATGGAGCAGAGCAAGTGCACAGAGCTGGTGCTGCAGGGCCATGAACAGTTAATGCCTTGGCCACTGGTGCAGCTGGAGCTGTTCCCAAAGCTGGGCTGGAGAGCATCACTGTCTCCCCCGAGTCGCTGGAGTCGTGGCAGTGAGAAACTGCTCTGAGATCACCACTGGAATCCTTGGGTTTTAATGCTTCCCCTCCTCACCCCCTACATTTTCCATTAGAAAGAAGTAAATTGGTAAATGCCCCGGGAGTCACAACCAGGCTGTGACCTGGTGAGGCAAGAGGAAGCCCTTGCTAACACACCACTGCTGGTAATAAGGCCTGGGTGGAAAACCTTCCATGGAAAGTGAAGCTTTGCAGAAATTAATTGCTTTTGAGCATTTCCAGCACAGAAATGAACCATTGAATCTGATCTTTTCAGCGTGTTTGGGAAAACTGGAACAGTTGGTTTCAGCAGTGGCAAGGACAGGGGTAGACTAACCATTTTCCTGGGGTAAATTCAAATGTGATTTTCCAGAACCTCCTACACCCTTCAGGATCTGTCCATGTGTGCAGCTTTCCCATGTGCTGTGCTGCCTGTGCTGCCACCGTGCCCATGGTACCTCTGTGACCTTGGTACTGTTGTGCCACCTCTCTTCACCATGGGCTGCCACGCAGATGGATGTGGGAAATCCAGTGGAAGATCCTAAAAACTGTAAGCTCAGGGGTAAGGTTGCTCTAAGTGAGTTCTTTGCTCAGTCAATATCCACAGTATTTTGAATTGGCTGTGGTATACTTTATGCCATGTAATATTTTTATGAGTGGGATTTTTTTCAGCACTCTGCTCTAGAAGTAATTTTTACTGCTTGACTCTGTGTGCAATTTTGTAGTCAAATTGGTTTAATAAATGACGGGATTCCTCAAAAAACTGAAATTACATTTGTTCAATCATTTGAACAATTGTTCATTGTCATTTGACATTGTTCATGTCAACAATCATCAACATTTGTTCAATCATTCATTTGATCAATGCTAGTTTTGACCACTGCCACTGGATAGGGATCAGCATGTTCATAAGCAGGGCTATTTTTTCCCCTTATCTTTATGAGTTTTCTCACTGAAAATACTTTTATATTTCTGTGCTATAGTAGTTAAGAAGGCAGATAAAAATAGCTGGAGATATTTTAGAGGCTAAACCTTCAAACCCTGAAAATGAGGGTTGATTTAAAAGTGCCTGCATGCTCCTTTTACCCTAAGGAAATCAGCATTATGCTACTTCATCTTTCCATCCTTCTCTCAGCCCTCGTATCCCTCAGTAACTTTTGAGCCCAGTGGCAATTTCCAACACTTCTGACAGAGGAAAGGGAATCATAGCAAGTCCCTGTGAGTCACCTGTGGCTGGTTAGGGAGGAGAAACTCAGCGTGGTGCCCCCACCAAGTGCCAGCCTGCCTGGCTGGCATCACTGCCCTTGAGTGTGCAAAGCACCATGCACACGTGTGTGCCCCCAGGCTCACACCAAAACCACCAAGACTGATCCCCACGTGGTCTGGCACCAGCTATTGGATGGCTTTTTCCATAGGCAGAGGTATTTGCAGGGCATGGAGGAGAGAGGGAGGAGGGCAGTGGGTGCTGGGATCAGCCTTTTGTAGGGGATGAGCAGATCTGAAGTTATCACAGGAAAGTGGGGGTGCTGTTGCAGTATAAGGCAGCCCTTAGGGATTTTGGCTCATGGAAGCACATATTTCCAACAGGCAATATTCTGTTGTATATCTTGTCAGTGGAAATGTTTTTTTTCTAAAGGGATCACTCAATCTATCTGGTGGGAAGGGCAGAGAAAAGAGAGAGCTGCTTGCATTAGAAGTGATGCTGCCCACTCTTGTGGAGGAAAAGGTCTTCACATTTCCACGGATCAGATTCTGCAATTACACAGCTTTCTTGTTTGGCCAGTTCATCTGCTAAACCTGACACAGAGCCAGAATGCAAACAGGGATTTTTCCCATTACAGAATACCAAATCTATGATAAGCCACGCCATGAAAATTCAGTTTTTAAGGAGGTGGGGAGAGAATGAGGGAAACTCCAACTGCTGCTGCAAGATAAGCAATGAGTTTTGCAGTGCTCCTAGAATCTGTGTCAGGGATCTCATAAAAAACCCCCGTGAGCCAAAGGAGCACTGTGAGAAGAAAAACAGCAGAATTTGGGATAGTAAAATTTAAGCAGATGTTTGAACACCAGTTTTAGCCTATGAAACATCTGCGTGATAACTTTGGACACAGCTGGATAAAGTCAGTAATTGCTACAGAAAGAGGCCTGTGAATATTGTACTTAATCTGTGGGTCTGTTCTGCCCAGCAATGCAGTGAATATCACTGGTAATCTTAATTATGTTTGTGTTTTTTTCTTATACTACAAATTGCCCTACTATGAAGGATTCAAATCAATCACCTCTTCTGCTTTTCACTACCATCAAGTTGTAATATTAAAGTCTATTTATAGATGGAGTAACAAATTCTCTGAAAGGAGAGTTACACACTGACAGCTTGGAAAGAGACTATGCTGGGTTTCTCAAAGATCACTCCTTAAATAGGATATATTCTTAAAGATTATTCCTTAAATAGGATATAAATATTGTAATTTATGCATCATTTGCCGAGAGGGACAAGACTGTGATAACACACACACACACATATATATATACACATATATATTATATATATATTTATTTATATATATAGAGTCTTCCTAACTGCAGACTGCAAAGCTCAGAACTTCAAAAACCAACCAAGAATACAAAGTGATAGAGGCTGAATTACATTTGTTGTCCCAAAACACAGTGGATTTAACTGCATCCCTAACGCTTCTTATTTGCCAAAAACAAGACAAAAATCAGAAGCAAACAAATAAGTTCTCTGAATAAATCCTGCATTGTCCCAATTTTATGAGCTACCATCTAAGCTGCCTGGCAACCATCCAGGCCTGAATGACATTCCCAGACAAGAAGTAACCCGTGCATCCCTTTTGAACTGTCCTCTCCTCGAGCTGCCTTCACCTCCCACCTGGCTGTCCTGCAGCTCTTGATTAAATTCCTTTAAAAGCACTTTCTTACCTGCATAGTGGTCAAACACAGTGGGGACGTACTCCTCTGGGAAGGCATCGTTGGCATAGCTCATCAGCAAACAGGTTTTTCCAACTGCCCCATCCCCAACCACCACGCATTTCAGCATCTTCTTGGTGTTGCTCCTGCTCCCGTCAGTGCAGTTGTCATTTTCCTCCTTGCAGTTCATTCTTGCTGCTGCTGCTGCCGCTGCTCTTGCTGCTCCCAGGACTTCCAAGTGCACATGAAGGAAAAATGAAGTGCGATTGTATTGACTTTTCCTGAGTTTGGAGAAGGAGGGGGGTGGGGGGGGAGCAGCAAATCTCAAACTCAGGAAATCATACTAATGTTTCCAGGCTGTCACAGCCGCTTCTAACAGTTACCAGATCAGTCAAGAGGATCATCGAGGTGAATAAATTAAACACACAGAGAAGAATATCTTAAAAAAAGGAGTGATCTGTCCTTTTTCGTTTGTCCCAGTCAGGAAATCCTCATCCTGCCCGGCCGTTCCCAGTCTTTATTGCAACTTCAAAAAATATCAGCAGCCTGCGGCTTCGATCTGCGTCTCCCTTCCTCCAGCCTGGCCGCAGGAACCAGGGATTCCTGTTAAATCCACTCCATTTTCCATTTCATTTCTACATGGAGGAGAGTCTGGAGGTTTTTAATGGAGTTTTTCCTTTCTTTCTCCAGCTTGCTGTGTGTCAGGAAATCATGGGTTTCCTGCTGAATTCCATATTAGGATCAGTGGGCTTGTGAAGGGCTGCAAACAATGGGAGCTCTGTGTGTATTTGTACTTTGGAGGAACTCTGCCAGGACATGGAGAAAGGAAAACACTAGAGGTCCCCCTGCAGAATGAAGTTTTTTAGGCTCCCTGCTCCATCCAGCTGCTCTCCAGGCTGCCGGCCCTGGCGAGGAGGATTTGGGAGAATTTGGAACAGGGGAGTGCTGGACAAGCACGGCCAGGCTGTGAGCTCTGCCCCTGTCCCAGGGATTCCTGCTGATCCCAGGCATGACCTCCTCTGATCTCAAATAGGTATTTTCTCCCATTTGGGAAAGGGAAAGGGGGAGGTGGAGAAGCAGAGAGGCGGTATAGTGGCTAGATAATGTCAACTTTCTGTCTCTATAGCTCTTTAAAGTGTTTGTTATAAAGAATAAATAACTGATTTTTCAGTTCATGCACTCGGGAAGTTTCTCTGGCCTTTCCCCTCATCTCCCCTGCTCCAAAAAAGACAGATTTTCCCCTCCTAATGTAAACACAGACAGAGAGAATAAAGTGGAATTAAGAGTTAGAGAAATTAAAAAAATAAACAAACAAACAACTCCCTGTCTAGCAGTCTGTGAAAAACCAGCTTTGACCTACATGATTCCTACCCCCTCCTCTGGTTTGTTCCAGTGCTTCACGTGCCTCCTAAGCCTTCTCCCCATTTAAATACACAACAATCTACATGTACACAAAGGGCAAAACCTCCCGCTCCTTGCACAGGAAAGATTTTGCAATTTCCAGCAGAAACGATCCAGACGTTGACACAAACCCCAGTGCAGCAGCCCAGCACATCCTGCTGGCTGCATTTCCCCTCCACGGGGCTGGAAGGCTTTGAGAGGGGGAAACACCCCCCTGCAGGCACTCCACCGGTGATAAACACTTCCCCTGCCCTGCTCACACCTGCTGAGAGATAAATGCCCAAAAGTACACACAAGTGCACACCTGGAAGTGCAAAGAGCAACACAGCCTTAGAAAGGAAGTCTTTTAGCCCTAAACTGTATGAGAAAGGACAAACACAGCCATAATGGAAGTCTGTAGTCCCAAAATGTGTGTTCTTCAATTTTTTGTGGTGAAGGGGCATGGCAGACCCACCTGCAACCTCTCCTGGACAGGCTAAATCTGTCAGAGCTTTTCAATGATCTATCTGTGCTGGATCAGCTCTGGACACCTTCCCCAAGAGGTGGTAGAATTACAGAATCCTGTCATAGTCTGAGTTAGATGGGACCTCAAAGATCATTTAGTCCTAATCCCCCTGCCATGGGACACCTTCCACTAGACCAGGTTGCTCCCAGCCCCATCCAACCTGGCCTTGAACACTTCAAAGGATGGGAGATGGATAAAACATGTGAGCAAGGTTTATCTGTTCACCTGAGAGCCCCAGGGAGCTCTGTTTGCTGTCCAGGAGTCTTGGTCATTCAGTAATTTTGCCCTGTGACCTTCACCTCATCCAACCCCCTCTCCCTGCTGATAACAGGGAGCTGAGCAGGCAGTGTTAGGCCCAGCATCACATCTGCCATCAGAGGCAGCACTAAGGTGTTTCCCAGAGTTAGGAGATCAGGAGCATCCTCCTAGCTTCAAATTGCAGCCCAAGGCTGAGCTTCATCCAAGAAAACCTGTGAGCTCTGGGCATCAGAACCCCTATTCTCCAAGCATTTGCTCTGCTGATCACTTCCACCATCACCAGCCTGGCTGGGCCATCCTGAGGTGCAGCACATATTACAAGGATTTATTCTTTAAGCTTATTTCTAGTTGTAATCAAGGTCAAACTCCAAGCCTGTGCTCTGTTTAGTGGCTGAGCAGCTGAGTAGGTACCAGCACCCTGATCCCCTCTGTGCCTTTGCTTACCAGCCTGGTGACCTTGTGGGGAAAGTTTGCCAAATATGTAGGTGCATGCTGTTGCAAGGTAACTGCAGACCCTGAGGAAGAAAAACATTCCAACAATTCATGGTTCAGTTCCCCACTGCCTCTGTCAGACAAAAGCAAAAGCTGTCTTGCTTCCCATTTCATACTGGCATAATCTATCTGCAAACTTTTATCAACATCAGACATACTCCAGTTAAGGCAAGATTTAATGCTACTTGGGCCAGATTTAGGCCTGCAACAAAATCCCCGTGGCTCATTCCTCCCTGTTCATAAAGCTGGGCAAGTCCCAGCAGGACTGTGCCCACGTCCACTTCTTTTGCAAGAGGTTAAATGATGAAATTTCCTTGCTGTTTTTTCTAGAGGATTAAAGTGACTTTATTCTATATTCCTCTATTAAAAAAAGGGTCTTCCAAAATGTAAAGGTTTTCTTGTGCTATTACGGGACTGAACTGGAGGATCACAGAATCAGAGAATCCCAAAATCATTAAGGTTGGAAAAAATGTCCAAGATCATCAAGTCCAACCTTTCCTCCATTATCACACGTCAACTAAATCACAGCACTGAGTGCCACATCCAATAATTTCTGGACACTTCCATGGGTGGTGACTCCACCACCTCCTTGGGCAGCCCATTCCAATGCTGGACCATCCTTTCAAGGGAGAAATTCTTCCTGAACTCCTTCGGTCTTTGCAGACCCTTCCGATTCTAAGCTCTGATGCATGGGACACTTTGTGGGAACCAGTTTTAGTTAAAAATGCATCAATAAAAGGCCTCAGTGTGAATAATGGAAGTGCAGCCATGAAGCCAGAGCCTGGAATAAACCAACAGGAGGAGTTTATCTTGAAGGTGAAGGAAGGCTGACCTGCAAAACTCAAACTCAGTGCTACAACTTTGCTTTCCCTATATAGGTGATATGAGCAGCTTTAGAGGAGTTATGATAAAGTTATAAAATAAGAATTGTATCCAGACTGAAAACACATGTTCTTTTTAATCTCATGACTTTAACTCAGTTTGGCACCATTTCAATCAGCTGGATCAAAACATTTTAAGAGCTGGTTTAGCTTCAGCAAAGTTTGATCACGTTGTTTTACACCACTTTACTCAGGGGACTGAGAGAGTGTTTACCCCTCTGTTACTCTGGGGTTGTTGGAGTTTTACTTATCTTTGCTGTGTGAATTAACAGGCCAGACCTGTCATCCAACAATCTGGCAAAGTTTGAGGCAATCCTTTTGCATTTTACAGAAGATTTGTTAACCTGCATATGGCAAGTGGCAATTCTATAGGTTAGGCTGACCCTTCTGCACTGCTGTGCAAGTTTCAGCTCCCCTAAGAGCACTTCTGAACAATGGAGCTGCCTTCAAGCACCAGCCTGGAAGCCACGGGGTTATTGGAAATCATTAGCAAATGTCAGAGAGGTCTAATGATTTAGTCTAGATCCAGGGCTTTTTTTTTGCTATTTCACTAATCAGGTTAGAATTGATCAGATTTTTTCACAAGATTTTAGTCATTACCATCTCACAAACCCAATAAGAGCAGGCTGGTTACGAGCCACAGCTTGGGAAGATGTGTCTGAAGCAAAAAAATAAAAAAGTAAAGCCAACTAGTCTGAATGCTTGGTAATGTTTAAATGTGTGTGGTTCTCAGGTACCCAGCCCAGTTTTTTCCCACTGATTTTACAAGTTTCTAGCCAAGGGCAGCAAGCACAAACAGATGTGGGCAGGTGGAGTGAAGATGAGCACTGTGGAGTGAAGATGTCACCTGAGGCACTTTCTAGCCAAGTTTCTCAGACAAACTCTGCTCTAGATGAAGTGCCTCTGACCTTTTGCTAATTAATGGATTTACTGGCAGCAGATCTATTCCTAAGGCTGCAGAGTATCTCCAACTCCCATGTGCTGTGGGGATGCATCACCTTCATCTTCATCAGCACAGGTCAGACAGGGGTGCCTGGCACTGCTTCCTTGGGGATTAGCAAGTTCACGGCTGGTGCAAAAAATTTAGGTGAGAAGATCTGCAGGACACGAAGGACTTGCAAATGTTTTAATTAGTTATGCAATTAGCAGTATCTTGGCCAATTAACTTTATTCTGTATTTCTGTGCAGGTTTACAGGAGGAAAAAAGTGGCATGATGCTCTGTCGTGCTCTCCCTGCTCTCTTCCCCTGGCCAACCTGCCATCCCCACATTTCTCCTGAAATGCAGAGGTCTAACTTTGTGCAGTCTTATGAGCTCAAAACCTGACAGTCAGAGCAATGTTCTGCATTAAATGTTTTCCTCACCAGACCTGCCTGATTTTAAGGGGTCTTACTCTTCCTTAGGTCTTGTTCTCCTAAATCCTTTCCTGCCCTAAACCAAGCAGATCTGTCTCTACATTCTCACCCTTAAGAAGCTTCCTAGGGTGGGGGATTTTGAAGGTGACAACACTACTGTGAAGCTTTTCTCCCCATGCCTTGCTGCTAGAAATAGACACATTCAGCCACTCTCCTTCCACCTACCAGTGTTGATGAGGAAATGAAGTTTCTGGCACTACTGCTGAACTGTAAATTGATTTCAGGCAAATCTTCTCACATTTTTCTTATCCTTTGTCTAATCTGTTTAGATTTTGAGTTTTTTAGGGCAGGGATTGTGTTGGTATTGGACTGAACATAGCAAAACTATATTAAGCTTAACTATCACTGCGCTGTTCAAAACTAAGTTTCCCTGGCCATCAAATTCAGGACCTTGCCTGAGTATGTTGTTGTAAGAGCCAGCCTTTTGCAGTAAAAAAATCTTTGGGACTTTAAGACATCCCCACAGTCACCATATCTCTCAGCTTCAGTCTTAGATATTGGGGTGGCTCCTGTTTGTTTTAGGGTTGCCTGGATGGCCCTCCACATTGTGATATGATTTAATTAAATGAGAACATTTTGTCCTTATTTCTTCCACCCTCTCTCCCCCTTTCTTTCTGTCAGCTCCATTCATCAGCCTCCCACCCCAGTGAAGTGCTCACTGAGACCTCAAGTGAATTTGGTATATTGAAAAGCAGAAGCAGCAAACTGAGGATAAAAAAAGTGATAGTTTAGCAGTGACCACAGCAGGGGTGGAAGTGCTCTGTGTGAAGAATTTTTAGAGGCATCTTGCTGATGGGCAGGTGCTGAGAGTCAGCTTTGAGGCTGGTTGAGAGAGAACAAGCCTTTCTCCAGCCACCCCACCTCATCAGGCAGCTGCCACCAGCTCCTCCACTGTGGTGGTCCATGCCAGCAGTGGGGGCTTCCTGCTTCAACTGCTGCCATGGATACAATTAGTGCCACTGGATTTCCCTTTGCAAAGATGAGCTACTAAAACAAGAGGCTTCTGGGAGAGGAGGTCAAGCAAAGGAAGCTTCATGTCCTGTCCAGCAGAGACCCCTCTTGCTTCCCAGAGGGGGCTGCTGTAAAATGAGAACTGCACATGTTGTGTTTGTGTGTTTGTGAATGGGGAGGGCAGTTTTCTACTGGGGCAGACAGTGCTCCCTGTTACCTTACATTAAATTCTGCATCACTGACTGCAGACAGTGCTCTGTGTGTGTCACCCACCCCAGCTGGTGATACTCATCCAGAGTGTGCATTTCCAGGTGTTTTCTGTTCATAGGTATTTGAATTTGGGCTTTGAGGATGAGTTTTCCTTGGAGGTGTGAAAGTTCCCTCTGGACACCGGAATAACTGCACCTGGTGCATATTTTCCCTGTTTGCATCAGAATTCTCTCATTTCCTTCCAGAAAACTCACTGGCTGTTGCCTCTACCTTCTCTGCTTTCTGGTTTTCTTCCTGTGTGGCTTTCTCTCTTCTCTTCTCTTCTCTTCTCTTCTCTTCTCTTCTCTCTCTTTCTCTTCTCTTACAAAAGCTGTTTATCTCTCCCTGTCACAGTGGGGTGAAATGGACTTAGGTAAGAATTCAGCATGGGATTAGCATAGCAGGAAAAAACATCAGGCAATTTCTTTCTCTCTGCCTATGATGTTTTCAATAGAGATTTTTTTTCCTAAATTACATTTATTTTAGGTTGAGCAGTACAGCAGGAGGTTAAACAAAGAGAAGCCTCATCTATGCCTCTTCTGCATCTCGAAATGGCATTTGCATCTGCTGCTGGTGGACTGCTGGGAGTGTAAAAGGGCTGCAATCAGGAAATCAAGCAGCACTGAGGGCACCAACATCGAGATCAATTAGCACTGTGTGTGCAGGTACTCAGTGAAGTCATTACAGGGACAAATCTGTTTTGTTCACCTCTGAGTAATGCTTGGGACATAATCTGCAATTTCTTTAAAAGCAGAGAAACTTCCCTAAGTTAGATGGGTCCAAATGTAATGTTTCCAATGGGGGAAGAGGTTCGTGTCTAAAAACATGCCAGCTGGAATCTGTAGGTTTTCAGCTTCCCCCTTTCCAGCCCAAATTGCCAAGCTGGCTTTATCGTTGAAATGAACACACGTCTGATTCATAAAACATTCATGCAGAGTTTTTACTCTCTTGGAAAGAAGGGAGCAGGCTGCTTCCAGGAAGGGAATGTGCTTTTTTGCTTCATCTGATCTTTCTGCCTCCACTCAAAAATAAGCAGAAGGCTGCTGCTGCCTCCACATTCCAGGAGCAGGCAGATGGGAGGAGGACCAAGGTGGCAAGCAAAGGGATGTCCCAGTTTTTGTGCTGTGTCTCCTTGCTGAGCCTGTTCTCAGCAGAGCCCTGTGCCAAAGCACTGCAATGAGGCCTGGGAGCACCATTTCCAGCCCTGCTGCTCAGACTGGCTCAAGTGGAGTGAATCATGCAAGTAAAGTCCTTATCTCATGAGTGAAATAGGAATGAGGAATGCTTCCTTTTCTCTGTCTATTTATACTGCTGATCTTCAGAGCAGGGACCTGCTCCTGCCTTGTCTGAAGGGTGTGGGCCCATGACACAACTAAACCAACTTGCTGATTGCCACTCAGAAAGTGCTTGGTCTAACCTGACAATGAGCTTTTTAAAGGAGAAAATGCAAAGAAAACTATTCTGCTCTTTTTTCCCCTTTGCCTTGGTTTTTTGCAGGCTGATGTCCTCCAGCTCTCCAAGGGACTGATTGATTTTCCACAAGTCATGAGAATTATGGGAAAAGTGCTGGCAGCAGCAGGTTACTTCACCCCTTTTGTAGGAATTGGAGGTTTTATTTGCACTGCCAGATCATCCTCTTGCTTTAAAGGTGTCTGGGCGTGATGGTAAAACGAGTGTGGAACGTGGGCACCCTATCTAGGCTGCTGAAATGTCCAAAAATCACATGGCTGAATCACAAGGCTGAAGGTTAAGGCCTTAGGTCAAAGCCTCAGGACCTACAAATAGCTGAGCATACAATGGAAGGGGGAGGGAGAGGTGGAAAATAGTCAGAAGCAGGCAATGCAGCTGTCAGTGTACCTGTGCTGATGGTTTGTGTGGCAGGAGCTGCAGTCACAGCCCTGCGGACACACCATGCTGGGCATTCATGGCACTCAGGCTGGTTTAGAAACTCTTCACCCATCTGTGCCTCCTCTTTCTTGTCACTGGCTCATTCCTTCTCTGAGAGAGTGCTGACATCTCTCAGGAGGAAGCTCTGCTTATTTAGCAGTGAAATTCAGGTGAAATGTCTCCTGGGGGATCTGTGGCTGCTGAATCCTGTGAGTGGTGCTGTGCTCTGCTCTGGGCTGCAATCAGCTGAGGCAGCCCCATGGAGCTTTCAGGGATCAGGGCTCCCTTTCCCTGCTCCCTGTTCTCCCACAGTGGCACATTTATGTAAAATGAGCCTGGCTGAACATCAGTCACCATCTCAGAGCTCTCTGGGTTTGCTCCCAGTGCCTGCCATTGAATGGCAGGAATCCCTGTGGGTTATTTTCCTTACTTTAGGAGCAGTTGGGACCACCCTGTCTTCATGACAGTGGATTTTGCATTGCTGATACCTCTGGAGGTTTAGAGGGCAAAATTGACTCCTAAGATTTTCCAATTTTGTTTGATAAAACAAATATGATGTAGATGACAACTACAGTGAATAATAGGTGGATCCATTCCCAGTGAAATATTATTGACTGAGTTTAACTCCACCATAATTTTTCTGCTGTTTTCAGGAAATATGTGGTAATAGATACAGGTTGCTGTTGTTACAGCAAATGTTTAGGAAGTGGTCAGGAAGATCAGTTTTCTTTCTTGTCTCTCTGATTTGCACCCTGCAGGCATCAGACCTGATTATTTGGGTTGAATTGAGATGAACTCTACATTTTCTGATATGCAGAGAGGACATAATTTCTCCTCCTTGCCTGTGGTGGTGGATTTTGGGCAGAGGTCTCTGTGCCCTCTCTCAGTACAGAGTGGGGATGAACAAACATCTCAAACCAAGTGGGTTTATTTCACAAATGAAGCAAAATATTAGAGAAACTGACTTGAAGACAACAAGCAGCTGATGAGCATCAGTAATTTACACTTCAGATTTCTGTAATGGATTTTGCTCATCACTGGTAGGAGCAGAACAGCCCCCAGTTTTCCTGCAGGCAATCTGGAGACACAGCCTGGTCTCAGTAGGCATCATCCAGTAGAACATTCCCTTGGGAAAGCTTTTCCCAAATCCCACTATGCTCATCTGAGCCCTGTGACCATGTGTTGCCCTGGATTTGCCAGGGGTCCCAGCTGTGAAGCCTTTCTTTTGTCACAGACTGTTGGAGTCTTTTTCCATTTTGGGCACTCAAGCTGCCTGAGAGCACAGGGTGCAGAAATCCCATCGTGGTCATGTGAGCATCCAGGAACACGTAATCATGGAATGATGGTATGCAGGTGCTTTTACTGAAGAGCTCTGGGTGTCAGGGGTATAGACCCAAATCTGACTCTGACATGGGTTTGGGATGAACAGGTTTTTATACCCTTGTCATTATATAACTACATATTTATTATTAAACTTATACTGTTCTATTGTATACATTGATTTCATCCAAGCATGGATTCTTGTAATTTCTATCAAACCCCCCAAACATCATTTCTCATGATTCTTGTTACAATTAAACAATAATTATATCTAATTACCAAACAATCATCACATTTAACAATCATACCATTTATCATAGTCATTAAATGATTATACATTCACATGATCCAGTAAAGCCTAACATTTTCCCAGGGCCTACCAGGCCCAACTTTTCTTTCCAACTCCCCTGGATATCCCATGATTTTAGAAACATTTTATCCCCATACTATCAGTCACACCCTCCAGAGCAATTCCTCCTTATCCCCTGGCCCACAGGGCTTGTGAGGATGGTGAAGCACAGCCAGGCTCCCACACTCAGTCCTGAGCCCAGCAGCCTTCATCACCATCATCAGCTGAGCCAGGAACCCACGTGGCAGGTGCTGTTCAGGTGCACAACAGCAAAGAAAGCAGATGGCTTCCAAGAGCATTTCAGCCCTTCCTGTCCTCTCTCAGCCATGTCTCAGCCCTACCTGAGGAGGAAAGGGCTGGAATCCTGGAATATGGTGTGACTTTCCCCCTGCCATGGGTGACAGCCCTATCCTTTGCAAATGAACAGCAGGAATAAGAGGCTTCATTTCAGCCTGTCGCTGTCACACTGTTTGAAATCCACCAGTGGCTTTCAGTCCTTCCTGTAGCTCATCCTCAGACCTTCATCCACTTTCAAAATGCTCATTGAGACCAATTTTCCAATTTTAGTTACTGGTTAACCATTAGAAATTAAAATCCCCATTTAAAGCCATTCATTAAATATCTGAATTGTGGCATGACATCTGAATAATGGCATGATGCTTGCATACATTTCTCCATTTTCTTAGATGTCTTGAGTTAATTTTTTTCTACTGATAATTTTTTTAACCATTTTGGAAGTACAGCTTAGATTGCTACCATTTCAATGCGTCTTTCAATTTTACCAAGATAATTTTGGTCTATGTTTTAATTTTTTGGTGGAAAAGAAAAAAAAAAAGAAAAAAGAAAAAGAGAAATACATGGAATAACACAAATAAAACTACTTTATAGGTTTTCTCAGAAAAGGAGCTGTCAAGCTCTTCAGAAATCTATCCTCCCGAGATTTCCCAAATTTTTGACCAGGTTCTGTTAACAGTCCTTTTCCAAATTTGTGCTGTGGTAAGAAGGACTGGAAAACAGTCCATTGGGAAATCATCTGAGAGTGGGTTCATGTGACAGCTCCTTCTGTGACTTGTCATGCCGTGAATAGCAGAGCAACAGCCTTTCAGCACTCAACCATGTCACTGCCTGCCTCGCTTCTGCTGGAACTGGGGTGAGTGGGAACGAGGGGAACCTTAACCAGAGCTTTTTATTTCCCTAAAAGGCCTGGTTTGCGTTCTCATTCAATGTCTGCCTAATCTCCTGATTTAGATGCCCCCGTGTCACCGTGGCCCCTGCTGCCATGGCTCTGAGCTGGCACACAGGGTTTGCACCCAGCAGTCGTTGGGAGCACGCTCCTGTCACACCCAGCATTGTGCAGAGGGACAGGGACACTCAGCAGCTCCAGCCTCCTGCAGGGCAAAGGTGCGAGTGACAGCAGGGGAACCAGAAGGGGAAGTGTTGTCCAGCTGATGTGTGAGGTTCTGGGGCTGCCAGAAATAGCAGCCCATGCCCTTGACCCATGACCACTGGTTATCTCTGGCTGAGATAAATGCCTTTGAGTCATGTGCTGTGCCTAAAGCAGGTTGCCCTGAGTGGAAGCTGGGGGCCAGAGTAGCTGTTTATGGGATTTTCCTGCTGTGGGACCTGCTACTCTGCAGCACTTGGGAAGGACTGAGTGTAAGGTGCTAAAATGGAAAGATATAGAGCTGCTGGAGTGAGTCCAGAGGAGGCCATGAAGATGATCAGAGGGATGGAGCTCTTCTGCTACAAGGAAAGGCTGAGAGAGTTGGGGCTGGTCAGCCTGGAGAAAAGGTGGCTCTGGAGTGACCATATTGGGACTTTTCAGTATCAAAAAGGACTCCAGGAAAGCTGGAGAGGAACTATTTATATGGGCAGAGTGTACTAGGACAGGGAAGAATGGCTTCAAACTGAAGGAGGGTCGATTTGGATTAGACACTAGGAAGGAAGGAGTTGTTGACTGTGAGGGAGGTGAGGCCCTGGCCCAGGTTTTCCACAGAAGCTGTGGCTGCCCCATCCCTGGAAATGTTCAAGGCCAGGTGGCATGTGGCTTTGACCAACCTGGACTAGTGGAGCGTGTCCCTCCCATGGCAGGGAAGTTGGAACTAGGTGGTTTTTGAGGTCCCTTCCTACCCAAAGATTCTGTGACTCTGATTTCTGTGTAAACTGTCCTGCAGGTGCCACTCAAGCAGAGCAGACAATTCTCAGGGCTCGGGTCAGGGCTCCTCTGCTTCTCTCTGTTACAGCAGAGATGTTTGCCTGGAAATGTCCTTTAGGAAAGTACATTGCTTCTCCCTACCCTGCTGTATCAAAGACCATGAAGACATCAGCAATGAACACCTGATGACATAGGGGCCTTTCCTTAGTTCAGCTCTTTCATCCTCCTGTTGTTGCCTCTCCCTGCTGAGACCATCCCATTCACTGGGATTGAATTTGTGCTTGAACTTGTTGCATCACACAACTCCTACCAGCTGCTGCCATTCTGCCCCAAGAGGCAAAATCCACTTCCTGTGACTAAATTTCTTTAGACAATAAATTTATTTAGACACTTCCTGTGACTAAATTTCTTTGGCTGGCAAATCCCTTGGTTCCCAGCCAACACAAATCAGTTTGGGAACCAACAAGCTGGCAAATTTTGGGGTTTCAGAAGAGTGGGTTCAAAATGGGCTTGGAATACAAAAAGATGAGACAATATAGACATGAGATCTTCTCAGGTCCACAATCACATACCACCTTTTCTTCCTTCCAGAGTGTAGAAACCACATTTACATCCGAGCAGGATGGATCTGATGGGGCAAGCAATTTCCCATAACCACGAGGTTACTTCTCACAACAGGCAGCTGCTCACAGCTGCTGTTTCCCACTGTGGATACACACAGCTTTGCTGTTAAGATGCAGGGGGAGAACTTGAGCTTTCAAACCCTAACAAGCTATTTGCTTCTCCTTCTCTCTCTCTTCCCACAGCTGACCTCAGTGTCCAGCCGCGAAGGCATTTTCTGTTTTACGAGTAGCGGTGAGCGGAGTGCCAGCAGGTGAAATCCCAGCCTCTCCTGCCTCTCTGTAATTAGCAGCCCCAAATATGGAGCAGTGTCTGACCCTGTGACATTTTTTCCTAAGGCTTTTATTAATTTGACACTGGTTTTCATAGCAACTCACCAGGGAGCTGTAACAAACACTCAGCTGTACCTGACAGAAAATGGGGGGTTTATCTGCTCAAAAGGTTATTCCAAGCGTCAGAGGCCAACCGTGGTTTGGATCCTGGGGAACTGCTGCAACTGTTTGATGGAAAAAACATGGAGCACTAAAGTGGGAACATTACAGTTTAAAAACAGGGTTTGTGTCACCTTGAGCTACTGAGCTCTGTTATTGTGGTCTATCCAAACTCCCACTCTCTGTGGAGCAGGCAGGTATGGAACTTTTAACACCCTTAATGTCACTGTTCCTGAGGGGACACCGCCTTGTCACCTCCAAACTAACTTAAAACAAAGGTTCTGTTGTTTTATTCTTTAGCTGATGGAGAAATTTTTCATTTTCTGAAGTGGGTTTTTCTGCTGTTTCTACAAAAAAACTGTTCTCAGGGCTCTTCTGATCACTTTGCTCCTGCTCTGCCCATTTCTGGTGGGAGCACACTGTTGCACAGTAATTCTTGGACACCTCAAATTGACTGGTTTTTGGGCCAGACACTGTGACAGTGGCCACAGCATGTGTAAGTTTGTGGAGCTTTCTTTACTTGTTTTTTGTTTGTCTTGGTGGGTGTTTATTTTTTTTTTTCCCCAGTGGACTCAAACTTTTGGTTTCATCTGGTGTTTTGTCTCAGGATCCTTTTTCCTAATGAAATTTGATGGCATGGTTCACCCACCCAGTGTATGCTGTACCTGGACAGGGGTACTTCCTGTCATCCTTTCCTTGATGAACTGGAAGTGCTCGGTTGGAAGATATTTCTTCATTTGAATGGAGTATCTTGGCTTTACCCCAAATTCCAATTATGGCCTGATTACTACAATCAAGGACTCTGTCCTCCCCTTATTGGTACATCATTCTTCAGTAATTTACAGTCTATTCTGTCTTTTCTCCTGATGTTGCCCATCTTGCCCCTTCAGTGAGGAAGGGTGTGGTGTTCAACACAAAGACATCATTCAGGGCTCTCTGGTGGCTCAGGACATGGCTCAGTGGTAACAGGGTGCTGCTGGCTTACCAGTTGGACTCAGTGATCTCAGAGGTCTTTTCCCACCTTAATGATTCTGTAATTATATAATATTAACCTGTTAGTTTCACATATCCTTTGCAAGGCTCATTTCTCCCAACACAAAGGTGGCTTTAAGGGTATCCATTGCATTACTGGCATTTTCACCTTTTCTTAGCCCATACCTTGGTTCTTCTGCCTAAGAGTTTCTCCTCCAGCATAAATGAAAATCTCTAATTCTTTTAGTGTTAGGCATTGCTCTGGGATGTTTATCCTATGAGTCTTTTGTAAAAAACCAAATTGTTTCTGAAAAGATTTGAATGTACTGGACAGCTGAGTGATGGATCAGTCACCTGTCAGTGTAGAATGAGAGAATCACAGAATATGCTGAGTTGGAAGAGACCCACCAGGATGATGGAGTCCCACTCCTGGCCCTGCACAGGACACCCAAAGAATCACACCCTATGTCTGAGTGAATTGAGCAAACACTTTTTGAGCTTTGTCAGGGTTGGTGCTGTACCCACTGCCCTGGGGAGCTGTTCTAGTGCCCAAACACCCTCTGGGAGAAAAACTTTTCCCTAAACCTCCCCCTACTCAGGTTCATGCCACTTCCTCTGTGTTTAAGCAGCACTGAAGTTATTAATGCTGCATTCCCCCTCTGCAGATTTAATGGTGGTGGCCTGAGACCTGAAAATCCTAATTTTTTACCATTGTTAAACAGATAAATCTGACATTTAAATTGAAAATGCAGTATTTTCTGTCTCTGATTCACTTAAGATCTCAGCAAAGCTTCCATAAAATGGCCTGTGATTGAGGCAGGAGTTCTTTCCTCTCTTACCTTGTGTGGGGGCAGCATATGTGGTGATGTGTGTCTGTTAGCTGCAGGTGGGATGTTAAATTCACTAACACCTGCTGCTAATTCTGCTGAGTAGGTAAATAGGCTCATGCTGTTGTCCTTTTCTGGCTGCTTCCAGCTGCAGGGAAGTGAAATTTGAGGGACTACACCTTGCATTCATTTGAAAAGCAAAGTCATTCCTAAGTGTAGGCAGTTTTGGGAAGAAGGAAAGGACAAAGAACATCCAGACATCATAAAGCAGCAGTCTGTGTCCAAAGCATGCCCCAGTGCAGTTTCACAGCTGCCAGCAGAGAGGGGTAGCCAGCCATGCAGACAACAGCTGCATTGCCAAGGAACAAAATTACAGAGCCAGATGTTCCTCTTGGAAGTACATTACACTGAACTGGGTAGATGAGTGCAGTAGCTGCCAAGTGCTTCTCTTATTTGGTCATAGGTAATGATTCCTCTATCAGGGAATGTGGAGGAAAAAGACCACACAGAATATCCTCATCAAAATGCTGTAGTTGAAACATTAACTTCTCTTGGACCAGAAAGATTTGGGAGCTCCATGGCAACCTTCACATCTTGTTTGAAGGATAATGTTGTTTACTACCAGGCATGAAGTGAGAAACTTGCAGCTACTGAAGCCAAATGCTTTCAAGGTATTTGCTACTGAAAGGTGACTAAAAGACAATTTTTATAGCAACCACAGTTGTTTGTGGGCGCTGTTGTAGTTCTCAGCTCAGGCTGCAAGTGAGAAGGAGAGCTTCTGGTTCTGCCTCTAAAGCAAGAGCCAGGAGCTCGGGTTTCTGAGGACGTGTTGGTGCTGCAGCCACGTTCTCAGTGCAGACCCAGCCCAGGTTTAAAGAAGGAGCTGGGTGTGAGTAGGGACTGGCCAGGCAATGCTGGGCACCTCCATCAGCTGTGTCTGTCTTCATGGGCAAATGGTGAAGGCAGCATTTCTGTCTGGAGATAACACTGAGAGGGTCCATGGTGCTCTGCAAGACAGCACTCAGGCAGTGTGCTCAGATTCATGCCAGCTCATAAAAGTGGCTGACTTGGGGTTTCTGGCTGCCAACAGAGAAAGATTGATGATTCTTTAGGGTGATCCACCCCTCCACAGACCCCAGGCACCCCTGTAAGTACTCATCTAATGAGAACTTGGATGACTGAATCTTTGGAAAGAGGGAATATTGGCATCTCTGAGATAACTGGAGAGATAATTCACGTCTTGCATCTCTTCAGTCATCTTAAACTCTCTGAATCTGATCATTCTCTCCTAGGACTCACAAGTTGCAAACCCAGTTCTTTTTAAAAGTACCTTTTATTTAATAACCAAAGAAATACACAATAGTCCAAATCCCTCTGCCAAATAAATCTGTCAGTAAGGAACTCACCCCTAAAAAATTACTTTGGCCCAACATTTCCTGTACGTAATATTAAACTTACTCCTGCACCATCAACAAATTTAAGATCTTATATCTCAGGGATTGCAACAGAGTCCAGAAAAGCTGCAGATCAGAAATGAAACCTGCAAATCATACTGAGATTGAAAAAAAAAAAAAAAAATCGAATCACATCGAGTTCATACTACTCATCTGGGAAGGGAGGGAAAAGGTCAGGTTAAGCACTGAGGGTTTGGAGTGAGAGCACACCGTGCTGCCTGCCTATTTTCCATGGGATTGAAGGACAATAAGTTTCTCTCCCCACCTAGTGGTCACTAAGAGCCTTTTAACAGAACAGCAGCCTAAACCAGGGTGCTCAGCAGCAGATCCATTTCCTGATTTTTCCACAAAATGGGAAAATCAGGGAGGAGATGGTTGCTCCCTTTGCTGTAGGTTATCTAGCTCAGATGAAAGCAGAGAAGAGGATTCCTGGAGGATTCCCTTGTTTCTCCAATACACTCTTAAAATACGGTGAGGTTAAGAAACTGAACTGATGGTGGGAAATGACTGTGAACCACTGATTGGGCTGTGGCTTCTGATTTTTCCTTCCACTGTAATCCTCCTTCCGTGGGTTTTGTGGTGAGTGAGAGCAAGTTTGAAATGTGACAGGCACAGAAACATCTTCATTGCTCAACAGTGTGTTTGGCCTGGCTGTGGTTAATTCTGGAAATAGCCTGGCATCGGGTGAGGGGAGAGGAACGTGAAATTAAAATGAATATGGATGTTGAGCAAAACTGATGCTGACTCTCCTAAATATGAATAAGGAAGTCAGGAGAGTAAGCAGTGAAAGCAAAGTTTGAATTCTTACCATTCCAATGCCCTAAGGAGTTATCAGTAACACGAAGAAAATATATGTGAGGCAAAACCACGATCATAGTGCACAAGATATTCCACTACCTTCCCTGAGCCTGCTCTATGGCGGCGTTCCGCCGGGCCTGGGCGACCCCCGCCGGGCTGCCACGGGCCCGGATAGCCCAGTCCTGTTCAGCACTGCCTGTCCCAGTTCCCAAGCAGCTCCCAGCCCAGGCTACCTTAGCAAGCTCCATTGATATCAGCTCTCGGTGATTGTCAGCTCGTTGGTGATTTCAGCTCTTTGTTTGCTGGGTGCCTCAGGCAGACGCAGGGAGAGAGAGGAGAAGGCTGTGTAAGGTTCCACAGAGATGTCCTTTATTGGTTTCTTCTGCGAAGGGGATCAGTGACAGCTCTTC